>BPTQ01000003.1:25569133-25865690 GCA_019973895.1 Chrysanthemum seticuspe
CAGCCTCAATTAGTGTCCTATTTTTCCTTTTAGCTACACCATTCTGTTGTGGTATTCTAGCAACACTAAACTGTCTCTCTATACCCTTAGCTACACAGAACTGATTCATCACATCATTCTTAAACTCAGTTCCATTATCACATCTGATTACCTTGACCTTATGGTTTACTAGATTTTCTATCTTAGTGATGAAACTCTTGAGGATCTCACTAGTCTCACTCTTAGCGGCCAAAAAGTATACGCAAGAAAATCTACTATAATCATCAGTGATAGCTAGGCAGTACTGCTTATGGTTCAAACTTCTAACAAAGGTAGGTCCAAATAAGTCCATATGAAGCATAAACAGTGGTTGTGTGATGGTGTTTACAGTTTTGGTCTTACAAGAAGCTCTATGTTGTTTTCCTTTTTGACAGGCCACACATAGTTCCTTACACTCAAAAACCTTTGAAGGTAACCCTCTCACTAAGTTTCCTTTTACCAGTTTATTGATTGTTTTGTAATTGAGATGACCTAGCCTTCTATGCTACAATTTTGACTCATCTACAGATGCTTTAGCAAACAAACATGTTAAGGACCTATTTGGAAGAACATCTTTAAGATCAAAACAATATATATTTTCCTTCCTAGGTACCCTAAGTTGTATAAACTTCTCATCAGGCATCTTAAACTCAGGAGACAACACCACACACTCAGTTTCCCCAAAAAGTACCCAGTTTTTCTTATCACACATTTGAGAAACACTGAATAGATTATACTTAAGTCCCTGTACCAAATAGACTTTTTCAAAGTCTAAATTCCCTGTTCTGATTGTGCCTCTTCCAAGTATCTTTCCTCCCTTTGGATCATTGCCAAATGCCACATATCCTCCATCAAAAGCTTCAAAATCTTCCAGGTTGCTCCCATCCCAAGTCATGTGCCCAGAGCAACCACTATCAAAAACTCCTTTATCTTTTAGCTCAATTTGTAGATTGCCCTGCACATGAAATTAAACAAATTAGTTCCTTTTGTGGACCCAAGCCAATACTGACTTGGGTCTGCCCTGTGCATCAAAATATTCAAATTTCTTTAGGTCCATTGATGCACAGTTAACATGTGGTAAAACCCTGGTCTTAGGCTTCCATTGCCAACTAGCTGAGGCCTTAACAGCATAAAAATGATTTCCAACCACTGTGTCAGTTATCACCTTTGGAACTTTTAAAACTTCTTTTGAATCAGTGGTGATATTTTTCTTAACAGTGGTTTGATTCTGCTTAGCCGTGTTTACATTTTGCTTAGCAGTGGTTGGAACCCATTTAGGTGCAGCAGTGACTATAGATTTTGTATTCCCATTCCTCATCAACACTGCTCTTGGAATCATGTTTTTGTTTGGATGAGGGTTTGTATTCTTTGAAAAGTTTTGATGATTTACCCTCCTCCAATGATTCCAAACTTGTGGTCTGTTTTTATTACATTTTCTCTGTAAGTGTTCAAAACTACCACATACAAAACAAGCCTTTTTAACACATTGAAACTCATCTCCTAACCTATTAGAAATTAGGCCATTAAAGTTTCTCTGGTTAGCCCTAGGTATGTATCTTTTCATTTGTTCCCTAGGCACTTCCTTGTACTCAACTACTCTCTTAGCTATTTGAGCTCCAAATCTAGGTACAAGGTTGACTTGCTGAGAATCAACTTTCTTAACTTTTTCTATCTCTTCAGACTTAGTTGATTCAGTACTATCTTCCTCAGAATCTGATTCCCAATCTTCAATTATGGGAGCATCAGATAACTTATCAGAACTTATGTTAGGTGTTTCAGTCTTACTTATTCCTTCTACAGGTTTGTTAAAACTAAATTCACTACTAAATGACAGTTCTTTAGCAGGTGGTGCATGTTGTATAAGAGTGGGTGGTGGCATACTATTGTATCCTATCCCAGAACCCTTTTTCATTAAATGACTCACTATAGATTTATGAACCAGATTATAAGCAAATTGTGTTTTAGCTACCCTAACAACATGTTTTTCTTTTTCTTCTAGGGCCTTTTGTTTTACACTCTCTGCCTCTGCTAGTTTATCTTTAAGCATTTTAATCTCTCTATTCTTAAGATCAATTTCACCACCTAGTATATTGATCTTATCTACATACTCAAACTCACATTTAATACAGTATTTAAGCTTCTCTTCCACACTCTCTAGACCAACTCTATAACCTAAGTTGTCCATAGTCAGTCTATCTACTTATTTCCTCATACTCCCAGTGATAGCTTTTTGAGATTCTAAGTTATCATGACATGATTTAAAAGAACAAGTAGACTCATTAGATACCTCCGAATCTGAACCAGAAGATGAAGCATAGGCCATAAGAGCAAAGTTATGCTGTTTTGAAGCTTCACTAGCAAGAAAAGCTGCATTGGAACCTTCTTCAATCTGATCACTCCAATCATAATCACCAGTCCCATCCTGAGCAACCAAAGCTGAAGAAGCAGCAGGCTCTTCTGTAGTCTTCTTAATGCCTTCAATTCTTTTAGGAGCTCGACATTCCCTAGCAAAGTGCCCTTTCTTCTTGCAGTTAAAGCACTCCATCTTGCTTTTGTCGAACCCAGCTCTCCTCTGACCATCATACTTAACTTGTCTTCCAGTCCTCCTCAGAAACTTCCTTGCTTGAAGAGTCAACATTGCCATTTGCCATTGAAGATTAATCTCTTCAAGATCATCAGGATCAATTTGATCCAGATCTTGATTCAACACAGTAACACTGGTAGTTAAATCAGCCAGAAAAGCACAGATTGCACCATCACTAACATTATCACTAACAGTGGTATTGTTTGCAATAGTCGTGGTTATACCATAGGCAGCAGTGGATACATCTTGTGGGCTCTTGTGATTAGTGGATACAAAAGCAATGTTTTGATTAGCAGAAGATGCATTAGCAAAGTTATTCTCAGACTCATAAACCTTCAAGTTGTTGAAGAGATTGTCCAAAGTCATCTTATCAAAGTCCACCTTATTTCTCCACACAATTGTATGAATAGCCCATTCAGATGATAAACTCCTAATGAACTTCAAATTAATATCTTCTTGAAGAACCTTATAATCCACAGACTTCAGTTGGCTGATAAGTTTTTGAAGTCTATTATACGTGCCATCAATCTTTTCTCCACTAAGAGCAGTGAAGGTTTCAAATTGATGCTTGAGCATATTCATCCTTGACTTCTTAGTAGCTTCATTATCAGCAAACCTTATTTCAAGAGCATCCAATAAATCTTTAGCAGACTCATATTGTTCAAAGTCCAAAGCATAGTCATTGGGTATTCCCATGGAGAGAATACTGTGAGCTTTGATCTCCATCTTCCTTTTTGCTTTATCAATTTCACTAACAATAGCTATCTCTAGACCATCTTCACCCTTCTTAGGAAGAGTGTCTCCTTTTTCAACGACATCCCAGAGAGCATAATCAATCATACGAATGTATTGCCTCATTCGCATTCTCCAGATTTGATACTCACCATGCTTGAGCATGGGTACCTTTGAAGCAGTCACCATGTGAGTTTCGTCAGACATCTTTACTTACTTGAATAAAGCTTAACAGAACTTCTTATTGGTTACAGTTTCTAGATCACAAGCTCTGATACCACTTGTTGATCCCAGTTGAGCAAACGATCTAATATAGAAACTGACTTAGAATAAAAGCTTATTAAGTATTACGCGGAATTTAACACTTAATCTTAAGAAGAAGAACAATAAACATTCAACACCTCAATATTATTATTAATACGAATACTCTTACAGTATTAGGGTTTTGAAACCTTGAAGTGTATTGACCTTAGATATAAAACATACGTACATCTAATCTAACCTAGGACCTCCTTTTATAGGCTAAGGAGTCCTAAACATTATACAATACGTAACCTACAAGATAAATATCTTTTCCATATTTATCTAATACAATATACTAAACCGACTATTACAAGACTAGCAGCGGTTACATATCATTATCAGTGGTTACACAATACTGCCAGCCGCGGTTTGTCTTCATCAGCGGTTACATTCTTCTGTCCGTGGTTATATCAACCTTGTCCGCAGTTCCAGCACTTAGAGTAATTCTTGATCCAAGGAACCTAAAACCCAACAATGTTGTTTCGAGGTTGATTGATTGTGTTTGGTTGTTGGAGAAGCCATTTGAGAGTGTTTGGATGGGATTAGTGAGGCGTACGAGCCACTAGGGACTCGTACGTGAGTCTTGGTTGGCATACGTGACCCACAAGGACCAAGGGTCCGAGTCGGGTTGTTGTGGTATCTTGTTGGTAGTTGTTGTTGGTGTTTGGATGAGACGCGTGGAGCCGAAAAGTTTCTAGAGCTTGTTTGGTTCACGTGGTCTTAACCGGGACCGTGTCATGACCATTAGGGCCGTGACATTGGTTACGGGTATATTTGGTAGTTGTTTGGATGGCGAGATTGATATGGGTTGATTGGAGATTGATTTGCGCTATTGTGATTGTTTACTTGGATTCATATTATAAATTGTCAACTTTGACCAACGTCGGTGTTACTTTGACTTTTTAGTCATAGTTGACCCCGACAACGCCGTAACATGGACTTTTTAATCAATCTATATATTGGACTATAGATTGATTAAAAGCCGAGAAGTCATGACTCGTGCTTGTGGACTCGAAACGAATATCGATTTGAAATTTATATTGACATTGACGTAATATATATATATATATATATATATATATATATATATATATATATATATATATATATATATATATATATATAACATGTTAATAAAACTAAGAAACACAAATAATAAATGGTTTTTATACTAAAACATTCGATAACAAGACTTGTTTTGTTATTCACTATTTTAAATGGAAATTAATGACTAAAAACGAAAAGGTTTTCTAATTAATAAGTATTTAATGTTTCGAGTGCACGTTTATCGAAATGTGCCATTTATAAGCATTTAATGCCATTTTCGAGCATTTAATACTATTTACGTCTTGTGCATGGGTTACGGATGACCTAACATTAATAGCGTCGATCCACGTGGATAGCGGACTTATTAGGTTGACCAATCTAATAAGAGCCCGCTAGGTACGTAGGATAACGTTATTAATGGGTGAATTATCCTTATGACTCGTTAGGATGCGACCAGTTTATGGGATAATAAGCGACACGAATAAATGATTGAGTTTATCGAGTTGACGAATTCGATAAGGTCTAACTATTTATTCTGAAACTTATTGGACTATGGAGCTTATCGCTTAGGCATCTCATTATGTTGCATTGAGTCACATTGTGGTTATTTGAGTGCATTCATGATATCATGTTGAGTCGATACACACAAACCATGATATCAAACGCTAGGACTAAACGGTGAAACAAGACATTTTTGGAGATAAAGAAAAGGAATACATTGGGGTAGATAATGTTGATTTTGGAAATATATATTAAGAATTGGTTTATATTAATAGGTTGTGTCGAGTCAGTAGTTGTTGAGCCGTGTTAGCTGTTATCTTCATTGCTAGTTTTTGTTTGTGCTTTGCTTGCTTTAGGTGAGTTTCATAGCCCCACTTTTTATCGTGTTTTAACTAATTGGGGTGAGAAATCATGCTACTCTTTTGGACATTTTAAACTTCTGATTATCTTATGTGATTGACTGTTTAGATAGATATGTGGTAGATGTTGCCTTAGCCTAGGGTAGCAATCATAATTGCTATAACAATTGCCTAGCTAAGTATAGACTTCTACCTCGACCTAGTCTAGGGTAGCATCTGTTCTAGACTTTGCTACGACTGCGCTGGCTAGTGTTGCCTAGGGCCCTACTATGACGTCGGATATGTTATTGATGGTGTTGTTGATTGTGATATCGGTATGTGATTGGTGTGATATTATGTATCTATCTTAGGTCTCGCATAGCAAATAAAATCCTACAGGTCCACTACTGAATTTGAATTAAACCTATGAACTCACCAGCGTTAGTTGACCTTTTAGCATGTTTTTCTCAGGTATCTAAGTGATGATTGGAATGCTGTTATGTGGACGCTTGGCAAGGAGACATGGTTGAAGGATCATATGTAAACTCTGATAATATTATGCGGACCTATTTTATAAATCATGTTGGACCTTACATTTAACTATTTTGGGATAATTGTATTGGATAATTAAATTTGGGATTGGTTTTTGAGTTATAATATGACTATCTTGTTTGCTATACTTGTGTGATGTACCGATCCATGTAACGCCCCGAAAACTTGTTTAAGTCTTCCGTTGTACCGAGATTTGGGGGTGTTACATTAAATAACAAATGTGAATATCAAGATTACACGAAGTTCGACCCATTAACGGATTTTGACAACCAACTCAACAATGACGCAAACTCACGCGACTATAACAACAAGGATATGTGCGTCATATAAGTCACAAAGTGGTCGGGTCTGAGAGATTAGACTAAGTTTTAATAAAGTGCTCGAATGTTTCGTCAAGTCTTATTAAGTTTGTCAACTTAATAAGATTGACGTTCCCTTCGTCTCGTTTATTAATTCAAAGTTAATCTTGAAAGGTTGCACATAACGATCTTATGATGGGTTCTAATTAATAACCTTCTCTTTGCATACTTATCCGGCTCTTATTAGATTCGTCAATCAAATAAGTCCAAATAATTATGTTGATAAAATTTTATTAACGTTAACCGATACGCAATCTAATTCAATTTAAGCTTCTTAAAGAAAATTCCTCGGTCTAATCTCAATCATGAGTTGGAAAACATGTAATATTCACCACGCGTTTGAGCGTGACTATTTGTAGGTTTGCCCACGTACACGCGTATGTACATATGTGCAAGTTATTTTATTTCAAGTTCGTAGTAACAGCCTCTTCTGTATCAAAGTAATTAACATAGGTTAATAATGACATTTCAATACACCACGACAATTTGGATGGACCTTGATTGGCGTCATTAACCAAAAATCAAACGTTATATTAAACACTCATCATAACTTACGCATTATGTATAATAGATATCATAGATAGAAGTTTTAAGCATTCTGAGCTTCTAAAAAAGAATTGAACTCATCTCGAGCCTTGCGCATGCGAGGTGTAATGCACGAAGAAGATGAAGTTGGTGATGTTATAGGTGAAGATGTTGAAAATCTTACATGACGACCATCGTGTGACTTCCTGCTTTCTCCACTTCCTTTCGTCTTGAGAACTCCTTTCACATCCTTGTCAAACAAGAAAGCCGAATTAACTGGCAAATTAGCATCATTACCACTCGTTTGTATGAGTTCCAATGGCAAATCAAAATACATGTTGGATGAAAAATCGCTCCCTCCAGTCAAAATCCCCGATGACCTCCAAGATCCACACTCAAATTTCTCTAGAGACACCCTTTGGGAGATCACATGTCCAATTTCTTCTCGTTGATCCTTTTTACTTCTTACGGGCTTAGCCTTACTACCAAATCCGGGCAAAAACAAGCAAAGAGCTCCACATTTGAAATCGTCGTCATTAGGTAACTTCCTGGACTTAATCATTCCTCTATATTCATCATCTGATGATGTTTGACCTCTAGGCGTACTATCAGCGCTAGTACTAATGCTGCTAGTACTTTTGCTGGAAGTTTGGTAGAGGTCAAACTCATCATATTGAACAGATGGTCTCCCTTCGCCACAAGACTTGCTACGCTGCATGCGATTTTCACGAAGCCATGCAAGACGAGAAAGTGCCACAGAGTGTTGATGGGCTAGGGCAGCCGACTTGGGTGAACCACTTTCAAGTCCTTGATTATCAATGACTTTTGTTTTGGGGATAACCCCACGAGGAGATGAACAAGCCGAACTTGGGAGACTAGCGCTAAGAAACTTGTTCTTTTTTGGTGCGGAAGGTAATGGTTTATTAGTAGTTGGAGGTTTAGGTACCCGTGAACTTGGATATTCAACGACTTCTTTCATGGACACTGGATCCACTGAAATATGTATCTCTTTTTCGTTAATCATCTCGGTCGACATAACTATACAAAAGTAAATCCTTGGAAATATTTGGTTTCAAGTATATTAACAAATTCCACTATATATATCAACTTTGAAGCTAGATGGTGGATAGCATGATTCTAAGTAGTGATTAGCATGTTGTTTTGTACAAAATAGATAGAGATGCTAATGTCATAAAAAAAAAGTCAACAAATTACTTGTGTGCACATAGCTAGTGATTAACCAATTCTTTATCTGTTATTTTATTTCAAGTCAACGCATATACGTAGTTGAATAATATAGAGAAGTATAGACTGCAAATTAAGAATTAATTTTCACTGAAACGATTCGCCTTTACAAAATATATGTGGTTGTATGCACCACTTTAATTTGTTGTGAATCCTAAGAAACAAGTGGAATTTGGTCACATGCGAGTGAGCCAAATGCACTTTAATTTATCACTTAGCCGTGTGTTATAGAAACAATTGGAAGTTAAAGTCATTAAAAATACATATTATGTATGTTAGTTGAGTGACAAGTGTTCAAATAAGCTCTTATGATATGCTAAATATGTCTTTAATTATATTCTCATGCTTATCATGTTTGTGGGTTGTGTTTTTTTAAAAACATAATTCTGGTTTTGAAGTTGCTATAGGCTATCGCTTGAGTGTTCGGTTATACACTGACAGGTCTGTTCTACTTTGAACAGAAGTTTGTGAACTTTGTGTATCCTAAACTTGGGACGTGGAGAAGAAGTAACAAGATATTCATCTGTTCATGTTTGTTGATCAGTCATAAAGTATGTGTTTATTGTTTATGCATGATTAATTAGTTTGGGTGTATATAGATTTCATGGGAGGAAAAGGAAAACCTTTTCGCTGTACTCCGGACCGTATAATACGTGATTTGTTTATATTACTATGTATATGGTTTAATAAAAACGAGATTTTCTACCCGCTCGTTGCTGCGGTTTTTTGCTTCTAGTTTTTTGATGTTCCCGTTGCGACGGGTTGTTATATTAACCAAATAGTTTGCATGTGGAAAATCATAATAATAATGCATTTCATATATTAACCAAATAGTTTACAACATAATACAAATAACAACAATAATACATTTCATATAGTAATTAAATGATCTACAACACAATACAAAAGTGTTCGTTTACATATTCGGGTAAAGTAGGTTTAAATGTTTAAAGATTATTAAGATAAGGCTTAGATATGCAATTTCTCTGGGTGATACGACGCACCTGTCATGGCTGCAACCACATGACACTCTTGGTAAACCAAGCCAAGTTACGGGACTGCGCTAGCCACACTCATAGAAAATTTAACATGCATAAAATTCATTGTTGACATAAATTAACAACAAAAATGATGTTAGCTAATATAATTTCTTATGCAACTATATACCAACTTTGTAAACAAAAATACTAAAGGTTATCAAGCACAACAGACATACAAATCGTACTAATTTTGTATATGGCAAAAGTCCATAAACTTGTTATTTATCACAAAAGCTCTTACATAAAAAAGACAGCGACAATAAACCCACATACAAACTCCAAAAAAAATCCAGATTCATTCATGCTAAAGATCATGTATATTTTTACAAAGCAACGTGTTTCAAATGTTGTATATAAACTTTGTTGCTGTAACTGTAGAGCTTTTGTAAACGTTGTTTTTTTTTCTTTGTTGAGTTTTGATCGATTGGCATCTATACACTCATCTGCATGCCGTTGTCTCTATACAATTATCCATCCGCAGTCCAAAAGATAGATTGTGAATAGTTATAGGGCAAATGGATAGGGGTATGGATGACAACTCACTTGGTGCTAATGAGGGTATACTACTTAAAAGTTAATAATATTGATGGTTGTTAGCCTAAGAGGAAGATCTACAATACTTATGACCAGTAGATTCAATGACAACAACACCAAACACGCGTCGTTTTGGTACACGGGTAGCTTTCTTGTGATTCAATCTACCAGTTGTAAGCATCTGAGATCTTCCTCCCAACCTAAAAAAGATCAATGTTGTGAACGTTTAAATTGTATACCCTCATTAGCATCATGTGAATCGTCATGCATAACTCTATCGATATGCATACCACTGTCCCTATATCTATCCACAATTTTGCCCTGCAAATAAATATTTAAAAAAAAATTAAGTCGTGTGACCATTGTGAAAGCGTAGTGCAAACCGTGAGGAATAAATGTGATTGAAATAAATAATCAAGTCATCTCAAGTTGGTAAAGGGTTTGGCTTATTATTTTTTTCTAAGTATTGTCATTCATTTTTTTTACTTTTTTGTTTTTTTAAACAAATATTTACGGTCAATTTTGATTGATGCTATCTACATATTTATTTTTTAGAATTTTTTTTTTAATTATAACATGTGCCTATTTTGTTTTAATATGTGCAAACATATAAGAGTCAGGATTTTTAAACAGTAAGTTGTTGCTTACATGGGTCGGTGTTGTCTTTTCAAATATTTACTAAGTTAGTTAAACAATTATAGCAGACAAACACATAGCCGGGACCTCTTAGCTCCCCCTTAAATCTCTTTTGCTATTTAAACAGTCTTTCCGCAATGGTATGCACCAAACATATTGCAAGCCTGTTGAAATAACAAAAGGAAATCGATGGGAAGATAAGAGCGGGTAGCTACGTTAAACATCGTATCAATATTATCAAATGAATAATGTGATGGACTTTAGGCTGAGATCTTTCCACTATAAAGTGCACGACATTCTTTATTTGCCAATATTGACACTCGATGTTGCATGTCTGTCACAGAAAATACATTCTTTCATATAGAATTCATATTTACACAATAGTAGCTTTTTTCATATTTTTGCACATACCATGGCCAAGTTTGTTTATAGATAGTCTATTAAGTTGCTTTAGACCCCCTTTACTGTCAAATATGTTTTATGCCAAAAAAAAAAGAAAATATATTGTTACCTTGAAATTCACAGCCGCATGATGCTACACGTTTTGTCCCTGTATCATGGAATAATAAATGACAAGAATAGAAGTTTTGTTACATATGATAAAGACCAGCCTCTAGCAGTGTTGCAACATCGATATCAAACGAAGCCAGACCAACTTGTGCCATTATTTCCAACACGCTTACATTCAAGTAGTTTTATAAATAAAAGTGTAAAATAAGAAAATAGAGAGTAAGGGAAGAGAAGGATGCTCGTCTTAGCTCCCCCTTGACCGGTCCATCCCTTTGTGAGGGCATCAAGTAATTTAAAAGACTAAGCAAGTGCTTTGCAATTAAGTTTGCAAATGGTTTCATCATTTTTACGAACATGCTCCCTCTTGACGAGTGCTCCTTTGCAAGGAGGATGTCAGGTAATGTAACCCTATGTGAAGGTATTGCAAATGATTTTGCAATGTTTTGCTTTGACAAGAAACTCCTCCTAGCTAAGGGTGTCAAAGTCTTCACGTGTATATTAAAAATCTACAAAACAAAGGTTAGAAAACAAGTATATAATGCATAATTTCCTGCAAATAAGACTCAAGTTAGTAATAAACAAGTCTTCTGTTGCACGGATCTCACGGTTCCTCCTTTGGAGGGATCCGTCTAGGTTAACATGAGGGATCCGTCTCCCTGTAAGCTCAAGACAGCAATGTTGATGTAAAATGTGAAGTTAACATCAAGAGTGAGTTACGTATTAATGCACCGATGATAATACGACATATAACATGTAATTTCATTCAATAAAAACACGAGAAATGATCTACATATCTCTAAAACTAAGAGAATGATTTAAACATGAAATATGATTCCTAAACTATCTAAGTTGAGCTTAAGACTAGAACACCACTTGAATCCTTAACCTCAAGGTTGTTTAGGTTTGTTGACTTCATCGAAACGTTCGAGGAGGTGATAAAACATGAAACGTTGCCCTTCACGTAGTTCATGTATCAAGCCTTCAACATGTTGACAATGATAACAATCTTTGTCATGGCTCGGAAATGGTGGTGGTAGAAATGGAATGGCTTGAGATGGAAGGTTTGGTTGAGGTTCCATAAAAGGAGGAGGGTTAAGTGAGGAAGGTTGAGGATACTCAAAGGAAGGAGGAATTTGTGGAGGTGGTTCATCCAAAGGTGGTGGTCGTGGAATATGTGACGAGGATGGTGGTAGAGAGGTATCTACTTCCATGTGATCGGGTGGTTGACTTTGATGATTCCTCATAATCCAAAAAGGATTATTTGAGGGTGATGGAGAAAAAGATGTCGGTGCTAGTGTTGAGTCAACTCCTTGATTTTGTTGCGCTATTCTCTCTATTGAGGAGAATGTTGGCAATGGTGGAGGATGAGATTGCATAGAAGGCAAGTCCTCTAAGCTGTAGAGGTGTGGAGTGGTGAATGATAAGGCTCTAGGCACTAAGGGTGATGGTTTAGTGGAAATATGAGTGTTTCGTTTAGGAGGTATAGTGGTGTTTGGCATTGGTAGTTTTGTGGGAACAATCCTTTTGGGGATTGGTTTGATTGGTTGAGTTAGTGGAGGGGAAATCCTAGCATTTGTGGATTTAACGGGAGATGATTCGGTTGAAGAAATTTTGTGAATAACACGAGCAAGTTTCTTGGGTGGTCCTTTGGTGGATGAGTTACCACTAGGAGCTTTCCTCATGATGAGATGACAAAAGGTAGTGAGATCGAGGTCTCTAGGTGCTGAGAATTAAGTTGTGGATGGTGACTAAGAAGTCCTAACAAGATGGTTTATAAAGAGAAGGATTTGGCAAGTGCATTCAAGACTTAAGCCACATCCTTTGAAATGTGATGATTTGCATGCACAAGAGTCAACTTCAGATTCGTACTGATCAAGAAGGTTAATTGAAGTAAGATGGAGTGTTCAAGTTAGCAAAGAGAGCTTGAAATGATTGTTTTAGCTAGGATTAGTTGAATCTGTCAGCCGGTTCCCACGGTTCCTTCCAATGAGGGATCCGTCTAGGCTAATCCTAGGGATCCGGCTCTCAGCAGCCAAGAAAATAGGGAAATCATGTTTTGTAAGGTGTAGTACCTATATATCTTGAGTGTTTCAGTCTTTCTAAGTGTCTTTAATGAAAGAGGACTTAAATAATCAAGGGCAATGAGTGATGGTAGCTAATGATTGCCTTTTATGGAAAAATGGGACTTTATGAATACCAATGAATGATCAAAGATGACACTAGGAAATTTGAGTGTGTCAAGTGGTGCTAAATGATCCTAGAGATCAGATGGCAACTTAAGATAATTTTGGGAAATTCTTTAAAAATTATAAGAAATGAAAAAACTAGTTTTTGACCCATTTTGAAGTAAGGATGACTCAAGTCAATTTGCTAAAATTGAAAGAAATATCAAACTACGTGTTGTGAGATGTGAGGAACAATGTGTGAGCATTGGAGTGGAAATATGGTGAGTTTAGATGATTTGATAAATCAAAAAGTACCTTGAATGTGATCCTAAGTTAGCTATGAGTGAGTGTGAGACCTACAGAGCTTGAGGAAGGCTTAAGTGGTCCTAAGACATTATGTTTAGCTAGCATGAAGTGGTCTAAGGTAATGGTTTGATGTATGGAGGTCTGAAACTGTATTTCTGTCTGCCCGAATCCCACGGATCCCTAATTGGAGGGATTTGTCTAGTACAAAGTGAGGGATCCGGCTCCTGCAGATCAGTAGCATTATAGAAGATGTGCAGTTTTTGCACTATATTATGCATACTAATTGCTACGAGTTTCTACTGTAAATGAACATCAAAACAAGCAAATATCTCATAATCCATAACATAAATATGAGTAGTAGTGATAATATCCAAAAAAACAAGGTAAAACATTCACAAACATAAGCATCCATTGCAAAATGATAAAAGAAATGTCTAAAAACAACCATAATACTAATGTCTCTTTTGTCAATCTTTTATCTTCCTCTTTCCCGACATCATGAGGTAGTTAGTTAGGCATTGAATCATACCCTTCAATTGTTTGAATTCTTCGGACTCGTTTGGAAGAGTTGGAAGTTGTTCAAAGTAGGTTATGGGGTCCATGTTGACGTTGGCAACGAGGTTGACTTTTTATTCTTATTCGTCCGAGGAGTCCGAGAGAGCACGAGGTCTTTTTCCATTGATCATGAACCATTTAGAGGGTTATTTGGTGAGTGGTACTGATGAGTGTGTAAATACTCATCATTTTTGGTTAATTCTGAACTGCAAAACGGTTAAAAATGCTCAGAAATGCATCAAAACACTGAAAATATTCCAAAAGTGCATTTTATATGTTTTAGATGCAAAATGTTCAAAATCAGATGAAAAACGAGCAAAGTTTGCATAATTGGCAGTTTCAGTCCCCCGACTTTCAGAAAATGGCAAAATCAGTCCCTAGGCATTTATTTTAAAAGAAAAGTCACCAAAGGTCCTTTTGGAAACTTAAATTATCATATTTAGTCCTTTGGTGGAAAATCCAAAGATATTTGAGAAATTACATGTTTAGTCCCTGAAAATCCAAAAATGTTCAAAATTAATCCTTGGAATTTCATAATTGGCAATAATGGTCCTTGGAATATTGGAGGTTGGCAAAACCAACCCCTTGACTACATCTTCATAATTTACATGTTTGGTCCCTGGAAATTCAGAAGTTACATTTGTGGTCCTTGGTGTTATTAATTTCACAAACCAAACGGACCTATTACTTACCCCAAGCCCAAACCAAACCCCCCTTGGCCCAACCCCTACCCGGTCCATTATCCATGACCCGACCAAACCCAAACCCAAGATTTAAAATAAACAAACCCGCCCCCTTTTCCCTGTCACTCCCCGACCAACATGTCTGCTCCAACCACCAGCCACCAACATACCCTTTGCCACCCTACTTCACACCCTTTGTCTCCCCCCACCTCACCAACCTTACAAATGCATTTAATGCAACCCCTTTCCCTGTCTCTAATATCAAAACGGTTTTGGCGCCAAATTCCAAAGAACGGCCAAGATTGATTTTAAAGCATCCAAGGGTTGAGATTATTGTTGGGATATGTCCAGAGAGAGGAGAGAGACAATTTGGAGCTTAAATAAAGGAAGGAGGATGCAAGAAGAGTAGTAGTTAGTCTAGTTTTAAAATTTGTATGTCGTTTTTATGTTTAACTTGTCTTAGCTAGCTCTCAATTGAAATTTTCAGTTATTTTGTATCAAGCATAGTAGTTTTAATGTATTGCAACTCTCTTAAGTCTCAAATTCAGTTTATGTTCATGTTTTCAATTTTATTGTTAACTGTTGGATTTTCTGATTTCAAACTCTGAATATCAAGCTTCAATTAGCTTCTTTCCAAGTTAAAACAAGGTTATATTAGCTTATCATAGCTTTTTATAAGCTTGTGTTTAAGTTTCAAGCAAAAGTGAAACCTGGTCAACAAAAGTCAAATTTGGAGCAAAGATGATGCAGGGATGATATGGGTTGATTCAGGAATGAAAATGGGTGGAATTGGAAGCAATGGGTTGGAATTGATAGGTTAGGGTTCTGGTTTCACTATGGCAAGCCATTGTGGCTAGGGACTGTGTGTAAGTTTGAGCTCATTTTGTAGCATAATCTGTTTCAGTGTTAATCAGTAGTTGAAACCTGTTTTGATAGCAGTATTTAAGTTAGTATTAGTTAGTTTGATCATTAAATTATGCTAGTTCAGTGTTTATCTTAGTATTGCTTTGCAAAACAGTGAGAAAAGGGGTGTTTGGTTTATAGCATAACCTGTTTAAAAGGCTTGTTCAGTATATAATTATTGTTGGTTTATGCTTGTGTGACTCAAATATACTCACATCTGTCTTAGTTTGTGCTGGCAAACCACCAAAAGTCAAAATCAACTTTGAATCTGTCTCATTGCTTATCTGTTGGATTTTAAGATTTGCAAAATCTTATTTTGTGTTTAAAAGTCTTAAACATAGCTTGTTTCATTCATATTTCATCAAAATAGATCAATATCAGTTCTTAAATTGCATCCAAATTTCAAGAAAGTCAAACTGTGCATTTGTTTCAAAAAGTCAAAAGATGTCAAAAAAACTGGTTTTCTACAGAACTTGCAGCAGTTGCATAGGTTTCATTAAAACTTTTTAGGGTCTGAATTTTTGTCTATAAGTAGCCTTCTTGGTGGTCTTGAGAACCACTTATCTGGTTTTAGCTTTTGCTTTCTAAATAAGCTTGTGCATAAGCTCTAAGTTAGGCCCTAGTTGCCCTGCTCTAAAAGCTCAGCACTAACTGAGTTTTTCTCAGTTTGGTCTAGGCTTGCACAGGGCTTATCACTGCTTCTCAAAGTCTAATTTTTGGTATAATTGATCTCAACCAGGTCTAGAATAAGTTCCAATTTGAAGTTTTTAGTTTTAGCTTGATTTGTGACTTGTGCTTGTGTTTAAAGTAGGTACCTAATAACTGTTTTAGCTTATTCACTCAACTCTTCAAATTTGATCAATCTTGCAATTCAGTAGCTGTAGCTTGTTGTTTTTAGTTGCATTTTGGTTACTTTTGCATAATATTGCTTCTGTAATCAGTGGGTTACTTGTTTGGTTCAATTGGCTTATTTTAGTGCTTATTTATAAGCACTTGTGACATCAGTTTCATATTTCTCCACACAACCTACTGTTTTTCCAATTTTCCTAGCTTCTTAATACTATTTTAGAGTTTTCCTGAAATTTTCAGATTTTTCTAAGTTGATTTGCTATTTTTCTTAAATCAAAGTAGTTTTTGAGCATTTTTAATTAGCTTTTAATACAAAAAATTCAGAAAAGGTTCAAAAAAATAATTTTTCAATTTTCTTAGGTTTAGATAAATATAAAAAGTAAAAAAAGTAATTTTCCATATTTTTCATAGTTTATTTTGTAATTTTTAGTAATTTAATTAGTTTTTATTAGTTTAAAATTCCTAGAAAATAGAAAAATAATCAGAAAAATACAAAAATAGTTTTGAAAATTCTATTTTGATATTTTAGATTTTTCTAAGTCTTAATTTTATTTTTCTAGCCTAATTTCCTATTTTCTTGTATTTTAGGTAATTATTTAATAGTTAAAAATAGTTTTTAATTAGATAATTAGTTATAAAAATAATTTTCTTTTTCTAAATATTTTCTTTTATCATTAGGATTGTAAAAACATCATTTTCATATATTTAAAGTTAATATTGACTTAGTTTCACGTTTTTATTTGTACGTCGCGTAGTTTTTAATTTCAGTTTCGTAAAAACATAAAAACAAAAACATCATTTTAATTATAGTGATAGCGTTTATTTAATAGTTTTTATCTTTTTAATTTCCTTTAATTTACATTTAAGCCTTTGTAATTTGTTGGCTTTTCCTTAGTTATAATAATCACAAATCTCTTTTCCATTCAAATTTCTCGATCACTATTCGTTGATTGATCCATTGCATAGTTCGCTGGGACATAACGACCCGGGGAGACTCTATACTCCTCAGATCCTCATTGCATTCGTTCCTGAGCCGTTTTAAGCTTGTTACGGTCTGCCATTCACAAGTGGCAGGCTTGTGTGATAAAGCTTGACTGTTCTGGAGCGCATCAAATTTTTGACGTGATCGGCAAGAAAATGATCATCGTTGATAAGAGAAGGTTGCATTGCACTAACATACTCACGAAGTCGTGTTAGGAGCGTACCATAGGGAAGTACCATGTTGTTGACTTCGAATACACCTACCATTCTTTTCACCATGTAATAGGCAAGGTTAAATGGCCTTTGGTGAATGAGGCAATAGATCATTTGGACAAGACATGCATTTGGATGGTCTTTGTTTCCGACCAAACAAATGACATTTTCCCTAAGAATTTCTTACCACTTTCTATAGATGGATTCATTTCGAAGAGTTCCATTTGAAAGGGATTACGGTGAATGAGCTCTTTGTTGCGGTTGAAGCGAGATTGGTCGGCTCTAATTTTGAAGATGGTGTCTCGAACAATTTTGGGGTCATCGAGAGGAGTGTGGTAGATTGGTTTGGGATCTATTGCAAAAGATTAAGTGGATATTGCCCAATCTTGGGAGTACATACAAATACCTTCACATGGAATGCAAATAATTTGTGCAAAGTTGTTGAGGGGTAAGGTGATGGTTTTATTATTGATGATGAAAGTGATTAAGATGCTTTCATCATTGTTACGAATGATCCTAACACTTTTGTAAAACTCAAAGATAAAAACCGGAGAAATTTGCTCATCAATATCTAGGAGACAATCAAAGTTAATTGCCGATAAGATTTGAAGAATGTCGGTGTTTTTAAAGAAACATTCCTTAACAACACGACCTTCATGGATAAGTCGTTTTTCAAGTTTTTTGAAAATTTTGCGATTGGTTTTTGAAAGCTCCTCTTTTCGATAGTATCTAGAGAGGTAGTGGACGGTGTCATGGTGGTCTTGTTGGGTAGCTTTGGGCATGATTGATCCTAGAAAAACAAATATTCCAATTAGGTAAAATTTGCCGAGAGGGGTTTATGGTTTTGATTTGTATTAACAATGTTGTAAACACAATAGAATTTTAATTATATTAAACACCCTTTTTAGTGATTATTTTAGCAATACCTAATTTCATCAATTGGTGGTTAATTGAAATTTTTTAAAAACCATAAACCCTAGGATGAAGATGATGATGAGTAGAACATATGAGTGTAATTACTTACAATGATTTTCAAGAAGGGGATGCTTGAGGATATGAAGCCCTATGGAGATGGAAGGGTGGTCGCTTTTTATGTTTGTGAGGAGAGGGAAAAAATTGAACTGGTTTTGAAAAGCGTATAATTGTTTTCGGTCACATGGTTCCCCCGGGTCCCTTGTAATAGGGATCCGGCTAGTACAAGTCGTGGGATCCGGCTACTGTGGACAGAAAAAGGGGTGTTTGGTGTTATTTTTGTAATAAGTTATACAATAGCTTATAGAACAAAAATAACTTTGAAGAATGAGGTTCCTAATTGAATAGACGTTTTGGTCAACGTGTTTTGATAGGTTAACTATCAAGGATCTATTTGTGACGGTGGCATTGGTTTGACGATCTTTGGAAATCAAAGAGGAATACTATTCCCGATGATGAGTAAGCAGGGAAAGTGGTGAAGAGAGACGTTTTAGAGACTTGCAACAATTAACGTGCTAATTCATGTGTAAAAAAAAATTTTAAAAATATTATCAGCATATCCATATAAACGTACTATAGATAAAATTAGCTAATTTGTGGATAAGTGAACATACCTCTAAACTCTTGATATGGTTTATAGAAACCATATATCCGAAATACTTCATGAACTTTTAAAGTAATCCATTGTACTTAGTATAAGTAGGTTGTGATTACTTTTGGGTTCTTCCTTGAGAGTTGACTTTATTTTTCTTTGAATAGAAATGAAGACTTTGGAAGAGTCCTAGCAAGAAGATTTCTTAAAGAGAAATTGTTAGAATAATCTATCACTATCAAACATAAAAGAAACAATTTGTTTTAAAAGATTTCATTCTTTGTATTTTTCAATCATACACGGATCGTATCAAGTTTTTAAAGTACAAAATACTCTAAGAAACTTGGTGACGAAGCTCTTGTACCAATTGTGAAAAACTAGAAGGGGGGGTTGAATAGTTTACGGATTAAAATTTGGTTTTAAACTATTTAGATCGACTTATGTCAATCTATTTAAATGTGCGTGTTGGATGTTGATAGATAAGCATATAACACAAAACCACAACACGAGTATTTATAGTGGTTCGGCTACAAGGACACCTTCCTTGCCCTACTCCACTCCCCGAGTCACCTACTCGAGAGTTCGTAATCACTACACAACACAACTCCTTGTGGCGGAGAAGCCTTCACAATGTCGCCTACTCTTTTTCCGGTACAAGGCTAGACACCGGGTTCTTCCACGAGGTAGAACCAAACCTATCACAACGTCGCCTACACTTTATCCGGTACAAGGCTAGATACCGAGTTCCATTACAAAGGAGGAACTACCACCCAACACTACACAACACCTATCCCAAAGGAGACTCACTCCTTATTACAACATTGTTAGGTTCCCATATTTGTAACACAAGCATCAATAGAAGAAATATAGACAAGGTGATCGGATGAACACTTAACCAAACTCACGCGTATGAATATTAAGAAGAGTTATGCGTAGGTGAAATAGATAAGTGAACAACCAACCTTCTAAGGAAGGTTTACAAGATTATTTATAGGGCAAGGAGCTAGGGCAACACTACTATCATCCTTCACTTCTTATGGGCTTGGGCCAAGGCTTATGGGCCTTCTACATAAGCCTTAGCATAATAACAAACATAAAGGCCATAATTAAGCTAACTATTACATATTAATTACTAACACTTGAATTCTAGTTTAGGAGTGATTCCAACAATCTCCCCCTAAGTGTTAGTGATTGATGATATAAACGTTGTAGGTGTTGATGTAATAGTAGCTTTGACGTCTTCTGACATTCTTCTTTCTTGTGAGAAGAAGTGCCTTGATTCGAACAATCTCCCCAGTGTAGAGAAATTGTTTCCTTTGAAGTATTATGCTTTGACGTCATCATTTTCTTTGTTCTTTGATCTTTGTTCTTTGTGATGGAAGTGATAGTATGTTGTGGTTGTCTGCATCAGGTCCGCTTCGTTGCTCTAGTGTCTCCACATCTTTCTCTAACATGCTCAAACGCTCTTTAACGTTGGATTTCAGTACTGATGTAGTTCTCTTAGTCTTTAAACTTTGTAGATTCTTTGACTTTGACGAAGAATCATTCTGACTTTGTGTTGCCTTTTGAGAGAACTTCGATTAGTGTTGTTGTATGTTAGGAATTAGAAAATTCCATGTTAAAGAGTCGGTCACCCCAATAATGGTCTAGCATATGTTAGCTCGTAGATTTGTCGTTGTTTACGTTATTTATCAGTTTATTAGTTAGGTTTTAGTTTAGTTTAGCGTAGTGTAACACCGTGGAGGAAGGACGGGTCTTTACCCACTGTATGCCTGATCCACAGGCCGATAGGAGGTCGTTGAGTCTGTAACTATAAATACCCCTTCCATCCATGGAAGGGGTGGTGCTTCTCATTCAATCTAATATTTCCTTTGTGTAAACCTCTAGCAAGAACACCCTCTCTCTCTACTTTCTCTCTCTAAAATGGAAAACATGTATTTTGATCATCCAAGACCACCCGAATCATCAAACACAATAATATAACGATCCTACAATTGGTACCAGAGCCAAGGTTATTGTGTTGTGTTGATTTGTGTGGTTTCGTATCATGGTTATTGTGTTCTATTGATTTATGTTGGGTCGAAACTTGTTTTTAAAACTGTTTTTGTATCTCTTTTTGTTCGAAAATAAGCTATCTTTCTTATTCTTATGGTTTAACAGTTCCTTTTAAACAAGTTGTCTTTATCCATTTTGGTTGTTGATATAACAATTTATCACAGTTTTCTGTATCCAGTTTGGTCCTAAATGTCTTGTGGTAATAACTGCTTTGTGTCAAGTTTTTGGTCCAAAAAGTAAGGTTCATCTTTTAATGACTTTTGTATCAATCTATATCCGTGAAAGTATGTGTGGTCAAAAGGTCAGATTCTTGTGTGGTCCAAACGGGGCAAAACTGAAGTGTTTTTAAGTCATTTTTCTGGGTTTTTGAAGATGGTCGGAAAAAATGGTCATTATGGTTCTTAATAGCGACTTGACAAAAATCATATAGCGACTTGACTCATAAAAACTGTTTGCGACTTGCCATGAGTCTTTACTCATGGTCGCGACTTGGTCTAGCGACTTAGTCGTAGCGACTTGGTCTAGCGACTTAGTCGTAGCGACTTGGTCTAGCGACTTAGTCGTAGCGACTTGGTCTAGCGACTTAGTCGTAGCGACTTGGTCTGGCGACTTAGTCGTTGCGACTTGGTCTAGCGACTTAGTCGTAGCGACTTGGTCTAGCGACTTAGTCGTAGCGACTTAGGCTAGCGTCTTGACAGAAAGGATGAAGAAGAATCGACCACATGACCACAACCACAATATCTCATATACCAAATACCTAAACAACTCTTGACTTTGAGTTCGTTCTAACCAAAAACTCAAATGTTATTTCTGTAACCTTTCATCTTCTAATTCCTAAACCTACGAATGAAGAAAGACTCATAATATCAACCGATCTCAGCTTGTTTTTCTTGTTATCTCGTGGTTATCAAAATGTTGCATAAAGACTTTCAAACGTCTCACTCACGAAATGGAAAAACTTCATCACTGATCAAAGACCCATGACTCAAACATGTTACAAGCTTCAATCTCAGCCTTGTACCTTATGTGAATGGTTTGTCAAACACATAGATCTCAAACGATCTATTCACATAAGTACATATGCCTCATAGATCTAGGTTTTAATGATAATATCCGAACATCTTGAATTAAGAACAAAACCAAGAAAGGGTTTCATCCTCAAATTCATGTTCGATTAAAGGGTGTAGTATGGTTTTGTCAAGGTCTCAGATTCGTTTCTCGTGCCATACAAAGTATTTCTATGCCTCAAAGGCCTTGCACATGAGAAGAACAATAATCATCAATGACCGGAGTGATTATGTACGAATTATAAGAAAATGAATATAACAAATGCTAATTCA
Organism: Chrysanthemum seticuspe; assembly: GCA_019973895.1. Lineage (NCBI taxonomy): Eukaryota > Viridiplantae > Streptophyta > Magnoliopsida > Asterales > Asteraceae > Chrysanthemum > Chrysanthemum seticuspe. The sequence goes on from BPTQ01000003.1 coordinate 25,591,672, forward strand.
TGTTTCTTGGTTCGATTTTCATTTATAATGGGGAACAAAGTTAACCTACCTGTGCTCATTTGAAGATTTCGTGGCCAATTTACCATTTGCCATCCCTGTGGCAAGGTAAAGATGAGAAGGTGCTGCCATATTGATGTTCATTGGGTCAAGGTTTATTAACGGTTGTGATAAGATGCAGGATGAGGAGGGCGAATTTGTTGATGCTAGGGACTGTTGTGAGAATGAATAAGTTGCTGCTGTGGTGTGATGAGTAATATTAGGGTTTTGATGTGTTAGGTGTATGCACAGATGATGGGGGCTTGTTTTTGTGAGCGAAATTAGGGTTAAGTAAGTGTTATAGTGCCTTTATATACTCCCCAAATTTTAGGTTTTCCTCTATTAAAACCGGAATTGTTATGTGGAATTGGGCCAATCGGGTATTGATATTCAATGGGCCGTGTGATGCTTTGTACTATTATTGGGCCTCGTGTGACTGGTCTCTTGACTCGTGTGATTGCTGCTATGTTAAATCCTAAGTGCAGTGTTATTATTAAGTATAAGAGACATATTATGTAGTAGTTTGGTTACTAATTTTTCACATGGTTATGCTTCACGGCTTGCATTTGCAACGCTCATCTAATGTGACTACGGAGAGGAATCGTTACCTTTTATTAGGGTTTAACGGATTTAGTGATGATTTGAGCATAATGATATGGGCCTAGTTGATTGATTTAAGATGTGCCATGATATGGTTGAATTGGGCCGTGATATGGTTATTGTTCAAACGTGACATTTTTTTTAATTGGTAAATGTTCAAATGTGAAAGATTGTGTAATAGACTTAAGCCCATGAATTTGTAATGGCTCGGGTATATTGGTTGTGGTTAAACTGAACTTGTTCTCCATCGAAGCTGTGATGCAATAAAGATGTGCCGATTTATTGAGGAGGTCGATGCATATTATGATGGACTTTGTGGACTAATGAAACAATGTTTGGTCATTGAATTTCATCGAATGATTCATCTGTTTACGGCTAATGTTTGTGTTTCTTCTGGCTAAAAGATTGAGACTTGATATTAAGATTTGTTGAAATTATTTGTCCATAAGATTTGGGGTGATGATGAGATTTGATGTGGTATGTGATTTGATACCTTAGCCTATACATCTTCACGAATCATATTTTGTCAAGGCTCGAATTTAAGATTAATCAAAGTTGACTACGGGTTTGTTGTTCGGTATTTCTTATTTGGATTTGAAGTGAGGTTTTCCGGGCGCGTTTACTTATTTTGTCTTCTTTCTTTCTACCCTTCCGCGAAGATGACTTGTTTGGGCATTTATAGAGTGTGATAAAGACTTGGCTATTTAGTTACGTTTGTGATTCTTTCTCGCTTAACCCACAACGTAGCTATCACTTCGGTGTCTCACTCAGTTGAGAATGTCAAGAGGTTTTGTACATTGGGTACACCGTTTCTTGTTCACGAGGATTAGTACAAGTTTAAGTAACAAATCTGGGGAATTTTACGTCATGTTCGAGTTTGATATATCGGGTTTACTTCTCCATGTGGTCACTACAATAGCCGACAGAATGCGTGAATGATGTGCTTACCAAAGTATTGTTTGGATGATTGATGATGTTGTTGATGTTGGATTTTGAACCGTTGATGAACCGCTACATGTTCCCCTAAAAACAGATATTCACCGAAACCAAAGTTGTCATTACACATTCAAGCTAACATTGTTTACGGTTTTGTCTTGATTTTGTAAAATCCCGCGAAAGAACCTATTTCTCGGTTTAAATCATAGACTTGTAAAATCCCGTGACAATGGAAACATCCTGGTATTGGTAAAGTGCATTTCCGGATCTGTCTTACGGTTTATTCTTGGTTTTGTAAAATCCCGCGAAAGAAACTATTTTTCGGTTTAAACCATAGAATTGTAAAATCCCGTGATGATGGAACCATCCTGGAGAATGAGAAAGTGTAATTCTGGATTTTTTCTGATGTTGGTGCTACAGTTTCTGCTTCGAAGAAGGGATAAAAGGGTGTACTTCATAAATTGGATGTGTGTTTGGATTTTTGTCATGCAGTTTGGCTATCACAAGGTTTTACGGGGTTATGTGCTTTTAACCATGGTCGGGATGAAACCATTATCAAAGTTCATTTAAATGTCAAAGAAGGCTAGATTTGAGCAGTTCAGAAGATGTGACAACGGCGTTAATTCAGTATTATTTATTTGAGGTTGAAGTGAAATATCACGGGCGAGTGTACTTAGTATCTGAAGGTATCGGGGATGGTTGGATGAAGATTCTTCATGATCCTTGTTCAAGCTTATTATCAAAACGAAGACTTGGAAATCTAGTTATTGTTGGGTGTCTTTTACCTTTTCTTTTACCACTTGGGGGAATTGGGCTCTTACCACCACAAAATAACTATCACTTTAAGGAGTTACGTTGTAGTGCTCAGTGTCACATTCAATTGTGGATTTTCAAGAGGTAATGTACGTCTTATACTTGATGGTTGGTTGGTTGAAGAGTATAAAGTACTTAGAGATTCAAATGGGCGTGATTTCTCGACACCGCTCTTTGTTACACATGTGCAAGTTTAAGTCACGAGTTTGGGTTATTCTACTTCAGGGTCAAATTCATCATATTGATTTTTCTCCATCAGCTGTCACGACAAAGAGCCTACTGAATGATAATGGGGTTGATTACTTGTTTGCCAAGAGAGTAGATGAAAAGAGAGAGATTATGACGTCTGTTCACTTCAGTTCAGGCCTCGTACTCTAAAGAAAAGAAATGTGTACGTTTCAGTGCGCATTATCTTCTAAAGAAGAGAAATCTTCTTGTGACGTATGAACACATCAGTTCATGCCTCGTACTCTAAAGAAAAGAAAAGTGTACGTTTCAGTGCGCTTTATCTTCCAAAGAAGAGAAATCTTCTTATGACGTATGAACACAACAATTCATGCCTCGTACTCTAAAGAAAAGAAAAGTGTACGTGTCAGTGCGCTTTATCTTATGAAGAACAGAAATCTTCTTATTATGACCATTCTCATCAACATGCTTCATAGTTTTTCCATGCGCTTCAGTCATCAAGTGAACCGGGCTACTGTTGATTGTTTTCTCATTCCACTTGCTCGATTATAATGAAGATGGCGACATCATGTGCTGATTTTGCGGGAGAGAAGTGTGAATAGAACATTCGGATGATTTTCACTTATTTAGTCAAGAATGGCATCTCCGTATGCAATTCTTAGGGGGAGAAGAAGTGTGAATTTTTTTCATTGTTGATTGATATTTGAGAATATAAATGGTCATACGGCTCTAAACTCATGTAAGAACCGAGCCTCTTCTTATCGGGTCATCTTCACATGGAGTTTTTCTCTTCTAAGAGCCGTTGGTTGACATCTTCACTCGGATTGATGAGTTTATCGACAAAGTGCTTCCGGTTAATGCTTCACGTATACATCAACATGATGATTCCGAACAATCTCTCTGTTCTTGTTTGATGTGATTGGTAGTTTGGTGTTACCATCTTGTGTGTTCGTTGCGGCCTGATTGCTGATTTCCTTGATGAACATCTTTCTGTTCTTGTTTGATTGGGAGGGATTTTAGTTAAGGGGATTTGCAAGATGTAAGTTAATTGGGATGCTTTTTGGTGGGATGCTTTTTGGTGTGAGTTGAAGATGTTAATTATCTATTCCCCAACTGGACAATCTTGAAGAAGGTCGAGTCTACAGTCTGTTCTACATTTCTTGCTATATGTTAGAAGACCAAAGACGAGTTGCATTTAATGATCTAAAGACTTCTTCTTAATCTGGGCATTTATCAAAAAGATTGTCGGTCTAGGGGAGAGCACTAATTGGGGGAATGTGATATGTCAAATTTAATCCCCAAGTAGACTTGCTCACATTATTCAGCATGTTGATTCTCACAAAGACTTCAAGCGATCTTCTCAACAAATTTCAAGTATTTGGGCATTCAAAGAGTTGTTGATTCTGAAGTATCAAAACCAGAAAGGGGGAAGGAGACAAGCATCTAAACGCGAGTAAACTTGATGTACTTAATACTTCTATGAAATTGAAGATATCCCGGGAAGACAAATGTTATTACCGCAGAGAAACTCAAGGTTTGACTCATGGCGAGTAAACTTGATGAACTTAATTCTTCTAAGTGATTGAAGATATCCCGGGAAAACAAATGTCATGACCGCAGAGAAACTCAAGGTTTTACTCATCAAGGCGTTTAGTATTCTTATTCCAACTATGTGGGGGAAGCGATGGAAGAGTTAGTTTCTGAAGATAAAAGAGGTACACAAGTGCGTGATGATCTCGATGTTATTACAATCATCAGAGGAGAGAGAATTGTGTACATTGGAGGAGCTCAGTTGTTTCACTTGAGGGCTTAATCAGTGATTCAGAGATATAATCACTTATTCCGGAGTTGACATCCGCAGAGATAATCAGTGACTTGGCTTGCTTCTTCAATGTTATCAGTTATTCCTTCCTTGGGTATTGGTATACTTCGGATACTTGAGCTTCATACACGATCATCAGGGAAGAAAAATGTGAACATGGGGAGATGTTTTCATTCCCCTCATGATGTGTATTCGGGAGAGCTCTTGGGTATTGGTGTACTTCGGGTTCTTGAGCTTCATACACGATCATCCGGGAAGAAAAATGTGAACATGGGAAGGTGTTTTCATTCCCCTCATGATGTGTATTCGGGAGAGTTCGTGAGCATTATGCAAAGAGGCTGACTAGATCAATTCATCTACTTGGGGGAATTGTTCTCTTGACACCTTTTGGAATGGATTGCTTCAGACGTCAGTAGAAAAGAAATTTGAGAAGATTATTTAAATGTGGGATGATACGTTGCTGCTGTTCTTCTATTGGATGATATAACCCCGAATGGAGAATCTCGATTATCGGTCTTAAAAGGAGCAGAGGGATTTATGATAATGGTGTGCTTCTCTGTGCACCTGGCTAAGGAAAGCTTGAAATAGAGCTTCGAATCTGCTCATCTAATGGATTTTCGGTTCGGGGGGAAGCTGCCAAAGTCTCTCTTTCTCAAAGGCTCATGTTCCATCTTCTATTCTGGAGCCTCGGAAGCTTTGGTGGTGGAAGTTTAAGAGATGACGAATTCTATCTTCTACGACGTGCTGCTCGATATCCTTATCTCGGTACTCGTATCATCATCTTCTTATACTATATCATCTACTCTATCTTTGTATATATTTATCAGAAAACAAAATACAAAAATATAAAACCAACAAAAAGAAAATAGAAAAATATAAAACCTTCAAAATCCCATAAAAATCAGAAAATTTCAAAAATACCAAAAATATGTTTTTCCAAGACATGTCTTCTGGTATCGATAACATCTACGGTCTTAGAAATGTCATTCAATAATGGCACGGGACCATAGATGAAGTTCGAGCAGAAGGTGTAAATATTTCTTTTCCAAACATGTCTCAAAAATATGGCTTGCAGTTACTTCAGACTGTGACCCGTGCTTAAACAATGGCTTGCTATTATTTCTAATAGCAACCCGTTCTTAAAAGGAAGGAAAGTGCTACGCTTAAACGTTTTTCACAAATTTCGTGCACTTATCCTAAAACAAAATGAGGAAAGTATGTCGAAGGACTGCTGTTCCTACACAAATGTTTTTCCGTCTAAAATTCTTCAGAAAAATATTTGGTGTTTTCTAAAATGGTGGTAAATGAGTTGCTTTTAAAACAATCAGATTCAGAGTTTTTGTTAAACTGAAAACTCAATCAATGACTTCAGCGCTTTTAAACTTTTCATAAAATAAGTCATGGATTGAGGGGGATAATGTTTTTTTTCAAATCTACATCATCTAACGGGCTTTCTTAATTATCCTAATATGCTTAATTAAAAATGATGTTAACCTATGTTGAAGGACTAGGTGCCTAGGATATGATTGCTAGGATTAGATGATTAGAGTTTGATGAACACATTATTCCTATACATTTATGTGATCTGATTGATATGTTGCATTGACTTTTATTAGTCGATTGTTGTTTGGGTGATGTCGACCACCATATATTTGTATGTGTGTTCACTAACGTATGCAGGTATATTGGTATAAAAGAATGTTCCCGATCCGGATCCCACAATTGAAGATGATTGGATGCCGAAAGGAAAGGGTAACTATTTCTTGGGTTGAAATGAAGAAACGGAGCTTAATTGGACTTCTATGGAGAGTTGGCATAAATGCAACGTAAGAGGTCTCACTGCATCAGCAGATGGTTTTCTTCTAAGTGATTGAAGAAACGGAGCTTAATTTGACCTCAGTTGGCATTCAAAATGCAACGTAAGAAGAAGTCTGACTGCATCAGCAGATGGTTTTTCTTCCAAACCCTACAGCAACAACAACAAAAGCGGCTCAACCACCTAACGAATCTTTGTGCAGGATACCATGTTTAAACAATTTTTGAAAAATTTGAATAAATTGTTTTGAAAATGGAAAATATCGTTTTGAAAATTTATTGAGCTAATCTTTGAAAATCACCGGACTTCATTTTATCAAAACTTAAGTCACTCAATCATCGACTACTGTCATGGTTTGAGGGGGAGAGTGATTTTAAATAAAATATTTTCAAACGATATTTCTTCATAAAAGTTCCGGTTTGTACGTTAAAATGTGGTGATCTAAAGATTTAATGTTATGTCATGGTATGATTTTTCTTTTGAATCAAGGTCTTTCAAAATGAAATTTTTTCTGTTCTTGTTTGATTGTGAAACTGTTTTATTTTACTTAAAGATCTCTTAAAACAATCATACCTGACACTAACAATCTTTAATGTCTTAAATTGGTCCTTATCTGTCATTTTTCAAAATTAAAATATTGCCACGTCTTTCCCCAAACTTTTCTAAATGATTTTAATCAATCGGGATCACAAATCTCAATTGGTTTGAAATATTTGATCGAGGGAGAGATCGTGATTTAAATCTCAAATATGTTTTAATGGAATACGTTTTAGTCCTTTATAGGCACTCCTGCCTCCATATGCCAAACGATTTCAAATACACAATGCACATGTTTAGGAGGAGGATTTATCCAAAAACCAGATGAGTATTTAAACAAGGCCACATTTTCTCCCATGTTTTTTAAACCTAATTAAATCACTTGGGATCCAAAATCTCAAAGGGTTTGATATTTTTGATCGGGGGAGAATTTGTGATTTAATAATGAAATTTGATAAAGGGTGATCGTTTTGATTTAATTGTGCAGGCTGCTCTCTCATATGTGCTAAACGCTTTCGAATCTCGAAGCACATATTGAGGGGGAGCATAACTATCGAGGTACAAAAGCTTTTTTAAAAAAGTTATTTATAAAGTACCTTGATTAAGTTTTCAATTGGTTTTCTTAATGGATTTTGTGATCGTGGATGTGCTTCAAAAGAACTCTTGCCTCTATGTGATAAAATGTTTTAAAATATCCTATGCACATATTGAGGGGGAGAATTTTACCAAGAAAATCAAATGGCTTTTTCGTATGAAAATTGTGATCAAAGAAAATATTTCAAAGTCCTCTTGCCTCCATGTGCCAAACAATTTCTAAATCACATGCACATGTTGAGGGGGAGGTTTTCTAAATGATCAAAACTATTAAGGTACAAAATGTTTTGATCTCGTATCACAAGTACCGTGATTGTTTTTCCAAATGATTTTTCAATTGGTTTTAAGGAAGAATGAATTGTACCAAAAGACCGACCATTTTACTTTATGTATGGAGTTATAAGGATGGTGAGGTTAGGTATTTGTTCCCACGATCCGCCAGAACCGGAGGGATCTACCCAAGGATAATCCACTAGATAGTGTAGAGTCCTTAGGTATGATGAAAAAAGGAGAAAAGTGAGATATGGGAAGAGTGCGGACTGAGACAGAGCTAGTACTAGAATAAACCCAACAAGGTTCTAGTAATGAAGTCTCGGTAAGCACTGAAGGGGTTGAAGAATGAAAAAGAACTGAATGTGAAAAAGGGTGAAAAGAAATAGCCCTCCATCAATTCAACCTTAGGGCAGTAACCGGGTTCAATACATATGCTACTAAGTGGTTACTAAGGTAACACTAGTATTGAAGACAAGACGTCATGGACCCAGTGACGCACTGCACTACAATTCCCAAGCCACTCAAGTTCCTCTTAAAAGGGCTTGTTTCATTCTCACGGGGAACCGACATTATCTATCGACTTTCTCTTAGAGATTGTTGATATTGAAGAAGGAGACCCTCTCCCTAGTCTCTGGCACAGGAACCAAATATGCACAATTGAGTCTAGAGCCAAGAGATCATCCACAATATCTCATTAGGACACTAAATTAATGAAGACTTGCTGTTTCACACAATGTGGAAAGTAAGTAGATATTGAGAGTCCTACGCATTATCCTTGTGGTATTGCCAGAACATCCGAGTGATATGTAAAGTATTCACAATGAAGATGGAAATCCTTCTAGAGCCAACATCAAACAAGCTTTTGGTGGGTGACATGTGAAATCTTGCAAAAGATCAAGCTTGTGACAACTGGATAGAAACGATGGGGAGATTCTTTCTTGAATCAACCTTGGTCCAGGAATGGAATTGACGAATGCTTTTGGAAAAACCGTTCGATTTGCAAACCTTCTTTTCTCTAGCACGTCGAATGTGTATTCATTTTCAAACTCAAAAAGTATATCTGATTGAAAAAATACTTTTAGAAAAACCGTTCGATGTGCGAATCTCTTCTTTTCGCTAGCACGTCGAATGTGTACTCATTCTCTAATACAAAAAGTATTTTGATTGAAAATTGATCTTTCTCATAAAACCTTCGTTGTATTGCAAAACTCTTTCTTCAAAGCAATACATGATTGTTTTTCAAATCAATTTTTCATCAATCAGTGAATCTCAATTCGCTGGTTCACTCACTCCGTGTTGTCTTCTTTGAGACGTTCCGGTTTGAGAACAGCTAGAACAGCTGCGAAACCCTGTCAAGGAGATTCTTAGGAATCCTACCTGATCACAGGCAGTACTTGTACTGATCAACGGGGAACCGTGGGCCGTGTACCTCAATTCAACGAAAGTGGTCAAAGACACTTTCGTGTGTTTTATTGCTAACTGTTGTTTGCAGGTACATTTGGACGGTTGCAGCTGATCAGAATTGAGGAGTCAATCCAAAGCCGCATGCTCACAGCATCCACACTTAATTGAAGAAATCATGACTTGTGCTTATCTACACAACCTGGCTCTGATATTTCTATACTATGCTTCTGCTACGCTGCTGCAAATATCATGAACCAGTAAGGCTTCAGCTACTCTAATGGAAAGATGTCATGATTCAAAAGTGTGAGCATGTCGGTCCAAAAGTCACAACATCACATGAAGGCAACACAACTATGGATGATCCAGAGAGATTTACTGTGGCTGATGATCTCAATGAAAGCTCGAAGATCATCAAAGATGTGGATCAGTTAAAGGCCTCCACTGAAAGTACAAATCAATGCGGACTTTGAAGAATCGCTACAAAAGCACAAAGATTGCAGAAATTGAAGAATTCAAGTCTACGAGCTCCAGAACGAAGTCAAAGATAGAATGCTAGGAAGCAAAAATGTATTTCATGGGGTGACCTCCCTTAGGGGGAGATTGTTAGGAATTAGAAAATTCCATGTTAAAGAGTCGGTCACCCCAATAATGGTCTAGCATATGTTAGCTCGTAGATTTGTCGTTGTTTACGTTATTTATCAGTTTATTAGTTAGGTTTTAGTTTAGTTTAGCGTAGTGTAACACCGTGGAGGAAGGACGGGTCTTTACCCACTGTATGCCTGATCCACAGGCCGATAGGAGGTCGTTGAGTCTGTAACTATAAATACCCCTTCCATCCATGGAAGGGGTGGTGCTTCTCATTCAATCTAATATTTCCTTTGTGTAAACCTCTAGCAAGAACACCCTCTCTCTCTACTTTCTCTCTCTAAAATGGAAAACATGTATTTTGATCATCCAAGACCACCCGAATCATCAAACACAATAATATAACGATCCTACATTGTAGGTATGAACATGTGGAGAATCTGCACGATCTTTTCCACCCGCAAGCATCCATAAGAAGAAAACATAAAAACATGGGTTAGAAATAATCCAGCACTTACAAGTTTGAACTTCGAGAGTGTTAACAGCATAGTGTGAAAACACAACTCTAATTCTCACAAAGGCTGTTCCTGAACTGGAGTCCCACAAGGGAGATAACGCGATGTACCGAAGTACACCTACAGTTCAGATGAGTCGTTGAGGTACACCGAAGCATCACCCCACGACTGTAGACCGTTTGAGACACACTAAGCGTAATCCACGGGGAGTTACCGAAGTGACCTGCTGTTAGGGCTGTTTGATGTTGACCCTGGCAAGAGTTTCCATTCAATCACTGAGGATCACATGTGTGAACCTCTCATAAATGTTCTCGACAGATTGCTAAGATCTGTGAAGGACTCGATAATGTATCACTTGCGTCCTTATTGTTGAACGACAAGTGATGAAATGTTAAGTGTACCTAAGAGATCTTTTGATGAATCTCATGGCTCTAGACTTAATAGTGCGCTTTGGTTTTCCTGAGCGGAGACTAGGGAGAGGGTCTTGCTTTAATACCAGCAATCTCTAAGAGAAAGCCAATAGTTTATGTAGGGTTCCCTGTGAGAATGAAACAAGCTTCTGTTGAGAGAAACTTGAGTGGCTAAGAAGGTTTAGTGCATGCGTCATTGGGTCTATGACGACTTTGATCTTCAATACCGGTGTCATCAAGTGACAACCAGTAGCATATGAATTGAACCCGGTGTCTGCCCTAAGTTGAATAATTTGGAGGGCTATTTCTTTTCACCCTTTTCTTTACTTTTCCTTTTAATTCTTCAACTCCTTCTTTCTCCGATTCTCATTTTCTCCTTTTTATGATCATACCTAAGGACTTCTAATTCTAACTATTGGTGGTGTCCTTGGGTAGATCCCTCCGGATCTGGCGGATCATAGGACGGTTATTCCTAACCTTATTCACCTTATAACTTCATGACTAACCTATGTTGCCATAAAACCATTTTCATGAAAATCTCTCACAGTGGTTATGAGTAAAAACATTTAATACCACTATTGAGAGTTTAATACTTTGCATAAATACTCCCCATCCACACGTGCTTAAGTATTTTTACAGAAATCTGCACAGTGAGAGAAGAGCGAGCACTTTTGAATTGATCAACTCAAGATAGACAATCCTTCGCGAGACACGGTTACGTTGCATAGTTAAAGAGTTATATTATCAGCTTTTAGGTGACAACTAGCTCTAATAACTACCTTGAAGGTGTGGACAGACCTCGAAAGGTTGTCAAACCCGTCAAAGTTCATGTCTACCAAGAGTTTCTTGAATGGTACATTCTACTTGGACAAGTCCTTTGCGAGACATGTTTACATCACTAGCGAACTAGCTTGAAATTATTACCCGTCCCGGACAAGTCTTTTCGAGTTACTAACATTTAAGATCTCGTCAATTCATTGGTTAAGTCTGTAGCACAATGACTCATTTGCAATTTCACAACATATTTCTTATCACATAATTTTTCTCCCCCTAAAAAATGGCATATAAATGTTATTTTTGATGAAATTTTGATATCAAATATGTCCATTTCGAGTTTTGTGGGAAGATTACCACGAAGAACAATTTTGTGAACAAAGTTTTAAGCAAATACTCCCCCTCAGCAAGTGATATTAACTTTTGAGGTTTTGAAAATCATAAGGGGAAGTACTTTTTCTTTTGAGCAAAACTTTTAAAATGAAAGTTTTGATAGTTTTACTCAAAAGTAAGAAGCTTTCGCTCCTTTTATAAGGATTGTGGCACTGAAGTGTACCATATGGTCCTTTCATTAAAAGTACGGGTTGTACACTGTTATGTGTGCACAAGCCATAGTCATTAGAAATCACACATCCAAATGTTAAGATAATGAAACAAATCAATGGTTACCAGGAGAATCCGGAAGTCCAGCAATAACTCCAGGAATGCGTCCTGGACGTTGATAGCCTGTGAGAGATATGCTGGGACGACCTCCTACGAAACTCTCCAAAATTCTGAACTGATCCCTTCTGAACAACCTTTCATCAATCCGCGTGATGATCTTCTTCACATCCCTTCTCTCCCTTGAGTTCCATCTCTTAGGTGACCCAATGCCTTGTTGTATCGCCTTTAACCGATAAGCTAACCCATCCCTAACTTTCTTCAGTGTATGATCCCCAAACTTATGAAGCTCTTTACACGCCATTAAGCAATTTCGGTGTAGTTCACTACGGTAGACTACTCCAAATGGTTTGCTGATGAGGGTGTACTGAGGAAGTTGGTTTATGTCGGGAAGGTCAAGCTGTGGTTTAGTGAGGTTAACACGTGTCTGATACGATTCCACGGCAAGTTGTATGTCTTCTACACGTTCTTGGATGACTATGCTTCTGATGTAGATGAGTAATGACTTGATGTATTCACGTTGGACAATTGTTGAGAAATGTCGCATTCGTCCTTGTACCTTAGCGAGATACATATCTTCAATGTCATTTAGCGACAGTCTCGAAAAATCCGCTTCACAGAATTCATAGTCCTCTTCGTCTTGTCGTTTGACCACAATGTTCTTGAGGAATGTGTAGTCCCATTTTGACGCAAGAGTAACATGCCTAATAGCAACGATCTGTTTATCACTAAACACTTCGTGTTTCGACTTTTGAACCTGGCAGCTTTTGTAGAAGATTCTTCGGCGTTCAGGCCAATGGTGAATCCCATACATCGCATCAAGGTCATACTTTTCCACGCTGTTGGCAAACATGCGAGTAGCATTTTCCTCGATGGCTATACTGTTGGAGTATATTGCTGCAGGGAAAGGAAGTGTGAGTGATGTAGCGTATTTCTTGGAGACATCGCTACCGTGTAGAAGAAATTCTAGGTCATTGTTGAAGAAATAACGGAATGGAATCTTGGGTTGATCCGGTTGGCCAATTGTAGGTAGAGGTCTGGTCCAGTCTGTGTAGTATGGAGCCTTGTCTTTTCTGGTGAAGTCAATGTTCGCTTCAGGGTTGAGCCAATCGATGTTGTTAGACATGGCTCGTGCTATGTTTTCAAGATGATATTTAACTTCAATAGCACTTTTAGAGTTGTCTTTGAGCAGTTGAAAAGCTTCATTCTTAATGCGTCTCAACTCTGCTTTTGTCATCTTCTTCACCCGAAACTTTTCTTGAAGTAACTTAGCATGCTCCAATGTTCGACCATCTACCATTTCTTGACCTTCAGGTAGTGAGGGAGTAGCATCAACAAGTGTAGAAAACCAGTCATATTCAACGGTGTCATCTTCGTCTAGCCATGAGACAACATTGGTCTTTGTCTTCTTCTTCTTTGGCCTTGATGAGGATCCTGGTTTTTTTGTTGTGGCGGGAGAGGTGGGTTGTTGTTGGGGCTCATGGAACTCTTCATCGTCACCACCAGTGTATTCGAAATGATCACTGATTTTCTCTGTGGATGGTGGTAACTCAGAGTCCTGAGGTTTATCAGTAGTAGAGCGTGGAGGAGATCGTTTTTGTGTTGGAGTCCTTTGGGTTGGTGGTGGCATAGAGGAGGGTTCACCAGAATTCTTTGGACGTTTAGGCTCCTTATCCTTATCCTTATCCTTATCGTCATCGTCTCTTGGACGCTTAGGCCTTTCAGCTTCTGTTCTGCATGTTGTTTTAAGTTGGTATTCCAACAATGCATCAAACAATTTACCTTCGTCAGAAGTAAATGTTGCAGATCGTTTTGACATTTGTGTTACCAGCTTGGAAACCAATTCAGCATCGGAGAATACTATAGGATCAGTTGGGTTGATTGTTACGGTTAGAGGTGTTGATCTTATAGTTTGCTTGGCCAATTGCATGAGATTCGGATAGAGTTGTCTGTTGAACATCTCTCTTGTCACGCCAGGAACAGTGTCTAGAAGGAACTTGTGAGTATATCCCTTAATCATCTCGTTCATTTCCCCTTGGACATCACGTTTCATAAACTTCTGGATATACTCCCTTTCACTTGACATCTTGTCTATCTCGTCATGTAGAAGATTGATACTGTCAGCGAGTTGATTCAGCTTTTTGTTGATCACGTCTTTCTTCCTGACTTGCTTGACAGCTTTGACAATCTTTTTCTTAGCCCGGGATATCCAAGAGTCGGTTGGTTTCTTCACTGACTTGGATGTGGATCTGGTTGTGCCTTTGGATGGTGGAGGTGAAGAGTGAGAAGACGAGTCTGATGATGATGAGACATGAGGAGACTCAGGGTCTTTTGGTGGCTCAGAAGTTAGTTCCTTGGAACGTGCTGGGCTATCTAGAAGAAAATCATCATAATCAACTTCGTCATCTTTTCCAGACTTAGCCATTTCTTCAGCCTTAATCCTGGCTTCTTCATCTGCTTGAGCTTGAGCTTCTTTATCTACTTTTTCTTTAGCTGCAACCTCAGCATCTTCATCAGAAATTTTCTCAGACTTCTCCATATCTGGTTCCTCAAAGTCATATTTAATGGAATCCTCAAGTTGCCTTTGCTGTTGTTCGTGGGTGGTGGTACCAGTTCCCTTATCGGGTTGATTAACCGCATCGGGAACTGGTGTAGATAGTGCACCACCACTTGACCCTCCGGGGCCACGAGTTTGTTGCTGTACGAACTCTTTGGCAACGTGAAGGAGTCTTAGATTCTTCACCTTTTTCCTGTAGTCTCTATCTTCATCCAGTGGCTCTTCTTCCGAGCTTTCCTCTTCTGGCTCAAGCACTGGAGTTTTCCCTTTACCTTTATCAGTTTTTGGACTGGGAGGTTTTGCTACTGTTTGAGTATCATCGATTGGAGTTTTAGAGTAGATGACCTATTCATCCGTATCAGTGTCCTCTGAGTCCTCGTCCGTAAGCTTTTGTTGCGGTTCAGGTTTGGGAATAGGGATGGCTTCTTTAGAGGGAATTTTCCTTTTGTGAACATGAGTCCTTTTGGGATACTTTCTTGTACTCTTAGTGCTCGTAATACTTCCTGCACTGCCACTCCTGGTTTTCCTAGTAGGTGTACCAGAGGACTTTTCATCAAGGAAACCTACTTTACCTTCTTCAACTGCTACCAGATATCGTTTGTACGAATAAAGTCCTTTGATATCATCAGTAAGAAGATGATCTGGCAACACTGCACCTTGTTTCTTTGTTGTTGAGTCCTTAAATCTAACAGTGAGTGTGGGCTCATACAACACGGAGTGTTGTTTGGGGTCATCAAGTCTCAAGGGAATATCAGGATTATACCCTAGAGCTCTTTGGATCAACAGTTTGGTGTATCTGATATACGGGATCTTGGTGCCAATATTTTTAAGGTAAGTCATCATGTCGTCCCATATCAGAGCTTCAACTTCTATGTCTTTCATGTTGACCAAAGCCCAAAATATTTGTAGTTCCATGAGCTTGGGATGCTCATGACCACTATCACGTCCGGAAACGGATTTGGTGTTGGGATATGAAAGTGTTGAAGATTGACAGAGTGTTACAGAAAGATAAAGTACTGTAAACTATAAAGTACTGGAAATGTCAAAGAGTCAAAGTACTGCTTAATGATAAAGTCAAAGTACCGTATACGAAGTCAAAGTACTGCAAGATCAAAGAATTGTATTATTAGTTTATAGAAAGTCTTGTAATTCTAGAATATTCTATGTTAGATTACTTGACGTACAAGGATACAAATTGTAAACCGACTAGGGTATCCTTGAGCCTATAAAAGGACCCCTAGATTGGCATAAGATGTACGTGATTTTATTAGAGTTTTAGAAAGAAGTTCGATATTATTAGAGTTGTTAAAGATCTGCATAATAAGCAGAGTTAGAGTTATTAATAAAATCGTTTATAGTTAAAGTTATTCTTCTTAGCTTTGTTAAGTAAATTCCGCATACTTAATAGAGTTTGCTCAGTGTTTCTCTGTTAATAACTTAGGATTTATCCGAGGTTATTAAACCTTAACAAGCTATTAAAGTTAGTTTGGTTAGAGTACATCGATCCAACAAGTGGTATCAGAGCTTGTGTGGAAACTCTGACTACGAAGAAACCCTAAAACCTACAACAGAACCTAAAGATGTCGACTGATTCTGTTCCACCACCTTTCATCACCTCAATGTGGATTCCTGTAATCAAGAAGGGCGAATATGACTTATGGTGTATGAAGATGAGGCAGTACATTGCCATTACAGACCATGCTCTATGGAATGTAATTGTCAATGGTAATGAAGTTGTTCCAGAACCTGTAGACATTCCTGGACAACCTAAAGCACCTAAGGCAGTCTTACCAGCAGCAACCTTAAGGAATTAAGAAAAGGCACTCAATATTCTCTTGTCTACCATTCCAGATGGTCATCTTCTCAAATTTCATGATGCTAAAGATGCTAAGCAGCTATGGGCTGCTCTCAAGACCAGATTTGGAGGGAATGAAGCTTCTAAGAAGATGCACAGAAATCTGCTGAAGCAACAGTTTGAAACTTTCACTGTAGGTGAAAGAGAGAGTCTTGATGCAGCATATGATAGGTTTCAAAATCTCCTCAATATGTTGGAGTTATACCAGGCAGAAGTTTCAGTTGAAGATGCTAATCTGAAGTTTCTAAGGAGTTTTCCATCCACATGGCATGTGATTGCTACTATGATCAGAGGACAACCAGGCTTAGATGTTATGGACTTTGATGATCTCTACAATCATCTGAAGGTATATGAGCATGGGATGAATGGTCAACCAAGTTCTAAGTCTCACAATATTGCTTTTCTATCATCTGAAAAGAGGGGCAGTACTTCCACCAAAAGTACTGCTTCTCCAACTCAAAGTACTGTGCCTCAAAGTACTGTGTCGTATACTGCTCCCACCTATGCTCAGAAAATCCCACCATCTACTACTATGCATTCAGATGAAGTTGTGTGTTCTTTCTTTGCACAACAAGCTTCTTTACCTGTCGTTTATGAAGAAGATCTCTCCCAGATTGATGAGGATGCTTTAGAAGAGATTGATATCAGGTGGCAAGTTACTTTGATCACTGCAAGGATCAAGAAGTACATGAAGAAAACTGGAAAGAGCATTGATTTCAAACCAAAACAGGGGATAACTTTTGACAAATCCAAAATTGAATGCTTCAATTGTCAAAAGACTGGACACTTTGCAAGGGAGTGCAGGTTTGCTAAGTATCAAGCAAACAGGATGACTGAGAAACCAAAGCTGGAGCTAAAAGAAATCCCCAATACTGAAACAAAGGCTTTGGTTGCTCAAGAGAATTTGTCAGAAGTTGACTGGAGTGAAGAGTTTGATGATGAACCAGTGACTTATTGTATGGTAGCAGTGGAAGAAGTAGTTGAAGATTCAGTGGAAGAGTTGGACTGGAGCACTGTTTTTGATGAGGAAGTTGATCATGTTGCTTTGGAATCTGGAGATGGGTATGGAGGATTTGACTGGAGCTTGGAGTGTGAAGATGATCATGTTCTACTTGCAATGGTAGCTACTTCACCAAGTTCAACCCCTATCTCTGAGGTATACTCAAATTGTCATGATTTCTATCAAAAACTGCTAAATAATTATGTGTTTGAAAGAGATAATTGTGTTAAGGCTAAGTTTGAGGTAGCAGGTTATCAAATAACCTTAGAGTCAATGGAAGCCAAAATTATAACACATGGAAATAATGAAATGGCTTGGGCTAAAAAATATGAACAACAGGATTACAAGTTAAAACTTAGTGAATGGAAACTAAACTGTAAAATTGCTGAAATTGAGAAACTCACTAAGGAGAGAGATGATTTGTTAGCAAAGTTTGATGCCTGGAAAGAATCTGGTCTGTCACATGTAACTTATGTTCAAAAACAGAGAAGAGCATACATTAGAACTGGCTTAGGTTTTGGTATGGACTTTGATAACATAGAAGAAAACACATCTAGTGATAAGGATGAAGGTAATTTTGAGGATGTAACCACTAGTGATGATGAACTCATTAATTATGTAGACACAGATAGTAATGAGGGTTCAATTAGTGAATCACCTCCTGAGTATAAGAAAGACAGAGGTTATCATGCTGTTCCACATCCAGTTGGTAGTCATCAACCCATAAGACCTGATGTTTCACGTTTTGGTGTAGACAGTCTAGAGTTTAGGAAGAAGATTATTGGTCAATCTAGGACTGAAACCCCAAAAGAAACAGTTGAAACAAATTTTCAAAGTCAAGCAGTACCTTCTACTCAAAGTACTGCTCCACAAGCAGTACCTTCAGGAAAACCTTTTCAAAACAGTACTGCTAAACCTTTTTGGGATAATTTTGGTCAAAACATATTTAATCATTCACCTAGAAGGCACAATAGTTTTGGTCATAGACATAGAAGAAGTCATATGGGAGTATGGGTGAAAAACTGTGTTTTGTGTGTTTTAGTCCTAATCATTTAATCAAGGATTGTGAACATCATTCAGAATACCTTAGGAAATTTTCAAAGAATAGGACTGCTAACCAGAAACCTAGAGAGAACAAACCATTTTGGAATAATTCTAATAGGGTCAATCACAGTAATTTCTCACCAGATCATAGGTACCCCCACCAGAGAAGACCTTTTTCTAAACCATCAGTACCTTTACAAGCAGTACCTTCTCAAAGTACTGCTCAGACAAACCAAGGTACTGCGAATACCACTTGGCACAGAAATCCTAGGAGATCTCATTACTATCAACCTAGAAGGTACTACAATTCACATAGGGGATCTAGATCACAGGAACCAAGTGTTAAAACTGAATGGGTTAAGAGAGAAATTACTGCTGAGGGACAAACTGTACTTTCAACAAAAAGTGAATCAGATGTTTTCATAATACAAGAAAAAGAGAATGATTTTGCAAAAGAAAGTTCTGTTGAAAATCCAGAAAGTTTTGAAAATCCACATGCTAAAAATCAAAAGATAATTCTGGATCATGTTTTGAAAAACAGTGGAAATTACATACTCAAAGAATTTGAGTTTGTAACTCCACAAGGGGAACATAAGTCAGTAATGGCTTGGGTTCCTAAAAGAAACTAACTTTCTAAATCTTTGTGCAGGGCAACCCAGAGGAGGAGCTTAAAGATCATTTGATTGTAGATAATGGTTGCTCTGGAAGTATGACATGAGACAAGGATATTCTGTCTGATTTTAGATCTATTAATGGAGGAAGAGTTGCATTTGGGAATGATCCCAATGGAGGAAGAATTACTGGGGAAAGGAACTATCAAAGCAGGGCGTACAGATTTTGAGAATGTTAGATATGTGAAGGAGCTCAAGTTCAACTTATTGTCAGTTTCTCAAATCTGTGACAAAAAGCATCCTGTGTTATTCACTGACACAGAACGTCTCATCCTTTCTTCTGAATTCGAGCCTGTTGATGATAACTTGGTAGTACTCAGAGTACCAAGAACCAATGATGTGTATAGTCTGGACATGAAGAGTCTTAACTCTTATGGAAGAGCCACCTGTTTAGTGGCAAAAGCAACAACTGAAAAAGCACATCAGTGGCATAGAAGATTGGGCCATGTAAATTTCAAAAATATCAACAAACTGGTCAAAGGCAATTTAGTTAGAGGCTTACCTTCAAAGACTTACAAGAATGAACACTCCTGTTTGGTGTGTAAGAAGGGTAAACAACACAAAGCTTCATGCAAGAAGCTTGAGGAGAGGACTATTAGAGAACCTTTGGAGCTGTTACATATGGATTTGTTTGGACCTGTCTCTGTGGCAAGTTTAAACAAGAAAAAGTACTGCTTAGTTGTTACAGATGATTGCAGTAGATTCAGTTGGGTATTTTTCTTGGGATTTAAAGATGATACTTTTGATGTTATTCAGACATTAATAATAGCACTGGAAAACCAATTGAGACTCAAGGTCAGAGGTATTAGATGTGACAATGGAACTGAATTCAAGAACAAGCTTATGGATGAATTTTGTGCTAACAAAGGAATCAAGAGGGAGTTCAGTATTGCAAGAACACCACAGCAGAATGGTGTTGCAGAGAGGAAGAATAGGACTTTGATTGAAGCAGCTAGAACTATGCTTGCAGATTCACAACTACCTATTCAATTCTGGGTTGAAGCTGTAAGTACTGCTTGCTATGTACTTAACAGAGTATCAGTCACCAAACCACAGATGAAGACACCTTATGAGTTGCTGATGGGAAACAAACCCAACATTCGTTTTATGAAGCCTTTTGGATGCCCTCTCACTATTTTAAACACAATTGATAATTTGGGAAAGTTTGATGGCAAGTCAGAAGAAGGATATTTATTGGGTTATTGTACCAACAGTAAGGGATTTAGAGTGTACAACATAGTCACTAAGAAGATTCAAGATTGTCTTCATGTTGAGTTTTTAGAAGATCAAGACAATCAGAAGGGTAAAGGTCCTGATTGGATGTTTGATCTTGAGGTTTTAACTCCTTCTATGAACTATGTACCTGTTAGAGAAGAAAATCAACCTGTACATGATGTAGAAGACTCACAGTATGTTGTTCATGGAGTTCATATTAGATCTGATGCTGTTCCTGATGCTACAAAGCAACGTACTGAAGTTCCAAAGCAAAGTACTGATGCCCCAGCGCAAAGTACTGATATACCAAAAACTTCACTATCTGCTGAAGATCAAGATATTCAAGAGACACTTAATCAGATGCTTTTACAAGATGTAATGACACATTCTTATTCTGATGAACAAAGAAGAGCTTATGAAGCAGCAAAGAAAAAGACTAATATTGAAGAATACTCTTATAGTACTTTGGACAGTACTTTCGACCAAAGTACTGCTGCACCAGTTGACAGTACTTTAGATGATTTGGATGATCCTACCATGCCTGGATTAGAGGAAACTGATGATGAATTTGCAGATGAAGGTATTTTCTCAGATTCTAATGAATATGCTGATTTAACTAACTTGGATGATGCGTATGGAGTTCCACAGTCTCCAATCTTAAGGATTCATAAGAATCATCCTACTGATCAAATCATTGGTCCTTCTACTTCTGGAGTAATGACAAGACACAAAGCTAAGAGTTTTACTAAACCTCATAATGCTTTACTTAGCTTTGTCTACAAACAGAACATGCTGAATCATAAGGACCATCAAACATGTCTGTTTACTTGCTTTATTTCTCAAGAGGAACCCAAGAATATTGCTCAAGCATTGACAAAAGAAAGTTGGGTTGAAGCTATGCAAGAAGAACTGTTACAATTTGTTGATCCCAGTTGAGCAAACGATCTAATATAGAAACTGACTTAAACAAAGAACTTATTAAGTATCACGCGGAATTTAATACTTAATCTTAAGAAGAAGAACAATTAACATTCAACACCTCAATATTATTTATTAATACGAATACTCTTACAGTATTAGGGTTTTGCAACCTTGAAGTGTATCGACCTTAGATATAAAACATACGTATATCTAACCTAACCTAGGACCTCCTTTTATAGGCTAAGGAGTCCTATACAATATACAATACGTAACCTACAAGATAAATATCTTTTCCATATTTATCTAATACAATAAACTAACCGACTATACAAGACTAGCAGTGCTTACTATATACTATCAGCGGTTACATAATACTACTAGCCGCGGTTATCTTCATCCGTGGTTATACTCTTCTATCCGTGGTTACATCAAGCCTGTCCGTGGTTCCAGTACTTAGAGTAATTCTTTATCCAAGGAACCTAAAACCCAACACAATTCAAACTTCAAGAAGTTTGGGTATTATGTGATCTTCCAGATGGGAAGAAAGTTATTGGAACCAGATTTTCAGAGTCAAGAGAGATGAAAGAGGTAATGTCATCAAGAACAAGGCAAGGTTAGTAGCTCAAGGATACAGACAAGAAGAAGGAGTAGATTATGATGAAGTATTTGCTCCTGTAGCAAGGATTGAAGCTATTTAAATATTTCTTGCATTTGCTTCTTATATGGGACTTCAAGTTTATCAGATGGATGTCAAGAGTGCTTTTCTCTATGGCGCTATAACAGAAGAGGTTTATGTAAAACAACCTCCTGGTTTTGAAGATCCTAAACATCCTAACAAAGTCTACAAGGTGGTTAAGGCTCTTTATGGCCTTCATCAGGCACCTAGAGCTTGGTATGAGAGGCTCTCCACATTCTTATTACAACATGGTTACAGGAGAGGAGCTATTGATAAGACTTTGTTTATCAAAAGAGACAAGAAGGATATCATGTTAGTTCAAGTCTATGTTAATGATATCATCTTTGGAGCTACCAAACAGTCTATGGTTAAGGAGTTTGAGCAGCTGATGCAGAAAGAATTTCAGATGAGTTCAATGGGTGAGTTAAATTTCTTTTTGGGACTTCAGGTTAAGCAGTCAAAGGAAGGAATTTTCATAAGTCAAGACAAGTATGTATCTGACATACTTAAGAAATTCAATTTTGATGACATGAAGTCTGTCACTACACCTATTAAATCAATTAACTCATTGGGCATGGATGAAGATGGACACCCAGTTGAAGTCAAGTTATATAGATCAATGATTGGTTGTCTTATGTATCTTACTGCATCTAGGCCTGATATCATGTTTGCAGTTTGTTTATGTGCAAGATATCAAGTCTCACCAAAGATTTCTCATATGAATGAAGTGAAGAGAATTTTCTGTTATTTGAAACAACAACCTAAGTTAGGGTTGTGGTATCCCAGGGATTCACCTTTTCACTTGGAGGCTTTTTCAGATAGTGATTATGCAGGTGATAACTATGATAGAAGATCAACAACAGGTGGATGCCAATATCTTGGAAGAAGATTAGTTTCATGGCAGTGTAAAAAGCAAACAATTGCAGCAACATCATCTACTGAAGCTGAATATGTAGCTGCTGCAAGTTGTTGTGGACAAGTTCTGTGGATGCAGAATCAACTCTTGGATTATGGGTTCAACTTCAAGAATACTCCTATCAATATTGATAATGAGAGTACTATCTGTATTGTGAAGAATCCAGTCTATCATTCCAAGACCAAGCACATTCAGATTAGGCATCACTTTATCAGAGATTGCTATGAGCACAGACTCATTAATGTGGTCAAGGTTCACACGGATGATAATGTAGCTGACTTACTCACCAAAGGCTTTGATGTTTCAAGATTTAATCACTTGGTGGTATGCATTGGCATGATTAACTACTGAGCTACATTTAAGGGGATGACTATTAGTATTAGTATAGTCATGTGTATTGTTTGAGGGGAGGATATTTATGTATACTTAGCTTATACAGAGGAATTTGGAAAAGTACTGTTTTCTATGAAAGTACTGCTTGGGAAAGTACTGCACACGTGGAAAGTACTGTTTGTCTTATTAAAGTATTGTTCCAACGGTAATATTGAGGGGTAATTCTACTAACGGTAACTTTGTTATTATGGGCTGTGATTTTTCAAATCTCACCTATAAATAACTACTCTCCGATTTTCCCTCTCATCTTGATATTATCATATCTTTTCCCTATTTCTCTCACCATCTATTTATTATTCGATTATATCTTTAATTGTGCTTACATACTCAATCAATGGCGAATCGTCCTACTGTTTCAAAGCACAACATGGTGGCAAATTTAGACAAGACTGAAGATAATGAGGCTTTTCATGATATTATTGATTATCTCATTGGGTCGCCAATCAGTTATGCTCTTTTAGTGGAGCCGGATATCATTGAACCTTGGATTCAAGAATTTTGGGCTACTGCAAGGGATAATATGGAGAATGATGAATTTTATATTAGGGCTACAGTTGTTGGAAGAACTGTGAAGATTACTGAAGCATCTATTCGAGAAGACTTATTGTTTAATGATGCAGAAGGGGCTATTCGTTTTGCTAAGGAGTTGATTTGGGAAACTTTTGGGCACCTTGGTTATGAAGGGTCTTTAACAGAACAAACTTTCAGGAAACAACTATTTTGTCCTCAATGGAAGTTTTTAATACATGTGTTGCTACATTGTATTAGTGCTAAAAGTACTTCATGGGAGCAATTTGGATCAAATATAGCATCTGCTATGGTGGGATTGGCTACAGATCGTATTTTCAATTTTTCAAGGCTGATTCTAGATGGCATGCTTTCTCACATCACTCATGGATCAAAATGGTTAATGTATCCCAGGTTTATTCAAGTTTTTCTGAACAAACAACTTGCTGATGTACCAAAGCCTACAAATTTACTTCCTGTTATTGTACAACAAGCAAACAAATTTACCTTTATGGCGAGAAGAAGTGATCTACTCAGAGGTCCATATACGCCTTTAACTACTTCTATGATGGAAGTTGTTCAAGCTGTTAGAGCTGATATTGAAGATGATGAAGCAAGTGAAGGTACTGCACCTGCAAGTACTGCATCTGCAAGTACTGGTTCACAAAGTGCTGCATCTCCAGAAGGTGCTGCATCTCAAGAGGGTACTGCATCTCAAGGTACTGCTTCCCCAAGTACTGAAATTCAAGAAGATGTTGTAGTTTCACCTTCTCCATCTCCACAACAATCTGTTCCTGATTCTCAATCAGAGGAACATTCACCTATTCAAGGAGCTGATTCACATACTATCTTACCTGAAGGTTTAACATTAGATAATTATGTTTTGACAAGGGAGTTAATTAAGTTGAAAAAGACTAATGAGGCTCAAGCAAAATAGATTAAGAGGTTGATGCTCAAGTATAAGAGGTTAAAGAATTTTGTTACGCCTTTTATCAAACGTTATCGCTTATGGGTTAAGGAAGAACACAAGCGCCGAAGGTAATTTAAGAAGAAAACCAAAGGCAAAAAGGTTCCTAAACCATCTTCTGTCCAATTGGGGAGGAATTTAGAAGAAAAGAATTTGAAAGAAGATGTTAAGGAGAAAGAACCTCAAGGTACTGAAGAGCATGTTATCATTGAAAGTACTGAAGAAGAAAGGTCTGACGATCAAGGTACTGAACAACAAAGTACTGCTTTCACTGGTACTCACAGACAAGAGTTGGTTACACCAAGGGTATTAGATTTTGAAGAGGAAGCTGGTCCTTCAACTATTCCACATGAAGAACAAGCTGGTCCCTCAACAACTGCTATACCAGAAGAAGCTGACACACCTCAAAGAATAAATACTGCTAGTGATGATGAATTTATTGCAACTATTTTGCATGATTTATCAAAGCCAAGGGCTGTTACTATTCCAGGAGTGCAAGAAGAGGAACAATCAAGAGTTTCTCAACCTGCTATTGATCCTAAGGATAAAGGAAAAGGTGTTTTGGTAGAAGTAAAGAAGAAGAAACCAACTTTAGCACAGTTAAGAGCTGCTCAAGATGCTTTGAATGAACAAGCAGCTAGAAAGATTCAAGAGGAAATAAATACTAAAGATAGAGAAGCTAAGGAAGCTGAAGAAGCTCAGAATAGAGAAGCAACTAAGAAGTTTCAAGAGGAATTGAATGCTGAAGCTAGTGAACATTTAGAGTCACCTGTTCCTGTTTCTTTTATGCCTAGAAAACCAAATCTTGCTAAAGAAAGGAATGCAATGATGGCTTATTTGAAAAGTCGAGGATATAAAGGATTGCAGAAGCTGAAGCATGTTGATATGAAAAGATTATATGATGCTGAGACAGAAGCTTATAAGAAGGATGTTGCAAGTATTAAAGATTATAAAGATGAAGCTACTTGGACTGAAGTAGAAAGAAAGAAAAGTTTGAAAAGAAAAAGAAAAACTGAAGTTGAAGATAAACAGTTTTCAAAGAAAGAAAAAGTTGAGTTAAGATCTGAAACTAAGGATGAATTAAGAAATTATCTCAGAATAGTAGATTTTGAATATTCCAGAGAAGATGCTGACATGAAGATGAACAGATCTCAGATTACTACTTTTGAAGTTGTGGAATCTAAAGATGGAAGCTATCTGATGTTTCATAGAGAAGATGAAAGCTTCAGAGTGTTCAATAGATTATGGGATTTATTGCATATCATAGATAGAGTGGATCTATTCTATTTATATCATGTGGAGAAAGAATATATTGAACATCATCCATCAGAAGGAATTGGTTTGGTTTTACTTGGAGATCTCACAACTGCATGGGAAACTGATGAACAGAGTAGTGATGAAATTTGGAAGAATCAAGAGAGCTGGGAAATTGTTTGTTGGAGATTTTTTGAAGAATCTGGAGTTCATGTTCTAGAGCTGGAAAATGGTACAATGATTCACATGTTTGCTGATAGAAGATATCCTCTTACAGTCGATCTTATGAGGAGGATGCTAGAGCATGGAATGGAGGTTGAAGAGGACAATGAAATTGCTTGTATGGTCATCAATTTGTTTATCAACTGGACTACTATTGCAGAAGATAATGAATAACTGGTATGAGATTTACTTGAATACATTAATTTTTTGATAAATCAGTACTTTATTCAAAGTACTGCTGATCAAACAGTACTTTAATCAAAGTACTGCTTGCAAGCTTTTAACCAGTTAAGTGATTTTTGAAGAAAACTTTTGTTAAGTAATAAATATTTTGAAACAAAGGTTGAATAAATGGTTTTTGAGATGATAACATCAATAGGTTATCAATCCACCATGGTTACAAAAGGATTGACTAATCCATGAGCAAACGGCTCTGGTAAAGATATATCAAATCCGTTTTTAGTTGACAACTTGCTAATAAGTTGGATGGTAATCAACTCACCATATCAGTAATGTGAAGAGTTGGCTAGCCCACAAGAAAATGGCTTGTGGTAAAGGCTGTGGAAAAACCATTATATGGTAATTAGTTCACCATGATGAAAGAACTAACTAGTCCAGAAGGGTACAGCTTTTGGTAAAGACAAATCAAATCTGTTGATAGCTGATGATTTGCTAAAAATCATATGGTTATCAGTGTACCATGGTCTTACACACCAAAACATTTGGCTACTCCAGAGTTAATGGCTTTGGTAAAGAGATCTAAATCCATTAAATTTTTAATGATTCACCTCTCACAGGAGTTAACACACCTAGAAGTGATGAGAATAGTTTGCAACTTAGACTGAATTAATGTACAAATTGTCATATGTTGTTGTGTTGCTGAAAAGATGGAGATTGTTGGATGATGCTGTAAAAGAATATTTCTAAAGATACTTTGACTATGCACAGAAACTACAAAGATACAATCCAAAGACAAAGACACAATCTGTTCTCAAAGATGAAGCTGATAAAGATAAATTCACAAAGGAACTTGAAGTCAAACAAGTAGAATTCAAGTTAGGGGAGGATTGTTGGGATATGAAAGTGCTGAAGATTGACAGAGTGTTACAGAAAGATAAAGTAGTGTAAACTATAAAGTACTGGAAATGTCAAAGAGTCAAAGTACTGCTTAATGATAAAGTCAAAGTATTGTATACGAAGTCAAAGTACTACAAGATCAAAGAACTATATTATTAGTTTATAGAAAGTCTTGTAATTCTAGAATATTCTATGTTAGATTACTTGACGTACAAGGATACAAATTGTAAACCGACTAGGGTATCCTTGAGCCTATAAAAGGACCCCTAGATTGGCATAAGATGTACGTGATTTTATTAGAGTTTTAGAAAGAAGTTCGATATTGTTAGAGTTGTTAAAGATCTGCATAATAAGCAGAGTTAGAGTTATTAATAAAATCGTTTATAGTTAAAGTTATTCTTCTTAGCTTTGTTAAGTAAATTCCGCATACTTAATAGAGTTTGCTCAGTGTTTCTCTGTTAATAACTTAGGATTTATCCGAGGTTATTAAACCTTAACAAGCTATTAAAGTTAGTTTGGTTAGAGTACGTCGATCCAACATTTGGCAATCATTATGTAGAGGGTTCTCCATGGCTGGGGAATGTTCTTGAGATCCACAGATGAGTGCTTTGTGATTACCCAGGTAGCTTCATCATAGCCGATGTCGACCATGAACTGGAGAACGACCTCTTCAATTGGAGTGGCATTGTATTTAGTAGGCTCGATGACAGGAATAAGAAGAATAGCCCTCAAATCTACTGGCGTGATGGTGACTTGTTTGTTGTTAAGGGTCACTGTCACAGCATTTTGACCTTTGACCTTTTGCATTGTATGCCAGAATTGGTGAATGTAGATCTCTGGTACAGTAGCAGAGTTTGTGAGCATGTTCTGATAAGGGTGAATCTTCAGAATATCCACTGCAATCTGACACGAAGACTCAGAACAAGAGAAGTTTTCAAAATCAACTCTGAGGTTTTTCTTTCCGATCTTCATTGGGTAACCATTAGGGAAGATATCTTCAACAGTGAGAACATTTGGTGCTTCCACATTTTGCATTTGAACGTCCATATCGTGATCTGAAAGATATTTAGCCAAAAGAACCAACATATCGAAAGACATTACGTTAGTCAACAGTTGATTTTATTGTCTATTTATTAAATGTGATATGTCGATGATTGTTACGAGTCTAATGTCACTTGTTAGTCCAGTAGTCCAAAGACGTCGTGATAAGTTTCGTGAGTAGATTAACTTTGAATTTTAAAGTCCAAGTTTTCACTATTTTTCACAACTTATTAAACATTTAAGCTTATTAGTGACATTTTTTGGTTTCGTGGTGTTATGATTTATTTATTTACAAGTTTGCACGCGTAACAATTCATAATTTTGGTTGATTTTAGACTTAGGCGTAAAATACTAAGCTTATGCGTAAACAGGAGTGGTTATACGCGTAAGCATAAGCTTATGTGTAGGATCTTGACTTACGCGTAAGAAATGTTATGATTAGGAAAAGAGGGCCTTAGGCATAAAGCTTACGCGTAAGCGTATGTGGAACCTTACGCGTAAGGCTTACTCGTAAGAGTGAACCTTATGCGTAAAGGTTACTGTTTACGCATATCCTTCACAGGATACGCGTAGTCCCCATTGTAGAACCTTACGCGTAAAGGTTACGCGTAAGATTTCTCCTACGCATAACATTCTACGCGTAAGGTGATCCTTATGCGTAGAAGTTCTAACAACCTTGATTCTGAATTTTCACGCGTAGAAATCCTAAAATAAGTTCATCATAACATCAATATTAACACATACAATCAATCCCTTTCAGTTCTAAACATGGAGTCACAGTTAAGCAGTTATGCGAAGAATGCAGTTTACGCGTAAACATTAAACCCTAGAATTCAATTCTTACGAGTAACAATTCTAACCATAGGATTAACACCAAAACGTTTATGGGATATCTTAGAGGCCTATTGAGATGTTCTAAACAAGTTTTAACATCAAAAACCCTATGAATCAAGAATACCCAAATCGTATGAACTTAAACCCTAATTTTTAATTCTCACACAATTGATGTTTCTGGGTAAGTTTTAAACCTGGATATGATCAATTCAACATATAAACAACATCTCTTAACCATCTATTTAACCAAAAACACTCACAATTAAAAATACCCAATTCACGCATAAGAACCCTAATTATGAAAATGATTAAAACATGTTTCTGGGTGGATTTGGTTAATGAAAATGGTGATAACATATACTTTTAGACATTTTGACACCATTTTTATCATCAAAAACACACTAATGATGATCTTGTGTTCATGGCTTACGCGTAGAACACAAAAATCACACAAACTCAAGATATAACTGTTGGATGTTTATGAAATCAAAAACCATTGTTTGTAAACATGTTAAGATTATGAAACCACTTACAAATTGATGATCAAAAACACGGATTTGAAAGTGAATTCTTAGGCGTAGGATTTAGGTAGTTGGATAATAAATGTGGTGAAGTAAATGAATTTTGAAATGTTTTATTAAAAAATACTTTGAACATTTGACACTTTCAGTCCCTCAACCTTAACCATTTACATTCAACGCCCATAACTTCCATTTTTGTTACCAAAAGTATGATTTATGGAAAGAAACTTGACGACACTCCCCCTTGACTTAAGAAATAATGAAATTTTATAAATTTGAGTCTGGGGAGAGTCAGTAAACCAAAAATGTAACCACCATTAACAAAGAAACAACCGGGATGAGGTAACATGCAAGTACAAGGTTTTATGAAACCGAAAAATATTTGCTTTATCCCCCTCAACACTTGACTATAAAATACTGAATTTTGAAAGATTAAAGTGTTGACGGAAGATTTGTACTTGCCATGTTAAAAGAAATATAGATAGAAGAATATTTTTGTTGTTTTATCAGATTTTATAATTTTGTATTTTGTTTTTGAAAATATTTACAAAAGAGGTTTTGGTGTTTGACTGGTTTTAAGAATGTTTTAAAAGTTCATCCAGTTCCTCTGGAGTCAAACACCGCATACCAATCCGGTGGACCAACTCATTAAACCTAGCAGGGGCTAAGGCTTTGGTGAGAAGATCTGCCAGTTGGTATTCAGTACCCACAAAGTATAATTCAACGGTACCCTTTTCCACGTGCTCCTTGATAAAATGATATCGAAGATCGATGTGCTTTGATTTCGAATGTTGAACAGAGTTGCACGAGATCGCAATAGCACTTCGATTGTCGCAGTACATCGGGATTCTGTCAAATACGTAACCATAGTCTTTGAGTTGTGTTCTCATCCAAATGACTTGAGCACAACACGCCGACATGGCTACATATTCTGCTTCGGTTGAGGACAGCGATGTGCAATCCTGCTTCTTCGATTGCCATGACACCAGTTTATCACCAAGAAATTGTAATGCTCCTGAAGTACTTTTCCGAGAATCTAAGCAGCCTGCGTGATCAGCGTCTGAAAAAGCTATTAGTTCAAAACCAGAATCCTTCGGATACCAGATCCCCAAGTTAATGGTTCCCTTTATGTATCGGAGGATTCTTTTAGCCTCAGAGAGGTGGGTTTCAGTTGGTCTCGACTGATAACGGGAGCAAAGATATACGGCAAAGACAATATCAGGTCTGTTGGCTGTTAGATACATGAGAGACCCAATGATACTACGGTATTTAGTAGGGTCCACCAATTTCCCATGTAAATCAGCGTCTAGTTTCTTGGTATGTGCCATTGGTGTGGCATAGGTGTCACAGTTTTGCATTCCAATTTTTTTTAAAAGTTCAAGGGCATATTTGGACTGACTCAAGAAAATACCACGGGGTGATTGATGAACTTGCAGTCCTAGAAAGAACTTAAGTTCACCCATCATGGACATTTCAAAATGTTTTTTCATTAGTTTTGAAAAAGTGTTTGAGTATTTTAAATGTGTTGATCCAAAAATGATGTCATCCACATAAATTTGAACGATTAAAATGTGTGCCCCGTGATATTGTATGAACAGTGTTGGGTCGACCGAACCTTTGACAAATTGGTGAGATAGGATAAAGGATGATAACTCATCATACCATGCCCGAGGGGCTTGCTTGAATCCGTAGAGAGCCTTGTTCAGTTTGTAGACATGGTTCGGGAACTCGGGATCAACGAATCCTTCTGGCTGGGTGACATAAACTGTTTCTTTCAGTTTCCCATTCAGAAAAGCAGTTTTGACGTCCATCTGAAAGACCGTTATGTTCATATGAGTCGCGAACGCGAGAAATATTCGAACAACCTCAAGACGAGCAACCGGAGCGAATGATTCTTCAAAGTCAATACCCTCTTCCTATCTATAACCCTTAGCCACCAGACGTGACTTGTTTCTGATTACGGTTCCTTCAGCATCCAATTTGTTTTTCCAAATCCATTTTAGACCAATGACGAAGACCCCTGTTGGTCTTTCAACTAATTCCTATACTTCAAGACGTTTAAACTGATTGAGTTCTTCTTGCATGGATTCAATCCAGTTGTCTTTGGTCATTGCGTCTTTAATGTTTTTAGGTTAAGATTGGCAGACGGTGAGTGCATAAATGCAATGTTCACCGTCTGTGTGAAGACGTTGTCTAGTTACGACTGGTTGATTCGGGTTACCAATAATGTTCTCAAGAGGATGGTCTTTCGTCCAACGATGTGTGGAAGGTTGATGTTGATATACATTATGCAGATTAGGAGGATTCAAATGGCTTGTAGATGATTTCGCAACATCAGGTGCATCAGTTTCATTAGCAAACGGGTTAAAGAACGCATTTGGATCATAATCTGCAGGTGTGGGTACTTCATTGTTCAGAACATCATCCACTGGTTCAGCGTCGTTGGATACAGTTTGTTCAACTGTTGTTGTAGAGTCAACTGGTGGTGCTTTTTCAACAGTAGTTGTTGTAGCAGGTGTATCAGGTATTGGAATATGATCAGGTTGAGCAGCGGAAACATTGGATACACCTGGAGCACGTTCATCAATATCATCGCTAAACAGAGGAGCAAATAGCTTTTCCATTTGTTGACGAGTAAGCTGGGGGCTTGGTTCAGCTGATGATGGGGTTTGAGGGAAGTTTAAACGGTTGTGACCGGGTTCCAAGTTGTTATGCCCAGAAGCCATTTCTGTAAGCTCATCGAAATTTGCATGAATCGTTTCCATAACCTGCTTTGTATGACGATTCCAGATCCGGTAACCTTTAGAATTCTCACAGTATCCAATAAAGACTCCAATGTCAGCTTTGGCTTTGAGCTTTCCAAAGTCATCACGATCATTATCCGGGTAGCAAAGGGATCCAAATATATGAAAGTGTTTGAGATTCAGTTTTCGGTTGTGGATAAGCTCAAAAGGTGTTTTGTTGTGGCGTTTTGTAATCATTGAGCGATTTTGAGTGTAGCATGCAGTTGAGACGGCTTCAGCCCATAAGTAATCTGGAAGTTTAGCATTGATTAACATCGTTCTGGCAGCTTCCACTAACGTACGGTTTCGTCTTTCAACAACTCCGTTTTGTTCTGGGGTGCGTGCAATTGATGTTTGATGCTCAATTCCCACTTTCTCATAGTATTCATGAAGAGTTTAATTCACAAATTCAGTTCCTTTGTCTGTTCGAATTTGTCTGACAGTGTTCCGGAGCTGAACTTGAATTTTCGTGAAAAAGGTGATGATCATATGTGGAGCTTGATATTTACTTCGAAGAAAATAAACCCAAGTCCATCTTGAGTAGTCATCAACAATTACCAAAATGTAGCGTTTGCCATTAATCGTCTGCACGCGCATCGGGCCACACAAATCCATGTGAAGAAGATGAAGCACATGCTGAGAGCTGTGTTCCACCTTTGAAGGAAAATGAGCACGAGTGCTTTTTCCTTGTTCACAAGCTGAACATAGGTGATCTTTAGAATACCAGAATCTCGGGAGACCTTCAATAAGTTTGTATCGAGCAAGGTTGGTTATGGTTTGAAAGTTTAAATGTGAGAGATGTCGGTGTCATAGCCAAGATTTTGTAGATGTTGCCTTTGAAAGGAGACAGATGGGAGATGAAGCAATCATGTCTTGCATTGAGATTGTATATAAACTTGAGTTGCGGGTGCCAGACATAAGATCGTTTCCTTGTAGATCATGAATGAAACAAGTTTTCTCCCGAAAAGCAACTTCCAAATCTCCATCACAGAACTGACCTACTGAGAAAAGATTGTGACCGAGACCTTCCACATAATAAACCCTGCTAATTTCGATGTTGCCATTGATGTAATCTCCGTAGCCCATGATAGCTGCGAAGTGATCATTCCCAAATCTGACAGTGCCAATGAACTTTGCAATAAAGTTTGATAACAGTTTGAGATTGCTTGTCATATGTCGGGAATATCCGCTATCAATAATCCAAAGGATGATCTGTATCACCTGCATTACATACAAATGACACAGATGGAATAGAAGTAGATGTGGAACCCGAAGAGTTAGAGGGTTTCAAAGCAGTTATAGTAGAAACACACATATCAATGATTTTGGGTATCCATTTAAATCCTAGTGTATTATGTAACCATTTCTTCCATCTCCAACTAGTCTTTGCTTTAGTATTAGTGAATGAACTGGGTGGTACTACGTTCCTTGGAGGTGATAATGGAGCTATAGGGACATCAATGCTTTTCTTAGAATCTAAAGAGGGCGGTTTACCAAGCACAGACTTAGAAGCTTTAGTGGGCCTAGAGGTATTCCGTTTCTTAGGATTCCGTAAACGAGACAAGATAGTTTTAGCAACACATTTATCATGACAATCAGAAAGCATGCTTTTACGACATATAACACAAGAATCTTCATACTTAATATCAAAAGTACTTAAAGGTTCAACATTCGTTACATCACTTTTTCCATTACATTTGTCAGACGCAATATGTAAAGTGGGTGCAACTTGAGTTTTATTCAAAGTCCTAGGGTGTTCTTCTACTTCAGCATTCTTTATTGTTCTTTTCTTAGGTCGCAACTTCCTATTCTTCCTTGTATTGCTCCTAGGCTGTGAAGTGCGGACGTTGGGAAAAGAGGCAACTATTCCTGTTTGAGTAGAGGGAATCACATTAGTATCTTGTGGTTTGTCATTAGGCATTCTAGTGTCACTTTTTCTAAGTGTTACAGGTGCAAGTTTCTTAATGTTACTAAGCTGAACTTGTTCATACTTTCCTAACTTCTCTTTTAACTCAATGATAGTGTGCAACAAATCTTGATTTTCAGAACGAAGATTTCCAGAAAAATTCATGACTTCTCTAGTATGTGCAAGATAATGATCAAGTTCGTTTGATGCTTCATCACGAGTTTGTTTGAGTAAATCAAATATGACACCATATTCCTTTTTAACTTTTGCAAGTTCTTGTTCATATTTTGAGATTTGACATTTCAAAGACGTGTTTTGATCATCCAGTTGCTCAAGTTTTGGATTAAAAGTTTTGGAATGCAACTGGTTGATTTTGTTTTGCAAAGCAAGTTCACGATTTTGACAATCTTTTTGACACCATTGAAGACGGCGTTTTGCATTTGAAAGCTCGTTTAACAATCGTTCATTTTCAACTTTTAAAGACTTGATTTGTGACACAGTATCAGTATTCTCAACAATTTCAACAGAATCAGCAGAGATATAATCAAATGCAACATAATATAATAACACCACATTATGGATATCAGCACAGATAACATCTTCCAAGAGTCGATCAACATCTTTTCGTAACAGTTTCTTTTTACGTTTTGTATTTGAAATAGATGTTTCTGTTTTCTCGAAAACAATTTTCATCAATCCAAGTTCCTTATGAAATTCCCTTTCCCAATACAATGCACAATTTTTCAAATTTCGAACATGGGGTAAAATTCTTTTCTGAAAAATATCTCTTTGTTCTCGCGCCTAAGGCGTTTGAAAATGTTCAACTTTTATTTCAGAATGAAATTCAATCTCACGTTCTAAAAGTTTGATGTCATAAGTGAAAATGTCAAAATATCTAAGAATTTGGCGATTTTTGGGTATTGATTTTACTTCACTGAGTGAAGGTAAAGGACCATTAATTTGTGCAGAATTGGGTTGGGGACCAACATTAGAAGACTCAGACATAGGTGTGATAACCGAAGGTGTGTTAGAAGAATCCTTTTGTTCGACGAAAGTGACAACTTTTGAATAGTTAAAAGGTTTATTATAAACAACATTTTCCATTTTTGACCGACTCTCGTCATCTGCATCGAATTCCTCTTGACGATTATATTCAACAACACTCATAATGGAATCACCAATTCTATGTTCTGCACTGTAAACTTCAGGATTTGGTTTGAATGCTCTATTTGAAAACTTAGGTTTGTAATCAGCAAGATTCGGTCCATATCCATTTGGATTTGGTTTGAAAGTAAACTTTTGAATCGTTGTGATTGATTCACCATGTTTATAAACAACATTTCGAAACTCTTTGATTTTGTTTTGTAAGTCTACAATTTCCTCAAGATAGGCATCTATTCGTTTCGTTGAATGCTTTTTGTACTCAGAGAACTGTTTTTGACAAGTTAACAACTCAGCCTTGGCTTTTTGATTTTCCAAAGTAAGAGCGTTAATTTGTTGTTTATGATCATGTTTCAGTTGTTCTATTTGAGACAACCAAGCATTCTTGGATGCGACTAGATCACGTATCTGTCGTTATTGTGATTTTTCATTTTGGTAAGATTTAGCAAAAGCGACTTCAAAACCTTGTTCACGTTTTTCTTGAGTTTTAAAAACGTTGAGTTGTCTTTTTAAGCATTCAATATCTCTGGTTAACAGTGCATTTTTATCTTTTAATTGCTGATTGAGTTTACGACATTGTTCCATGCGGGATCGTTGGTCATTAAGTAAGAGGTCAATATCTGGATTAGACAAAGGTTCAGCGTGTTCAACGTGAGTCTCAACATGATCATTATTCAGATCCTCAAGTATAACCACGGAGTCAACTTGATTATCAATGGTAATCATGAGGTCATCTTGATCGTCAAATATAACTACTGGATCTAGTTGAGTATCATCAGAATGAGATGTGGGTGGCTCATGTTGAACATTCTGAGCCTCGTCGGATTCAGATGTTGACGGAGATATTAGATCAGTGATGAATATGGTTTGATCCGGTACCTGAGACAAGCCGCCAGTATCATACACTGGGCCTGTGTCACTCATGTGGAGTTTGTGCATGTTGGTCATCAACATAACGGTTGCATTAGCCTGCAAGTCCTCCATATCATCATCTGAGTCTGCATCTGCCATAAAACTATGTTCTTTGTTTGTGAGGGTTCCACCAGCTTTGTCCTTGAGAGCCAAAAGTAAAGCCTCCTTGTGATAAGCACTGCCTCTAGTCCTTGGCTTAGGGCATGCATTAGCCAGGTGACCCTTCTCATTACAGTTATAGCAACGAAGACCATTAATCCCATTCTGAGCATTACCCTGTTCAACCACTTGAGCTCTCTGTGGAGCACCCATGTTATTACTTCCCATAGTATTAAACCCTTGACCACCGCCCATCTGACGACCATTACCACGATTCTGAACTTCAACACGTCCATTGTTAACAACAACCTGATTCCTTGTGTTTGATGAGGAACGAATGAGATTGTTGGATTTGTTTGTATATCGGCCGAAGGCTCTAGCAATCATAACAAACCCTTGTTGCAATGCATTGAAAGCATCGGAATCCTCATTAGCTTTACTGTAAAGTGCTTGATCATTGTTGTTGTTGTATGGAACCAATTGAGTTTCTTGAGATTGTTGTTGTGACGGATCATATGGTGTAATTGTTGCAGTTTGTTGAGCAGCGGGTTGTGGAGGATTTGTGAAGACAGTTTGTAAGGTTGGGAATTGAGGATAACAAGTTTGAGCCCACAAAGCTAATTGTTGCTTATCCGGAAGTGAAGGTGAAACAGGGAGTCCACGGATAATCCTTTCTTTGTCAACTTCTTTTTGGTGGGGCTTCAAATAGTCGTACAACAATCCGTATGTAGCATGATGAAGATTCTTAGCTTGACGGATGAAAATGACATACTTCTCCCAATCAGGACCAAGACTACTTAGGAACTTAGTGTTGACGGCAATTCTTGGCTTGATGATGTTGTGTTTTTCCAAATCATTGATGATGTATGAGAATCGATGATGATAAGATTCTAATGTCTCTCCTGGTTCAATCATGAAGTGTTCATAAGCCAAGTAAATTTTAGATTCCATATCCTCTTGATTGAGTTCAGTGCCTTCCATGAGAAGATGAATATGTTCCCACATTTCTTTAGCAGTCTTTTGAGCATCAACACTTCGAAGGATCGGATTGGGTAATCCCAAAAGGATGTATTGCATTGCTAGTTCATCAGCTTCGAAATGTAGAAGTTCATCAGCAGTGAGGTCAGAAAGAGTTGCAATGTTGGTGACATCATCTCTTGGTGGAGTAGCATTTGGATCTCCGGGTGTAATGACAGTAGGCATCTAAAACGGACCTTCCAGGATAACCTTCTTTAAGAACTTTCCATGTGGCTTCTTTAGATCACAAAACCTAAAGAATCTAATCACCCATTGATCGTAATTTCCGGGAGTGAGCATTGGAGGTCTATCAAGTGATCCAGCCTCATGAATGGATTGTTGGCTACTTAAAGCTTCACACATCTTTGCAAACCAAGACGGTTCCTTCATAGTATTCCTGGATGGATGTTGATTGTAAAAGTTTGTGTAAGGTTGTACTTGAAGACTAGGTGGTGGTTGAACCATTTGTGGTGGAATTGCTCCTTGTTGTGGAAAATGTTGTTGGTTAAATTGTTGTTGATAAACTTGTTGTTGTAGATTGAATTGTTGTTGTTGTTGACTGAGTTGTTGTTGTTGTTGTTGTGGATACACATGAGGAAAGTAGTTAGAGTATGGTGGTTGAGACATCTTGAAACTTGTGTTGATGATGGATCTTTGTAGTCGAATGAAACTTTGTTGATGAAGAGTCATTAGGCGTAGAAACCAAGCTTAGGCAAAGTAATCCTTAGGCGTAAAAACACCAAACTTACGCGTAAAATTAATATTTACGCGTAGGATTAGCTTACGCGTAAGAATTGAGAAACACTAAGGTTAGGCGTAAACTGAAAGTTAGACGTAGAAAGCTTATCCGTAAGATTAGCTTATGCGTAAGACAAGTCTTAGGCGTAAGAAATGCTTAGGCTTAAAGAGTTCTACGCGTAAGTTTTAGCTTATGCGTAAAATTAGGGTTTTGCCCAAAAATCCTTTACACTTATTCCAGTGTAAAAGATATCCAAAGTCGAAGTGTTTTCAGGCTTATCCAAGCAAGAAAACACTGAGTAAACCAAGAAAACTGAAGATCAAACCACGGATAACTTACCCGTAGGATTTTCCAAAACTGAGATTTCAGCCCAAAGTGTTTCTAAACCAGATTTTTGTGATGAGACAACTTCAATATCACCAAAATAACACAAAAGTGTGAAACTTGATGATCCAAAACTTTAATACACCTTACGCGTAGAACCAACTACACGAATAAAACCAAGCTTAAAAACCAAGTAATACACGTAAAGTTTGAAACTTTTTGCCAAAAACTTAAACTTTAACACCAAATAACCTTTAAAGTACAAGAATCTTGGATTTGAAAGTGTAAAAATTAAAGCTTTTTGCGTTTGAAAGTTTGAGACCGAGAGTTACGCGTAGAACCAAAACAAACTTCAAAAACAAAATCGTTTCACCCAACTATTTGGCGATTGATACCACTGTTAGGTTCCCATATTTGTAACACAAGCATCAATAGAAGAAATATAGACAAGGTGATCGGATGAACACTTAACCAAACTCACGCGTATGAATATTAAGAATAGTTATGCGTAGGTGAAATAGATAAGTGAACAACCAACCTTCTAAGGAAGGTTTACAAGATTATTTATAGGGCAAGGAGCTAGGGCAACACTACTAGCATCCTTCCCTTCTTATGGGCTTGGGCCAAGGCTTATGGGCCTTCTACATAAGCCTTAGCATAATAACAAACATAAAGACCATAATTAAGCTAACAATTACATATTAATTACTAACACTTGAATTATAGTTTAGGAGTGATTCTGTTAGCCTCGCTAAAGTGAAGTCATTACGGGAATTGCATTAGTTTCTTCTTTTACTCATTCACAAGGACTAGTTTAGTCAATAGTGCTAAGTTAGACTTGTCTAAGTATAAATACCCCTCCTAGTCCCAACTAGGAGGGTAGGAAGTTCATATTTTGTAAAGAAGTGTGTGTAGTTTCTTCTTCTTCTCTCTAGAAACACACACATCTTCCCCTTTTCAATCTAAACAATACCATGTCTTTCTTATTCTTTGAGCTTCCCCGACCCCCCGAACCACATGAATCAATAGTTTTATCGGTCCTACAATTGGTATAAAGAGCCAGGTTGTGTATTTTTATAGATTTGTGTGGTTTCGATTATGTGTTCAAACTGTTTTCTACCATATTTTTATGTCTCGGAAAAAAAAATTTCCTCCTTTTTGTGGTAAAACTGTTTCTAACATATGCTTGCATCTATTTGGTCAAAAAAGTCAACAACTTTTATTTGCAGTTTCGATGTTTCTGTTTCTGTCCTTTTGTGTCCAGATATCAGTTTCATTTGTAAACTATGTTTTTGTGACTTGTTTTTGTACCAATACTCGTGAATACCATGTGGTCAACCGTCAGTTTCTCATGGTTTAATGGGTCAAGAAGCAGTTTTTATGTTTTTTTCTGGGTATATATGAAGCTGAACGGAATTTTTGGTCGGAAAAACTCGCCGGAAAAAATGGTCAAAGGGTCAAAACCCTAAACTTACGCATAAGGGGAATCTACAAAGGTGTTACGCGTAGCTGTGAAGTTACGCGTAAGGAATGGTTTACGCATAACCTAGACCATGCTTACGCATAAGCAAGTTTTGTTACGCGTATGTTTTTTACGCTTAAGAAAACATGTTACGCGTATGGTTAAATGTTGGCTTACGCATAAGTGAGAAAAAAGATTACGCGTAGTACTGGAAAAAAAAGGGGCTTATGCGTAGACTAAACCAACATGACCATGACCACAAACGAATACCTTTTACCAAAAGAAAAACATCTAGACCTCAGTTTTGTACAACCATCACTGGTCCTCGTCTCAGCTAGAATTAAAAATGTTAAACGAGCAGAAATCCATCTCCAACAACTAATACATACCCATCTCCATTCAACCTCCACTTCTAATACATCACCTCATCTCCAAACATCTTGACATATCGAAATTAAATATAAAACAATCTCAGAAACGGTTCAAGATTTCATCTTTTACAGATTTTTTCTTGGAACCTTATCATCATGGATCATTTTCGAAGTCAAAGCTTCAAGTTAATATTCGAAAGTTAAAGAAGGAACAAAACCAAACGGGTTTACTCCTTTCTTTGATTCGATTGACAGAAAAACTTATTAACATCACAATACTTACCCGAGACCCCATTCAAAGGATCTTGAAGCATCTAAATTGGTTTCTTGATTCGGATTAAGCTACCCATGAAGACATAGGTTGGGTAATTATTATGATAAGGTGTGATTCGTTTATGATTGTGATTCGGATGAAGATGATGAGATTTGGGTGAGAGCACAGCAATGGGAGATGTGA
Organism: Chrysanthemum seticuspe; assembly: GCA_019973895.1. Lineage (NCBI taxonomy): Eukaryota > Viridiplantae > Streptophyta > Magnoliopsida > Asterales > Asteraceae > Chrysanthemum > Chrysanthemum seticuspe. Next base: position 25,632,535 of record BPTQ01000003.1, read on the forward strand.
GAAGTTTGGTGATTGTAATAGGTTGAGGAGGGGGGCGGAGAGTTTGAGAAGTGTGTTTAGGGTAATATTATTTTTAGGGTTAGTGTTGTGAGATGTGGGTATTTATTTATCCGGATGATATATGGTTCGTGGGTTTTTCTTCTTTTGGATTTTGGGCCTCTAACCGGTTGTGCAGACTGGATCTCGTATGTGGGCTATAATGGAATGATATCACACGCAATTGATGGGTCTTGTACGTGAACTCATTGAATGTGTAATCCGAATTTTTCTTATAGAAAATATTGGATTATCAAATTGTATTAGTAATTGACAAAGAGTGATATTTTTGGTATGGTATATTTTTCACGAGGATACTACTTTCACGGCTAAAGTTTTCGATGAATTTTAATGTGACCACGGAGATGACTATTTATTATTTATTTGGGTGTGAAGTGACGTTTGACGGGCGAGTTTACTTATTTCGTCTTCTTTCTTTCTTCCCTTCCGCGAAGATGACTTGTCTGGGCAAATATGTTGAGTGTGATGAAGACTTGCTATCTAGTTACTTTTGTGATTCTTTCTCTCTTAACCCACAAAGTAGCTATCACTTTCGGTGTCTCACGCAGTTGAGGATACGTTAAGAGGTTTTGTACATTGGGTACACCGTTCTTTTTCACAAGGATAGTACAAGCTTAAGTAACCAGTCTGGGAGATTTTACTTCACTCTCAAGTTCGTCATATTGGGTTATCTTCACATGTGGTTACTACAGACAGCCGTTGAATTTTGATACAGGGGGTTGAAATGAGTTAGACAATTTCAAATGGTATTGTTCATCGACATCTTCTCACGGGCTGATATGATCTATGATAGAATGCTTCCAGCTAATGCTTCATGTACACAATTGTATGCTGATTCCGATAAATCGTAACCTTCAGGGGAGAGAAATGTGTACATTATGGGCTGATTTGATATATGAAAGATAACTGGAATGCATTTGGTGAGATGAAGATGTTGATATCTTATTCCCCCGAATGGACAATCTTGAAGAAGGTCGAGTCGACAGTCTTTTCTACATTTTCCGCTGCGTGTTAGAAGACTAAAGACGGTTCTAATTTAATTATCAAAAGACTTCTTCGAATTCAGGAAATTCATCAGAAAGGTTGTCAGTTTGGGGGAGAGCACTAATTAGGGGAGAGCAAATGGGCCAGATTTAATCCCTAATTAGATTTGCTCGCATTGTTCTTCTACAAGTAAAGAGATGGCAGCTGAGAAGATTCATGAAGTTCGAAGACTGTGAAGACACTCTTGGAGCTGTTGCGCTTATGTTTTGTATTCAATTTTGCTTGTAGGGAACATTGTAAGCAACTCCCGTATGACATCACTTGGGGAGAGATTGTTAGCCTCGCTAAAGTGAAGTCATTACGGGAATTGCATTAGTTTCTTCTTTTACTCATTCACAAGGACTAGTTTAGTCAATAGTGCTAAGTTAGACTTGTCTAAGTATAAATACCCCTCCTAGTCCCAACTAGGAGGGTAGGAAGTTCATATTTTGTAAAGAAGTGTGTGTAGTTTCTTCTTCTTCTCTCTAGAAACACACACATCTTCCCCTTTTCAATCTAAACAATACCATGTCTTTCTTATTCTTTGAGCTTCCCCGACCCCCCGAACCACATGAATCAATAGTTTTATCGGTCCTACAGATTCCAACAAACATCATCAAGGATATTAATATCCTTGGACACAATCTATCTATATTTGTACATCGATGCACCATATCGATTGTACACCCTTGGCATCTTTCACTAATGCCCTTAACACTATCTTTTGGCACCTTTCACTAATACCTTCAACTTGACCCTTTTGGCATCCTTCACTAATGCCTTTGATACGGACGTTCGGCACCTTTCAGTAATGCCTTTGTCTTGACTTATCAACAAGAGAACTTCAGTAGTCTTGATGATGACGAAGCATGGCAACTCATGGACTTGAGCTTGCTCGACTTCAAGAGATGGTGATCTCGCCTTTAAGAGGAACCTAGAGAATCACACAAAAACAAACACAAACTACATAGAAAGATCCATTGGATCTGAGGTTAGAGAGTTTACAACACTAAGAGAGAGTGTGTGTGAAAGGGGTGAGTTACAATGAAGAAATGACTAACTATTTATAGACAAAAACATGCTACTATTCCACGGATCACACATATCCCTTGCTTGAGGGATCTGTCTAGTGTATTACTAGGGATCCGTAGGACGCTCCCCCTAGATGGGTTGTGGGTCATGGATCATGGGTTGTAGGTTTTGATCCATGGGTATCCAAATAGATAAAATGTATCTAGAAGATGCAATGCATCTAGTCAGTGGGTCATGGGTTAGCTCCATAGGTCATGGATAATACCCATTATGACTTATGCATGATGTCATGCAATGGGTCATGGGTTATGGATCATGCGCCATAGGTATGGGTCATGGACTTTGGGTTTTACCCAACTACATTCAATGTATTTAGTCAATAGGTCAAATACTTAGACTTATACCAATTCTCTTACCCATTATAATATATACTAAGTATGTATATATCTACCCATTATGTATATACTAGTTGTTGTACATATGCATTACTAAACCATGAAAAGCACTATTACTTGTTTAGTGTTTTTATATGAAAACGTAAGTGTGTTAGTAAACTATTGGCTCAAACCATTTACGTATTTTATTTGTTTCGTTAAAATAATTTTACGTTTGTTATCGACAAAACATTAGAAGATCGTAAAATATAAATAAACGTTTTACGACTTATTTGTATTAACACACTCTAAAAATCTACATCAATGGCTCCACATAAGCAAAGCATCATCAAATCAAATATGACAACAGCGACATGGCTGCAAACATCATACATGTTCATATAAGAAGAAACCTAATGTAAACCACCTAAAAACTAAACAATCTTAATAGTCATAAACATATAAGACAACAAGTATGGCCACCATGGCTGCAAGTTAGCAAACATGAGATAAAAGGCATCCAATCACTAAAATGTTGCAACAAATAATTGGGCTCAGATATGTATATATTGTTCAACTCACAAAGTTGTCCTATTCCGTAATGGCTGCAAACAAACACCGTTGCAAAGTAACTATTTGAACATGCCATCCGTTTGTTGTCGTGTCAAGTTACAGTTAGATCTTCCAAGACACAATTCAATGGTCTTAGATTACAGAAATCATCACAGCGTTATGGAATGTGTATGTAACCGAATAAAAGGATATGTGAATTATCCATGGCTGCAAACACAAATCTATTCGTGATGCCCCGCCAAGATACATGTTGCTTTCATCCATCATCTTCCAGCTACACAAAAATCCACATAATACTCAGCTTAGAATCTACAAAAAAAAAACCCAAAACTTTATAAATACCTGTACAAAACACCGTATTGTCTCAAAAATTCAAAACGGCATTTTTTTCCGTAGCTCAACAAACGAAACGACGCCGTTACAAAAAGGTCTGCCCCATGACGGTCATAAACATCAGGCACATGTACCATGGGCATAAAGAATATTGTCATTGAAACTTACTTATAGTTAGACCATTAACTGCGTATCAACGATTCTCTAGCATACAGTTAGCTGCTAATGCTCTAAGCACAAATAAGTAGCTCAAAAGCAGCAAACTTGTCTCTTTGCCTTAACATCCACATTAAACACCTGCAACATAAGATCCTTACAAATCAAAAGCTTTCCAAGTTCGTAATGACAAACAATAAAGCTATCATGGATCAAACAACCAACGGATTTTAAAAAAATGTCACACGAACCGGAACTCACCCAAAACTACTTTGATCCATGTAAAGCACATGTAGTTTCCTCTGAAACCAGTCATATCTACGCATGCCGTACGGTTACTGTAGTTAGGGTTTAACTGTAGCTAGGGTTTCTAGATTAATCGAATGAGATCTATCTAGAAAGAGACATATAAATAGGCACGCACACAAACCCAAATCCAAGAACAACGATCCAACCCTCAAGATGTGCCTGATTTTTAGAGAGAGAAAACTATGCATGTGTTTTTTTTAGACAGAGAGCAGAACCTGATCGGATGGGAGTAGTTTTTTTTTCCTATATTTGTTCATACATTTTTGTGGATCACCCCGGTGTAACAATAGTATGAATACGATGACGTTTTGGGAGCAAACATACAAAAATGGTGCCGTTTTGGATGGCACTGTAACTTCAGCACCATCCCACTGCACATAGAGGGAAAGGAGCACAGTAGCAACGTTTAATTTTATACCCCAATACAACGTCTTTTTTTATGTGCTTTAAATAAATTTATAATTATACACGCAACACACTTTACATTCAAAATGATAAAACCTTATAGAAAACATGGGCAGGCCCAACCCAGCCCAAAGACGCTTATCAAACTGGCGGGAAACCCTTCTATCCGCGCCTTTTTTTTGGCGCCAAAAACCAAGCATTACACAAACAGATCCCTCCACACACTAAACACACACACACATTCACATTTCTCACTCCAAACAAGAAACAATCAGCAAGAATGGATTCATTCGGCGGCGCCTATTTCACCGACGAAAAAGCCGCAAAAGTCGAAAACATCTTCTTAGACTTCCTCAAAACGTAAGTTGTATTCTCAATTACTATTAATAATTACTAGTTAGTTAGGGATAGGGATCTAATTATTAATTGTTATCTATTGCAGCTTTAGATTAGATCCCAATTCACGCGAACCCTACTACGAATCCGAAATCGAAGCAATGAGACCTAACGAATCCAACACTATGTTTATCGATTTCGCACATGTTATGCGCTTCAACGATGTCCTTCAGAAAGCTATCTCTGATGAATACCTAAGGTCCCTATTCTATTTACTTACTTTATTTATATTCATATGATATGATATGTAGGATGCTTAAATTTGGGGGGTTTCATATGTTTAGGTTCGAGTCGTATTTGAAGAACGCGTGTAAGCGATTTGTGATGGGCCAGAAACCTACTTTTATTACTGATGATAATCCTAATAAGGATATCAATATTGCTTTTTTTAATCTCCCTATTATCAAAAGGTATATACTTTTTTTTTTGTACTAATTTACTTTAATTGTTGCTATGTTCGTAAATGTTTAAAAATTTATATGTGTTGGTGTTATAGATTGAGGGAACTGAGTACTTCTGAGATAGGTAGACTAGTATCGGTAACGGGTGTGGTGACTCGTACAAGTGAGGTTAGGCCGGAGTTACTTCAGGGTACTTTTAAGTGCTTGGACTGCTCGGCGATTGTTAAAAATGTTGAGCAACAGTATAAGTACACTGAGGTTTGTATTTATGTGTTTCTATAAATGTCATGTTTTGTTTGGGGAATAATGCTGTGGTTAATGGTTGTATCGTTTTTGTTTTTGTGGATAGCCTATGATATGTATGAATCCTATGTGTGCGAAGAAAGGGTGGTGGACACTTCTTCGACAAGAGAGTAAGTTTGCTGATTGGCAGAGGGTTAGGATGCAGGAGACTTCAAAGGAAATACCTGCGGGATCGATTCCGAGGTCGTTAGATGTCATTCTTAGACATGATATTGTTGAACAGGCTAGGGCTGGTGACACGTATGTATTTTGACTTTGAACTGAACTTAATGGTTATCTTTGTTTCTTATGAATATGGCAATAAGTAGATTGTTAACTTTTTTTTTCCTTTTGCAGGGTGGTTTTTACCGGCACTGTGGTTGTGATACCCGACATTTTGGCATTGGCAGCTCCTGGAGAGAGAGCCGAGTGCCGTAGAGAAGGTGGTCAGCGCAGTAACAGTGGCAGTGTCCAAGAAGGTGTAAAAGGTCTTAGGGCGTTGGGAGTTAGAGACCTTTCTTATAAGCTTGCCTTTATCGCCAATTCAGTGCAGGTTTTCAGTTTAACTCCATGTTTGTTTTGGCAACTATATATTTTGTCGATGAAGTTTCATAGGAAACTGTTTATCAATTGTTATATGTTTCGCCTGCTTTGAGATGAATTTTTTTTAATTACACGGGTTATGACTGTGATCCTTTATTTAGATATGTGATGGCAGAAGAGATGCAGATATACGAAATAGGAAGAGAGATGCTGAAGATGGCGACACTCCAGAGTTCACGGTTGGACTTCTGTCACCTTTATGCTTTACTTATTTCATACATGGACTTGCTACATTTTGAAATTACAGGTTGTGTAAATTGTTTAATTAAATCCGTTGTTCCCTGTTTTATCTTATATTTTTGTAGTCCGAGGAGTTAGCTGAGGTTAGACAAATGAGAAATACTCCCGACTTCTTCAACAAGCTTGTTGACAGTGTTGCTCCTACTGTGTTTGGTCATCAAGACATTAAGCGAGCAATCCTGCTTATGCTTTTGGGTGGGGTCCACAAGTTTACTCATGAAGGAATTAACCTTCGGGGAGACATCAATGTTTGTATCGTTGGGGATCCCAGTTGTGCTAAGTCTCAGTTTCTCAAGTATGCATCCTTTGCAACGTCTTTGTACCGAACACCATTTTTATACAAAATGCTAGTTTTGACATTTACTCTTCTTCTTTTGAAGGTACACAACTACTTTGGTTTCAAGATCTGTGTACACATCTGGGAAGTCTTCATCTGCCGCTGGATTGACTGCGACTGTTGCAAAAGAACCAGAAACTGGAGAGTTCTGTATCGAGGTACTCTTTTGTTATTCTAGCCAGAACTCACGTCCCATTGTGGCTATTGGGCTGTAAAAGCTTATACGTTTGTCACTTATTACTTGTGAATATTGATGTGGCTGTTTTTTATATCTTTTCAGGCTGGTGCACTTATGCTTGCTGACAATGGTGTTTGTTGTATTGACGAATTTGACAAAATGGATGTCAGAGATCAGGTAACCATCTCACCTTTGGAACCTTAATTGTTACATTTTTGTTCTGCATATGCAATACGTGAATCTACCACCATCTCATATTCATGTCACTTACAAAGGTCGCAATACATGAGGCTATGGAACAACAAACAATCAGTATTACAAAAGCAGGAATACAAGCAACATTAAATGCTAGAACATCAATTTTGGCTGCTGCAAATCCCACAGGAGGCCGTTACGACAAGTCTAAACCATTGAAGGTAAGCAATTTAGATTGTGCTTAGTACTGACTCTAAACTTGCTTGTGTGGTTGCGGTAAAAAGACAGGGCTTGGGCTTGATTCTATCACACTTTTTTTTTTCTAGTTTTTCTTACTAAAGTGTCAATTTGGTTTAAAAAATATCATCTATTCGTATTCATAAAATAGTTTAAGAAGTTAATTCTAAATTCTAAATTCTAAATAATACATGTTTGGCCAGTTGGAGATAAAACATAACTCAATTAACACATTCATAAGTTAACGGGACGAAATTGCCACTTGTTTTTTAAATCATTGATGATCAATTATTTTACTTGCCTACTCGGATACACTAACAAATTGAAACCATTTTGCAGTACAACGTTGCTCTTCCTCCTGCCATCCTTTCAAGGTTTGACCTGGTATATGTCATGATTGATGACCCTGATGATACGACAGATTTCCATATTGCCTCTCACATCGTGAGGGTGCATCAAAAGCGTGAAGAAGCAGTTTCTCCTACATTTACGACTGCCCAATTGAAACGTTACATAGCAGTTGCCAAGTCTAAGAAGCCAAAGGTAAGATCATGTTCTTTACTTATAATCTTACCAGAGGTAGCAAATGTGGGGGCTGGATAACAGGTTTCGGTTGAAGTGGGTCTAATGTGGGTTGGAATAACTAGGGATTTATTTTTAAATTAGAAGTTGGTTTAATCAATAGTGAATGTGCCGGTATGAGCATTAAAAGTACATCATTTACTACATTTTGAAATTTTGAGTGATATATGAAATTATATGCATTTGGCCTGCTATCGATTGGTGCTGCCCATTTGACCAGTTCCCTTTTTGACTGTATTTTATTTGACTCGTTTCAGATAAAGCATAAACACTAAATGGCTTGAAATCTTACCATCAATTTGCACCTGTTTTCATAATGTTGATGTTGAATCATCAAGTTCCTTGGTCTGACAGTTTTGAATTAATGCAGCTAAATGCAGATGCTAGACAAATTTTGGTGGATTCTTATGTTGCTTTACGTAAAGGTGATACAGCTCCAGGAAGTAGAGTTGCATACCGCATGACAGTCAGGCAATTGGAGGCTCTTATCAGACTCTCAGAGGCGATTGCCAGATGTCACCTGGATGACGAGGTGTTTTTTAAAAGCAATACAATCTAACTTGCAACATTCTCATATTTGAGGCTTGCATGGTGAATTGGCTCTAAATTGTGTGTTGTGTTTCAGGTCCACCCAAGGCATGTTCGTCTAGCAACAAGACTCCTAAAAACATCAGTAATCAGGCATGTTTAGTTTCTCGATAGTTGTAAAATAGCCTGCTAAAAATGTCACTAATTATGTATATGAAACTGCAGTGTGGAATCAACTGAGATTGATTTGACCGAGTTCCAAGATGATATTCAAGAAGAGAATCAAGGAGATGGTGATATTGGTGGCAATGGTGAAGCTCAACCAAGTGGTGCAGACGCTGATATGACCAATGAGCACCCAGGTTGGTATTTATCTATCTTGCCAAACTAGTCTACATTTGTTGGCAATATTGGCCCATTTACATATTATTGGGTTAACTTGCATTGTGGTTTATCTCAAATGGTTTGGTCTAATAGATCAAGTTAGCTAAATAGGGATCTGGAGTCTGGGTGATAATCAGTAAAAGTTAGTATCCAAGGCATACAAACTTCTGAATTTTTGTAAGATTGTTGTTGGAACATTATTGTGTATGTTATCATAACGAGCGCATTAATATTTCAGGAAAAATTGGACAATAAAGTTTCTGGGTCAACCCATACTAAAGAGTTACCTGTTTAAACCTAATAATCTGCAAGCCTGCCCATCCAGCCACCTCTATTACTATTAGTATATCTGGAATTTTGTTTTCATTCAAATGCTGAGACTGATTGTCTTGCACAGAAAACGCAGAGGTGCCTGGAGCTAAGAAGCTTGTTATAACAGATGAGTACTTTCAGCGGGTGACTCAAGCTCTTGTGATGCGTCTTAGACAGCATGAGGAAACTGTGGCACGAGAGGGTACGCATTGATGACAGCATGGTTTACATCACATATAGAAATACATGATAAGGTAAAAGTTGCTTGATTTATATTTTCTTTTCTTACAGGTACTGGACTAGCCGGAATGAGACAAAGGGATCTGATACAGTGGTATGTGGGTCAGCAGAACGAAAAGAACAACTACAACTCCATGGAGGAGGCAAAGGCTGAAGTCACCAAGATCAAAGCTATCATAGAGGTATAGGTTTTCAAATTTAATGTATTTACACACATCTGGAAATGGTTTGATTAGGTTTTATATGACATTCAACAAATCAAACAGGTAAGATTTTAAGGATGTAGCCAGATTTATAATGGGTCAAATAGTTTGAACGGGTTGAAATAATCCAAAATGAAAGTTACCTTATAAATCGCCATATTAACGACATTGGAGTGTTACTCAAGTTTTCTAGTTTTATTAATATCTATAATATCTTTATAATTAAATATTTTTCATTTGCAAATCGATATAAATTGCAGAGTTTGGTGAGGAGGGAGGGGCATTTAATCGTGGTAGACGAAGAGGAGGCCACAGCACAAGGGGATGATGATGGAAATGGCAGGCGGACTTCTCGAAACAACAGGATTCTTGCTGTGGCACCTAACTATGTTATCGATTAAAATGGTAATTTGTTCAATTTCAAGGATTTGTAATACTAGTTGCTATTTAGTTTCAGACACAAGTCATCCATTTTATTTATTGTAAAGTCAAGAGTGCTGCTACAGCTCTATGGATAATTTAACTTGTGTGCAATATGCAATTTTCCTATTTCCTGCCAAGTTTCTTAAGATTCAAAAATTTGCTTTTCTTGATATTTTATGTTTGGAATTGAGATGCTTACCTTGTAGTCAGATGGACTTTTTTTACTAGAACAAGAAAAAGGAGTAACATTCATCATTTTACACTTGACAATAATAGTTTTCTTCCTGATAACTATGGCATTTTAAATATATGGTTCAGTTACTACATGAAGTCAACTATGGCATTTTACATATACGGTTCAGTTACCTCATGAAGTCATCAAATGGAAACGTTGATTCAATTTTTACAGTAACCGAGCATATATAATATATCCAGTATCCACTAAACAAAACACCATATCTGGTTTAAAATGAACAACTTAGAAAAATTAGCTTGTACTCTTGAAGAGTGTATCAAAAGTGAGTTTAGTATCATAATTTCTCGAAATATAATGCATAAACATCTTTAATACCTTGAAATATAATGCAACTTCAGTCTCGAAAAGTGAGTTTAAAAATATGATAGTGACTCTTGAAGATGTTTATGTTAGTGACTTCTCGAAATATAATGCAACTTCAGTTTTAACACATAATTTCCTCACAAAGTCACTATCATAAACATCTTTTCATATATATTTCATCAATTTCGCATAATGATCTTTTCAGATTAATGTACATTAGACTAATGCTAATGGGCCGTTGAGCGAAACTCTTGGCATCCTCCTAGTCTTCCTGAATTGGAAGAGCAAGAACAAGTCTCTCCATTTTTTTGGGCTGACTATCATCGTGAAGTCCACCCAAGAGAGTTCCCCGGCTTCTCGTGATGAGCGCAGCACAGCAAACGGTGTGCAACCCAACCGACCCAAAGCAATGCGTCTTCCCCACTAGCAATCTTCAAAGCAACGCGCCGTATTTCAAAGTTTCGGTTGCTCACCTGATCGAAACAATTGAAACATTTGACAAGTTTTTATATAGATATTGGCTGTTTCAAACAAAAACATTCGGGGTTGCTTTTGTGGTCACTACTAGCTAATTTTGGTTGGGTTGGAGTTGTGGAGAGAGAAAACTGAGGTGGCGGGGTTGCTTGGGTGAAAAAGTGGTCACCACTGGCATTAGTCTTATACTTTTGATTTGAAGGTACTAATCGATGAGATATTTTTAAAAATATATTTTATAGAAGTTAATTTTAGACTTTTGATTTGTCTATCGAAAAAAATGGTTAAACAAACTTTTGGTAGGTTTTACACTAATTTTGTGTAAAAAGTAAAAACTTGCGGGATAGTGATAGTTACCATAAGTTTTGTGCTCTGATTCATACAATGGGGATGGTCTAACAATAGTAATGCCGATTAGGATTAGTGAAATTTACATGGTGTAGTGGCCTGGTGGAACTTTTGCTTTTCGATTGTTTTGATTAACTGTTTATAGATATAAGGTGATTCATACATGTTGATACATTGGTGTGTTTGTTTTTATAAAAAAAGCTTTTGGCGCCTCTTATCACTTACCAGTCTCACAAGTTAAGAAACAAAGATTGTTTGTTTTTTCTAATTAGACGCGATAAAAAGGTTATCCTTTTTACCAAATAAGATGTTGTGGTAACTCTTATTGCCTCTTAGTTAATTATTTATTATTGTATTAAATTTATAAATATATCTTGTTTCATGTTTATCAAGCTATTTATTCACTGCATTGATATGATTTAACATATACTTACAAAAAGGCAATTAAAACCATTCAAACAATTATAAAAAAACAACAACATTATTTCATTTAAATTCAGACTTTATAACCACCTCTTAATAGTAAGATATGGTAGTCAGATTTAGACAAAAACATCTTAATAAAACAAACATACCTTTACCCTTTTATTTCTCAAGTGATTTTTTATTTTAGTATTATTATTTTTATTAATTTATTGTAGATATAATCAAGGAGATAATATTTGGATTTGCTGAAGTTGTATAAAAAAAACAACTTGAATACAGCTCTCAATTTGTATTCATCTTAATACATAAACCGATTATTGCTTTATATAATAAGATAAGTTGCTGTTAAAATAAGCAATCTTAGACATCCCCGAGTGTGACCATTGCATCATCACCGCCTCAACTGCTACAAGGTGCGGCAGAGTCTACTCATGTATGGATCACCTTATACCTATAAACGTAACATATATGTAGGGCTGTAAATGAACTAGATGAACACGAACGAAACGTTATTCATTTTCGTTCGTTTAATTTTAGCTGGGCAAATAAATGGACACGAACGTTTAAACGGACGATTTTTCTTGTTCATGTTCGTTTATTAAGAAAATTAGTTATTAATGTTAGTTTATGTTCGTTTATTAAAACATTAAACGAACATAAATGAAAATAGACAAACAAACATAAACTTTATTTAATTATGCACAATATATTGTTCTATAAGCGTTTTTTTTAAACAAACCAATTTTAAAATTATACAATTAAAAGATATGATATATGAGCATAATAAATAAATAAACATAAACGAATGTTAATGAACGCATAATTAGACGCTTACGAATATAAAGGAATGGACACGACTTTTGTTCATGTTCGTTCATTTAACTAAACGAACGTAAAATATTATTTATGTTCGTTCATTTAATAAATAAACATACATAAACGAATTTTTTACCGAACAATTCATGAAATATTCACTGAACATTCAATTTGTTTACAGTCCTAAGTATATGTATATCAACATATTTGCATACAATTTATATGAGATGCTGCTGATATTACATCGACTATTTTGAAGTTCTTTCAATATTGATTAATCAAATTATTCAAGAACACGTGTTTCATTTTTTATTGTAACTTTTGCTTAGGCGAGGTGAGAATGAATTTAGTGAGAAGAGTTATTGAAATGAGAAAATGAGAAAAAATACTAACCACATATTTTAAATAAGCAAGGTGAAATAATAGGGAGATGCATTTATTTTTGTAGATCATCTCAAATTTGTAGTTGTAGTTTCTTCTCATCTTAATTATATTTCTCATTTGATCCTTACTTTAGGCGAGGAAATGAAGTATCGTTTTTCAGCCAAAAACAGGGTCAGTTTAGTTGTTTTTTTATTTTTCCGTTTCTAAATTCTTAGAAAAGAGAGAGGTTTTTCTTCTTTAGAAAAAAGTTGAGAATTTAAAAAACCCATTTAAATGAAATTATATTTTTCCTTGTTAAAAAAATAAAAAAGTGTTTAGATAAAACTAATGACCCGTTAAACTTGAGCCGAACTAGTTTTTGGACAGTTTTTGAAAACGTAATATTAAAAGATAAAACTTATGTTTTACTACGTTTTGAGTCGTAAAACCTCACTACAAGTATATAAAGGTTCTAAACTTCATAAAACTCATACGCATATAGTACACGTTGCATTTTACTGAAACGACTTAATTATTTAGGCTGAGTTATGAATACTTGTCGTTGAACTCGCATTATTCATTTTCATTGCATTACTTACTCAAGGTGAGTTTCATAGTCCCTACTTTACATGTTTCAATACTTATTTTGATTTACTTTGGGGTGAGAATACATGCTCAGTTACTTTCAATTACTTTTTTTTGACACAAGTATATTAAACATTTGCTAGTTGCCTAAGTTACCACATTTTCCAAGAAGTCCTCACAATCATCGTTAATTACGTAGTAAGCGCAAGTGTTGTGAATAGATCTATTGAGTTGACACCCCCATCTGGGTAAGTCGCACTTACTTGACCATAGTACCGGTCAAACGGACGCATTGCATTTGAGGATTTCTGGGTGTTTGGCAAGATAGCTACAGGGACATACTTTTACATGTTCTTGATTGCAAACAGATTACGTTAAGGCTTCTGGGTCATGAGCTTAGGGCAATAGCATCACTTTTTGTATGATATTGTATTTGTTATAATGATCATACCAACTAGAAATCTTATGGTCCACATTACTGTTTACATAAACCTATGAACTCACCAACATTATTGTTGACCGTTTTAGCATGTATTTCTCAGGTTCTTAATTGCTTATACTTGGATTACATCTGGAGCATCATTTCTTGAGTAACATTTTGCGGTCTCATCATTTTGAAGACTTATTGCGTAACTTATGTTCGATTGTGAAATGATCGGTGCAAAACCGTCAAGTTATCTCACGCAAGCTAGCCACTTGTGAATGACCAACCGTAAGAAACTCAAAACAGTTCACACACCAATGCAATTTAAGATCAGAGGAATATAGTGTATTCCTGGGTCGTTAAGTCCCACGGAGGATGAATTGGTGTAAAAACAACTTCAGATGATAGAATGATCACTAAGGATAGTGATCAATAAGGATATTGATGGAAAATTACCTAAAGAAAAGATTTACAAATTAAAGCGACTTAAATGCAAATTAAGAAAATTAAAAAGTTAAAATCTATTAAATAAACGCTATCACTATTTTTACAATGATGTTTTTGTGATTTTATGAAATAAAATATCTTAAATAAACTATTTTAATTAAAACGTAAACCTAAATAAACTTAAAACTTAACCTAAAATGAAAACGAGCGTTATGTACGAAAAATACGCTGGAGCGCAAGCAAAAACGTAAAATTTATGAAATAAAAGGCCTACGAATGTAAAACTAATTTTATTACGTACTATATGATAAAAGAAAATTTTAGAAAAAAGATTTATATTTTTTTTTTTGACTTTTATATTTTTTATTATGAATTAATTACTAAAAAACACTAATTAAATGTTTAAAAATACTAAAACTAGTTAGAAAAATCTGAAACTTTTTGTAAAAATACTTTATAACAATACTAAGCTAAGAAAAATGCAAAACATGAAAAAACTGATTTGGATAAGCTGGTAATAAGCTAACTAAACCAAATAAGCTAAACTGGACAAGAGTGGTTAAGTATTTGATTGTGTAAACTATAACCAAGAAAGACCCAAGGGCGCAATGGTTACAGGTACCCACTCTATCACTCTCTTAAAAGGGGGAGGTCTCAGGTTCGAGCCTGCCTACCCCCTTTTTGCTAAACATTTTTTTTTTCAAATTTTCTTTTACAGACTTATTATACACAAGAAAATAAGCAACTTTTATAACTATGACTTTTTCTCAAAATGACTAATAAGCTAAAAATAAGCTGAATTTTCTTAACAGTTAACTAGAATTTTGAAAAAGCACAAGTTTTTAAGACAATGGCTTAATAAGCTAATGAAATAAGCAAAAGGGAAAAGGGAATAAGCTAATAAACTATTAATAAACTAATATTAATACTGAAAAAGCAATACTAATTAACGAATAAGCACTGCATAAGCTGCAAATAAGCACTAGTATAAATGTATTTGCACAGGACACTGTTGTGATTCACCAGGCACCTTTAAGCTTATAAATAAGCACTGAAATAAGCTAGAAAATAAAAATGATCACTGGAAACATCAAGCTCACCAGTTAAGCTTTCCAAAAAGCTAAAAATCTAACTGTAGAATTCACTAATGAGCTTATGAGGAGCTTTTGAAAAACTTGAAAACACTAAATGGTTTTTATACTTAGTTAAAATGGACAAAACAATAAGCCTTAAGCAGGCTTATCAAATAAGCTAAAAAATAAAAAATAAACATTGGTACCTTTAGACAGCTAGGTTGGCTTTTCAAAAAGCTAAAACACACATGATTAAGCTCACTAATGAGCTCTTAATGAGCTTATGAAATGAGCTGTCAAAACTGTGCACAGGACAGTTACTTTGACTTTTTTTATTTATAAACTAGTTTGACTTTATTGAACTTAGGATCTATTCTACTGACTTATTATGTTATTATAAGCTGTAATGAGATAAGATTAAGCTAGAGAGATAAGTTACAAGCTATTTTGATGAAATTTGTATCTAAAACTCCTAACAGTGGACTGTAATTTGAGCATACAAACTAATTTTGACTTTTTACTAACTAAATACTAATTTTTATGCTTTGACTGATCTATTAGAACCTATTTTGACTTAGTACATCAATACATAACAGCACAAATTGCCTCTATCACTGATAAATCAGCAATTCCAAACACCATTTATGTAGACTGTTTTGGTACTCTTCACAGCGAATCACTGATTTAGACTATGCTAAGGATTACAGACCTCATGTTATCATTTAGGAAGACTGAATAAGCATTAAACAATAACCATAACAACATTGAACTAGGAATTGACAATTATACTAATTTGACTATCAAAATAAAATTTATAGTAACTATCAATTTAAAAGAACAAGTGATAGGTTTTATTGGTTAATAACACTTAACTATAGCTAATAAACATGGAAAAACAAGTATTAGAGCTTATGACTCCCTTGCACAGTGAAATGAGATATTAGCTTAAAAAGGCTTACAAATGGATCCAAGCTCAAGACAGGGAACCAAAGACTGAGAAACACTCCTATAGCTTACCAATAAGATCTAAACCATTAATCCATCCAAAATTAGCTCTGCTCCATTCTTGATCTTTATTTTTCATGATTTTTGAATTTTTAACTAATTTTTTGGAATTTTTGGTAATATTGGATTTATTAAGTAAAACTGGTTTTAACAGTACTAATAGCTTACATAAGCTAGATAAAGAGCTTTCATGAGCTTAAGAGTTCAAAACATCCATTAAAAACAACATTTGATCATTATGAGATTTTAAGCTCAAAACTGCATAAACTTGAAAATGAGATTAAGACTTGAAATTAAGGACTTAAAGAGATTCACATACAATAGAATAAGGTAAACAAAGTACTTTAAGGATTGAAATTACACTGGGAATTTAAATTTTATCTAAAACGACTAAAACTAAGCTAAACTACTCTACTACTACTTTTCTCCTCTGCTTCTTTTTCTTTATATTGATCCATTTTTGTCTTTGTCGACATCTGAGATAATCCCACTTGTTTGCAGCCCTTGGATCATTCCAGGTCATCAAAATTGCCATTTGGCAATTTTGGCGGGAAAGTCTTTGAAGCAGGTTAGAGTAGGTTTTAGCAATTAAGGGTTTTGGATTGGTGTAGAGGTGGAGGGGGGATGTGGAAAGGTGTTAGGAGGTAGTGTGGAAAGGTGGAAGTGAGCAGGTGGAGTAGATTGAGTGGTAACAGGTGTTAGGGGGGAAGATGAACAGTGCTGGCGCGTTTTTAATTTAAACACTGGTCGGGTTTTGGGCTTGGGTAGATTGGGCCACAGCTGGGTTGGTTTGGATTTGGTTTGAAATAATAATCAAGGGTCCATTTGGTTTTAGTTAGTAAATCACAAGGACCAATTTGTAAATTGAGCAAAGTTAAGGGGCTGGAATTGTAATTCTCCCAAAGTGTTTTCAAGGACTGAACCTGCAATTAACCATTAGTACAAGGACCACAAGTATAAATTTCATTATTTTAAACCTTAGGGACCAAATCTGTCAATTTAGAAACTCCAGGGACCAAACTTGAAATTTCTCAAAACTTTTCTCATAAGGACCAATATTGTCAAATATGAATAGTACAAGGTTTATTTTGATTAATTTCCAATTTTAAAACCTTAGGGACTAATTTTGACACTTTTGCAAAGTTGAGGGACCAAAGTTGTAAATTTGTGATTTTTAAACTTTGAAGGGTTTATTTTGACAACTTTTGAATCTCATGGACCTTAAATGATATTTTACAAGTTTTTAAATTACCAGGGACTGTTTTTGACAACTTTTGTAACTTGGGGGACTAAAACTGCCAATTATGCAAACTTGATACGTTTTTTACCAGATTTTGATGTTTTTGCATTTAAAACATATAAAACACTTGTTTGTGATATTTTTATCATTTTGATGTGTTTCTGAGTGTTTTCAGATGTTTTTGGCATTCTAACAGTATAAAAATGATGAGTATTTAGACACTCATCATGAAACAAAAGCTTCTTTACATTTCGTAAACTCTTGAATTATGACTTTGTAAAACTTTATTTCTTTAATCGAACGTGTATTTTCAAACGACTCATATAGAGGTCTTTCGATGTAGCTGTAATTTTGTTTCCATGAAAGTTACGCCCCCAGTTCTCATTGCGCTGCAACACAGTTTGGGTGTGTGACAAATTGGTATCAGAGCTCTGGTTATAATGTACTAGGTTGCATTAGTATTCCTAGACTATAGCCACTGCATTACAAACATTCCGCTACGAGTCCACGCACTAAATCACTAAACTGTCATGCATGCTCATTCATTTTACTGTTCTCACTTACTTTCTAGACATTGTAAGTTACACAATGGTCTCATTTTCATTACAGACATTGTGAGTTGCACAATGGTCTCATTTACTTTCCATACATTGTGAGTGATAAATGGTCTCTAATTTTTTTTATAACCTTACATAATATCGTTTTATATGATAACGAAACCCGTCACAGTCTGTCGATCTCACTCGTTAACTTACTATCATTTTGAACACTCGTCCCATACTTTTGGAACACTCACGTCATCTCGTAATCCACATCCTAGAAGGTTTAAGTGAGTACGAGGATCGTGTCGGAAATTCTTAAGTAGGATGATTTATAATCTCCTTAATTGAATGGATTGAGACGCCTCTTTATTTAAATAAAGAAGTTGTAAATCATCGAACCATAAGTTTATAATTCCTTACTTACATAGATTGGGACACTTCTTTATGTAAGTAACAAATTGTATATAAGTGGGCTTATTTGTATCCGATATGACACGAGTACGAACTCGAGTCAAGGACCACCTACCTAAAGAGGAACCTTCGTGACACGAACGTAATACCACTCTCTGATCCAAAGCCCATTAGCTGAAATAGTCTTATCATTCTGTTAGTGGAAATATTACGATATTTAATCTATACAGTTTCGCTTGTTTTGATTGATGACAAACATATAACTTGTAATACATAACGTAAAATGTACAAGTTACTCATAATTACATTTTGTCTCCACATACATTCAACACCTGTCGATGTCTCAAGTCCTCGTATGTTACAACACAGGTTCGTATATGTTTGTTATGTGGCATTATGATCAAAACCCTTAACAAATCATTTAGATGTTTAAAATACGTTTAGAGTCACTAAGTATTTTAATAGGTTAACCATTTTATTTCGAACCTCATTTTACATTTTGCATTCATAAGTATTTTATACAAATACATCTTTTGTAAAATGTCTAACAAATATATACTTTTATTTATACAAGTAGACTAACTATAATATACATACAAGTACTAAAGTTTACTTACACTTGACAAAATACATTTTATTTTGACAAACACTCAACTAGATATTTTATTTTATAAAAGGTAACTAGACATTTTATCAACTAGTTACATAATACATTTTACAAGTTTATTTTCATGAATATTTTAATCTAAATGAAAATGGATTTTTACATCATTCCATGCATCATCATATCTCTTTAAGATCTTTATAAGATTTGGTTAGATTTGCAAGATCTTAGAAAATATTCTAAGATATCAAATCTAATAAAATATTTTTTTATTACCACTTTGGCTATAAATACCAACCTATTGTTTTCTCATTTGATCATCCATTCCAACACACATTCTCTCTATCATTCTTGCATCACTTAGATCTATAGATAACCATGTAGTAACATACATCAACCACCCTCACCATCACATCATCATAATTCTTCTAACATTCATCTTTGTTGTAAGCATATTTTACATTTTGATCAACCAAGGAAAGCTTGGAGATCTAGCCATCCTCATTCACCAAAGCATATCAACATATGAAGATTCAAGATCTCTTGTTATCCTCATTGATTGAAGACTTCTTATTTAAGAAGATCATTTAGATTAGTCATTCATATCCATTAGACATTTGTGTCATGGATCATCATTGTAAACATTAGTATATCATCACAACATTTTTCATCAACTTAGATTAGATGATTTATATGTTTGTGCCATAAAATACAAGGTTTGTTATGTTGGGCCATAAAACATAACGGGAGTGGTTGTACTCGGAAAGAACTCGACATCTAGCTTAGTTTCGGAAATATTGTATAGGCGACGTTAGGTTGGTTCTACCTCGAACTAGAACCCGGTATTTAGCTTTGTACCGGAAAAAGTGTAAGCGACGATTGTAAGGTTTTCTCCGTGGAGAAGGGAGTTCGTTGATTTAGTGAAGTAACTCTCGAGTTGGTACTCGGGAGTGGAGTAGGGCGGAGAGGAGATCCGTGACCGAACCACTATAAATCCTCGTGTTTGGTTTCAATTTCCTTTCTTTGTCTCTTTACTTTTATACTTGAACTATACTATTGCTTGTGACGTGGTTTGATGTTCATGATTGTGTGACAACTTGGTTTACTATGCTTTATATTAGTCACAAACGATAATTGACACTTTCATATTATAACAAACTTCATAAGCAATTTGATACTAAAGATTCAAAGTTTTTAAACGGCAACGTATTCACCCCCTCTACGTTTTCACAATTGTTATCAGAGCCTCGTGGCTCTTATTTTCAAAACAAACGGGTTTTTAAATGGAGTACGATCCATGTATCAAATTACCATTGAAGCGAAATATAATATGAAAAATGTTTTGGTAATTATACTTAGAATTTTGTTGTTAAATGTAACTTTATATACAAGATTGAAGGTTTTCTTGAGAAATGAAATAAAAGTTTCTTGAAAGAACTTGTAAGTGTTGTATTGTGTGCTTATAGAAAATTTACGAAGAAATATGATTTTAAAAGGAGTGTTTGGGATAACTATAAATTTAGTTGAAAAATCACCTTCGTAAATATTTAAGATAAGTCACATAAGTAGAAATGTTGTTAAATATGTGTATTATATGTTCACTATTAAATCTAGTAAGTCCTACACATTCTCGCTATGTGAAAGTACATTCTTTTTCCATTGTGTGACAGTTTTCACAGACGACCACGGATTGGGCGGAACCAAAAAAAAGGGGTCAGCCCTTGTAAAATTTTGGTTCCTTGGACTGCACAGTATACAAGTCTTCCCCAACTTCAAAAAATCATAAGTAATTAACCGTAAGTTCGTACGAGTCGCGCCGCCTATCATTTTAAAGGGAATTGAGTCTACTTTCATTTAAAAATACTCTCATGGCCTGAGTCTAATTTTAAATAAGTGAAATAGACAAAATATTACAGTATGTCCAAGATATTAAGTTTCGCTTTAACATAGAAACTCAAATTTTTGAGTCAAGCAATTTAAGTTGGTATTCTTAGAACATTGATACAATTTCTTTTGAAACTAAATAATTTGGTAATATTTTTAAAGGAAACTAATCAAGCTTGGTATACATCGTCATATTTAAACGCAAAATGACGAAAAATGATTTTCTTTTATGTTATGCTAAATGACTACTTGTTTATGTTGTTTGCATATATGTTGCTTACTTATTTTCAAATTATTGTTTACACTTGTTTATTTGTATAATATAAGTGTCAATCTTTCCATCTCATTTATTCTCTTGTTTGTCAATTTCTTTTTATGCACAATAGAACATTTGCTAGATTTTGTGCACTAAGATGAAAAATTATTTTACCATCGCTTATAGACTTAGATCACTTTATTTGCTTAGGTTATACTAACATCTCGCATAATTTATGAAATGTCATAACTCACTTAGCAATGAGTACTAAGTAAATTAGTCAAGTACTTTGAAAAATGAAGGTTTGAAGGAGTGTTTGGTACAAGAACAAAAACAATGATGTATGATTTATTTTATGTATTTTAACTTTCTAAGATGATAGCTAAACTTAAACAATCATGTGAACTAACTTTACCGTGCAGGGGGATAACAATTTGATGTTATCAAATTTTCACCGTTTTCACTATTTAGTGAAAATCGCTAGCCCATACTTGAAATACATGCTCCCATGTGTTTATATATGTGTTATTGCTTGTTCCTAACCAGAAATAATTAACTCCTACGTGTCAGCAAGTAGGACCCACCTGCCATGTGTCACCACCGATCCACGTGGCGCCGACATGGCAATGAGACTTAGGTGGTGTTTGTTTTTTAAGAGGCCCTGAATCTGAATCTGAATATGAACCACACATCTGAATCTGAATCTGAGGCATAAATGTCTGAATCTGACCGCATCTGAACGGGAAAAAAACTCATGTTTGAACCGCACATTTGCTTGCTCGTACTAAAGTTTTTTTTGGTTAATTTTGTGTCAACAAGAGGCATGAAGACACCCCTCTCAAGTCTAGACCATTAAGATCTTACTGCCTCTGACCACGTCTGAACGGGAAAAAAAACAAACGGTCTGAACGGCCAAAATGTCTGATCGCGTCTGAACGGTTCAGATTCAGAGGCTGTTAAGAGCCTCTTTTAAAAAAAAAACACAACCTTATAGCAAAATCAGCCCCCCACCGGACTCAAACACGAGACCTTATGGTTGTGGTGATGGCATGCTACCAGCTGCGCTGGAGCATACCTTGAATGACCATACACACTTATAATTATTTTAAGGTTTAATAAGGAGCAATCTGTAGCTTTATATAAAAAAGGGTCAAATAAAATTCTGACCGGTTCATTTTAAGAGTGTTAGGCCGGTTCAAAAGGAGAGGAAGGTACCGATGGACTTGTAATTTCGTGCTCTTTCCAATAGATTTTCGGGGAATTTTTTTGACTTTGTTTGAATTTTGATAAACACGAAAACGTCGTCGAAACTCATCCAAAAATCATGTTAGGAATTGAAAATTCCATAGTGAAGTGTCAGTCACCCCAACTATTGTTTAGCATAAGTTAGCTCGTAGACATATCGTTATTTACTAGTTATTTAGTTAGTTAGCTAGTTAGTTATTAGTTTAGAGCAACACCGTGGAGGAAGGACGAGTCTTTACCCACTGTATGCCTGATCCACAGTCTGATAGGAGGACGTTTAGGTTGTAACTATAAATACCCTTTCCATCCTTAGAAGGGGTGGTGCTTCTCTTTCAATCTAACATTTCTTTTTGTTTTTACTTTCTCTCTCAAGAACACCCTCTCTACTCTTTATCTCTCTAATGGCTAACATGTATTTTCATCATCCAAGACCACCCGAATCATCAAACAACATAATATGTATGATCTAACAATTGGTATCAGAGCTCAGGTTGTGTTGTTCTTGATGATTCATATGGTTTTTGAAGCGGTTTTGTATGCGATTTGTTTAGTTCTTGTATGCAGTTTGTGTAGTTTGGTTGATGCGGTTTGATGTTGCTCCTTGTGTTCTTTGAATTTGTTTGTGATGTGATTATGATTATCATCATAATTGGTTGAATCTGGTTTAACATGTTTGAATCCGGTTTTTAAGAAGTGTTCATCTCTTGAAGTTGTTAACTGTTTTTACATGTGAAATTATGAGTTTTATGCAGATTTTAAGAAGTTTATTACTGGTCTGAATTTGTTTCAAAGCTGTTATTCTTATTCTGGTATGCTGCTGCTGAGTTCGTGGGTGCGGTTTGTTACCAAAAGCTGTCAATATTCGATTTGTAAAAAGCGTTTTGTTACTATAAGCGGTTTGATGGCAAAATGGTCATGCTTTTGTTCCAAAAAGGTCTTATGCGGTTTGTCGTTTGAATCTGTCCAGATTCATTGAATCTGGATGCGGTTTGAGGCTTATGCGTTTTGTTGCTAATCTGGGTATGCGGATTGAGAGGAAAAAGAAAGAAGCATTTTGGAACTAATGCGGTTTGTCACCAAAAAATGCATTTTGGTCTCAAAAGCGTTTTGATCATTTTATGCGGTTTGTCGAAGCGGTTTGGTACTAATGCGGTTTGTTAAAAGGTTATGCGTTTTCACGTTTTACTGTGGTTTGAGATAACCTGGATGAATGCAGTTTGATGCTCGAAAGCGGTTTGATACTCGAAGCGGTTTGTCTATGATACCAGGTGTGATTTGTTGACAAAAAACGGGTGAGATTTGTTGACTAATTACAACCAAATCAAAACCAACATTCATAAATCAAACAAAGATTCAACCACAACCTATTCCGATCATCCTACTACTAATACAATCATCACAACTGTTACAATTCATCACAACAACAAAATATCAACATAATCTATCATGTCTAAATCAACCAAACCAACATCATCATCAATACAACAAGCATTAGCTATCCTAAAATCACATCATCAACAAACTTAATCGAAAAACAACATCAACAAGTCTCGAAAAATATAAAACAGTCCTACATCCTACAAGACTCGAACTCAGACTCATAATCTCAACTTGTGGAACATAAAGACACATCAGTTAGACAAGACACTTCAACAATGATCTCAAGTTTGTTTCGGGGTTATTCAGAGCTACATCTTGATCACATCAAAAGTTGCAAGACCCCCAATAAAACCTCATCATAGATCTAATTCTAACTCAAGTATCTCATGTCATGGTGGGATAAAACAAAATCAAAAGGACACATGATATCATCTCAGCCTAGTTTTTCGTGGTAATTATTGTTACAGCAAACCGTTTGAGGTCATTCACACGAAAGAACTAATTCATCATCGATCAAACTGAAAATAAAAGAAAGGAAATTAATTGATCTCTGTTTTGATTCGTGTGATATACAAGATATATCAAGACTCGAGGTCCTTATACACGAATAGTCACCATCATTGATCTAATTGTTTGTGATAATTTTCAAAAATAAAGAAGTGATATTAACTAATATGTCAAATCATTTCTTTGTTTCGTTCGTTAAAAACTTTAACAAATCTGATCTCAGACCACCTTCTTTTTGTATAAATACTTTAGCACATCAAGACTCTAGGTCTATTGAACGAAAAAGAAAGATAATGATCTTCATCGATTCTTTTTTCTGGGGTCATACTTCAATGGTACTTTACGAAACAAAAGACAAGAATGATAACATAAATCGTTATCCTCTTGTCTTAACATCGTTCCAGAAAATCAAAACGTAAAGACAACAAATCAAGAAGAAACCTACCCATGTCCGTTTGATAGATCAAGTAGCCGTTTCAAAACACCTCATGCCATCCCTGTGGCGAGGTCAACAAAGAAAGAAGGGTATTTCTGTGTTTGTCCGTATGCCTTGAAGAGAAATGGTGCATCTATCATTCGATATTATTGATGAGGGTAAAAGCATGAATTATCTTGATGCGTTTGTAATTAGATAAGATTTGTGAGTGAGAGTTTCCTGTGAAGATTATTTTTGCTGCATATGGTGGGGAGGCGGAACATCTTGTTGGAGAGTAATTAGGTTTTGTGAGGTGATATTTATTAGGGTATGGTGAGATATGGTACGTTTTATACTCTGAATAATTAGGGTATCACATATAACCGGTGTATTATGGCTAATTGGATCCGGGTTGCATTTGTATTTTTGGACCGTGTAACATGAATAAACATTTGGGCCTTGAACAATATTACAAAACTCATGGACTGTTGAGAGATGGACCAAGTAATATTTTAATTGGATCGCATGTTACACCAATTTTAGTAGACTTGGGCCGTGGGATTGTCAGACTCGTTATGATTGTTTTTGAGTTGGGCCCAAGATATCCGTGTTATGATTTTATGAATACATTAGTGTTGATATTTCCCGAGAATGAGTGGTAGTTTGGTCATAAACTTTCACGGATAGAGGATGACGAGTATCTCATCTCATTTGGACCGGACTTGGAATTGAATGAGGGTTGGATGGTTTTGCAAATATCATGGGCTTTTGTGTGCATTTTGTGATTCTATGAGACTTGGATAAAATGAGACTTGTAGAAGAGATTTGATGATGATGTGATTTGATGATGAGATTTGTTGTGATATGAGATTACTTTGGCTTATACATTTTCACGAAAAATATTATGTCACGGCTTGAATGGTTATTGGAACAAGGTTGACTACGAGGTTTTTGCACGATATTTCTTATTTGGATTCGAAGTGAGGTTTTCCGAACGCGCTTACTTATTTCGTCTTCTTTCTTTCTACCCTTCCGCGAAGATGATTTGTTTGGGCATTTATAGAGTATGATGAAGACTTGGCTATTTAGTTACTTTTGTGATTCTTTCTCGCTTAACCCACAACGTAACTATCAATTCGGTGTCTCACGCAGTTGAGGATATGTCAAGAGGTTTTGTACATTGGGTACACCGTTTCTTTTTCACGAGGATTAATACAAGCTTAAGTAACAAATCTGGGGAATCTTACTTCATGTTCGAGTTTGGTATATCGGGTCTACTTCTTCATGTGGTCACTACAATAGCCGGCTAAATACGTGGATAGTGTGTTTACCAAAGTTTCTAAGGTTGGGATGTGATCAGCAATTCTCATGGGATATCCGATGGCACAAAATGTCAATGATACTTCACAGTATAAGCAAAATCTTTCAAGAATCTTCAACGTCGTTTATGATATTTCAAGATGTTTGCGTATGACAAGAACTTCTCGTGCAAATAGTCGTACACGTTTTGATGCTTCTAAAAGTTCAAAACCATCATGGGGGAGAAACGTGTACTTTGATGTTTTACGGTCAACCTTCAGGGGAAAGTAGTGTATACTACTCTACTTAGTATGGTTTCTACATATGGGAGAAGAATTGTTGATGATGGAGAATGAACCGTTGATGAACCGCTGCATGTTCCCCTAAAACAGATATTCACTGAAACCAAAGTTCTCATAACACATTCAAGCTGACATTGTTTACGGTTTGGTCTTGGTTTTGTAAAATCCCGCGAAAGAATCTATTTCTCTGTTTAAATCATAGATTTGTAAAATCCCGTGACAATGAAAACATCCCGGTAAAAGTAATGTGCATTTCCGGATCTATCTCTCGGTTTATTCTTGTTTTTGTAAAATCCCGCGAAAGAAACTATTTATCGGTTTAAACCATAGAATTGTAAAATCCCGCGATGATAGAACCATCCTGGAGAAAAGGAAGTGTATTTCTGGATCTTATCTGATGCTGATGCTACGGTTTCTTCTTCGAAGAAGGGATAAAGGGTGTACTTTATAAATTGGATGTGTGTTTGGATATTCTTCATGGAAGTTTGGTTATTACAAGGTTTTACGGGGTTATGTGCTTTTGACTAAGGTCGGGATGAAACCATTATCAAAGTTCAATTAAAACGTCAAAGGAGGCTAGAACTGGGCTTTTAAACCATAAAATGTGACAACGGCGTTAATTCATTATTATTTATTTGAGGTTGAAGTGAAATTTCACGGGCGAGTGTACTTAGTATCTGAAGGTATCGGGGATGGTTGGATGAAGATTCTTCAAGATCCTTGTTCGAGCTTTTAACATTTTTCAAAGACGAAGACTTGGAAATCTAGTTATTTTTGGGTGATTTTTCTTTTTCTTTTTACCACCACAAAATAACTATCACTTTAAGGAGTTACGTTGTAGTGCTCAGTGTCACATTAAATTGTGGATTTTCAAGAGGTGATGTACATCTTATACTTGTTGGTTGGTTGGGTGAAGAGTATAGAGTACTTAGGGATTCAATGGGGCATGAACTCTGGTGCACGTTTAAGTCACAAGTTCGAGTTAGTTTACTTTAGTGTCAAATTCATCATATTGGGGTTTCTCCATCAGCTGTCACGACAAAGAGCCTACTGAATGATAATGGGGTTGATAACAAGTTTGCCAAGAGATGTAGTAAAGAGAGAGATTATGACGTTTGAATAATTCAGTTCAAACCTCGTTCCTTAAAGAAAAGAAAAGTGTACGCTTCAGTGCGCTTTATCTTCAGAAAAAGAGAAATCTTCTCGATTATGACAATTCTTATCAACATGCTTCGCGCTTTTTCCATGCACGCTCAATCATCAAGTGAACCGAACTACTGTTGCTAGTATTCTTATTCCACTTGCTCAATTAAAATGGCGATGGCGACATCATATGCAACCTTTGAGGGGGGGGGGGGGAAGTGTGAAAAGATTACATTTGGATGATTTCACTTGTTTAATCAAGAATGGCATCTCCGTATGCAATTCTTGAGTGGAAGAAGAAGTGTGATAATTCTGCATGTTGAGTTATATCTGAGAATATATGGTCATACGGCTCCTAACTCATGTAAGAACCGAGCTTCTTCTTATCGGGTCATCTTTACATGGAGTTTCTTCTAAGAGCCGTTGGTTGGCATCTTCTCACGGACTGATTCGGTTAACGACAGGTGCTTCTAATTAATGCTTCACGTACACATCATCATGATGATTCCAATCAATCAGAATCATCAGGGGAGAGAGAATGTGTACGCCAAAGACTCACAACAAGTTTACCTGATCGGGCTTAATGACTTATGAAGCGGTTTATGTCAAAGATGGGTTGATTCTGATCAGGGTAGAAAGATGGGCTGATTTGTGTCAAAGATCTTCTACCATATCCACCTTCAACTATCTCGGGCAGCAAATTGAAGATTATCAATGTTCCAACTTGTTAGTTAGGTGTTACCATTTCGTGTGTTCATTGCGGGCTGATTGTTGATTTCCTTGATGAACATCTTTCTGTTCTTGTTTGATTGAGAGGGATTTTTGTTAAGGGGATTTTCAAGATGTAAGTTAATTGGAATGCTTTTGGTGAGTTGAAGATGTTAACATTCTATTCCCAAATTGGACAATCTTGAAGAAGGTCGAGTCTACAGTCTGTTCTACATTTTCTGCTGCATGTTAGAAGACTAAAGACGAGTTGCATTTGACTATCTAAATACTTCTTCTTAATCCGAGCACTCATCAGAAAGATTGTCAAAATTTGGGGAGATCACTAATTGGGGGAGAGTGAAAATTCAGATTTAATCCCTAATTAGACTTGCTCACACAGTCACACTATTCTTCAGCAAGTTGATTCTCACAAGATTTCATGTGGACTTCTCAAAAGATTTCAAGTATCTGGGCTTATAATGTGTTGCTGATTCTGAAGTATCAAAACCAACAAGGGGGAAGGAGACACACATCTAAACACGAGTAATCTTGATGAACTTAATACTTCTAAATGATTGAAGATATCCCGAGAAGACAAATGTCATTACCGCAGAGAAACTTAAGGTTTGACTCATGGCGTTTAGTGTTCTTATTCCAACTATGCGGGAGAAGAGATGGAAGAGTTAATTTCTGGTGATAAAAGAGGTACACAAGTGTATGATGCTTTTGATGATATCGCAATCATCAGGGGAGAGAGATTGTGTACATTGGGGACGCACAACTGTTTCACTTGAGAGCTTAATCGGTGATTCAGTGATAATCACTTATTCTGGAGTTGACATCCGCAGAGATAATCAGTGATTCAGCCTGTTACTTCAATGTTATCGGTTATTCTCTCTTTGGGCATTCGGGTACTTCGGGTTCTTGAGCTACATACACTATCATCAAGGGAGAGAAATGTACTTCAGGGATGGTTAGCAGATTCACGTGATCGGACTTAATGATGTATTCCGGATTTGATATCCGTAGAGATGATCAGTGTTTTAATCTGCTACTTCGGTGCTATCGGCTATTCTCTCTTCGGGTATATGTGTACTTCGGGCTCGTGAGCTTTATTCTAAGAGACTGATGACATCACTTCAACTACTTAAGGGAAATGGTCTCTTGACAACTTTTGGTATTCTTCGCTTCAGACTTCAGTGGAAAAGAAATTTGAGAAGAGTCATTCAAACGTGGGATGATACATTGTTGTTCTACTTGATGATATAACCTCGAACGAAGAATCACAAAGATCATTCTTAAAAGGAGCAGCAAGATCGATGATAATGGTGTGCTTCTTTGTGCACCTGGCTAAGGCAAGCTTGAAATAGAGCTTCGAATCTGCTCAACAAAAGGATTTTCGGTTTGAGGGGAAGCTACCAAAGTCTCATTTTCAGAAGGTTCAAGTTCTACAACGATTCAGGAGCCTCGAAAGCTTTGGTGGTGGAAGTTTAAGAGATGACGATTTCTATCTTCTACGACGTGCTGCTCGATATCCTTATCTCGGTACTCGTATCATCATCTCCTTAAACTATATCATCATTCTTTGTAAATATTCTATCAAAAAGCAAAATACAAAAATATGAAACCAACAAAAAGAAAATAAAAAAATATAAAACTAACAAAAATCCATAAAAATCAGAAAAATTTGAAAATTTCCAAAAATATTATTTTCTCAAGACATGTCTTCTGGTATCGATAACATCTACGGTCTTAGAAATGTCATTCAATAATGGCACGGGACTTTAGATGAAGTTCGAGCAGGAGGTGTAAATATTTTTTTCAAAACATGTCTCTAAATATGGCTTGCAGTTTTTTTCAGACTGTAACCCGTGCTTAAACTATGGTTTGCTATTATTTCAGATAGCAACCCATTCTTCAAAAGGGAAAGTGCTGCACTGAACCAATTTTCATAAATTCGAGCACTTATCCAAAATATCAATGAGGAAAGTATGTCGAAGGACTGCTGTTCCTACACAAATGTTTTTCCTTCTAAAATTCTTCAGAAAAATATTTGTTGTTTTCAAAAATGGTGGAAAATGAGTTGCGTGAAAATCAATAAGTATCAGAGTTTTCACAAATTTGCAAACTTAATCAATGACTTCAGCGTGTTTAAAACTTTTCAGAAAATGAGTCATTGATTGAGGGGGAGAATGTTTTCAAATTTATATCATCTAACGGGCTTATATAATCATCCTATGTGCTTAACAGAAAAAGATACTTTCCTATGTTGAAGGACTAGGAATCTAGGATACAATTGTTAGGATTAGATGACTATAGTTTCATAAACACATTATTCCCATGCTTTACATGATCTGATTGATATGTTGGATTGACTTGTATTAGTCGATTGCTGTTTGGGTGATGTCGACCACCATATATCTGTCCACTAACGTATGCAGATAAAATGGTATATAAGAATGTTCCCGATCCGGATCCCACAAATGAAGATGATTGGATGCCGAAAGGAAAGGGCAACTATTTCTTGGGTTGACAAATGAAGAAACAAAGCTTAATTGGATCTCTATGGAGAGTTGGCATGATAGATGCAACGTCAGAGGTCTCACTGCATCAGCATATGGTTTTCTTTCATCCTCTCAGCAACAACAGAAGCAACTTGTGACTCTTATCCACCTAACGTATCTTTGTGCAGGACAAGTAGTGAATAATACCATTTTTTCAAGAATTTTGAAAATATTGTTTTGAAAATGGAAAAATATTGTTTTGAAAAAATCGGACTCAAAATTTTGAAAATCAACCGTACTTTAATATTGTCAAATCTTAAGTCACTCAATCAACGACTACGGTCATCGATTGAGGGGGAGAGTGATTTCAATATTAAATATTTTCAAACGATATTTCATTAAAAAGTCAGTTTGTACTAAATAAGTGGTGATCTAAAGATTTAATGTTATGTCATGGTATGATTTTCTTTAAAACTCAAAGATCTTTCAAAATGAAATTTTTCTGTTCTTGTTTGATTGTGAAATTGTTTTATTTTACTTAAAGATCTCTTAAAAACTATCATACGTGACGCTAACAATCTTTAATGTCTATAATTGGTCCTCATCAGTCAATTTCAAAAAATTAAATCATGCCACGTCTTTCCCTAAATTTTTCTAAATGATTTAAATCAATTGGGATCACAATTCTCAAATGGTTTGAAATTTTTGATCGGGGGAGAGATCGTGATTTAAATCAAATCTGTTTAAATGGAATTGGTTTTAGTCCTTTAAAGGCACTCCTACCTCCATGTGCCAAACGATTTCTGTTGGAATCACTCCTAAACTATATTTCAAGTGTTTGTAATCAATATGTAATAGGTTGCTTATTTAGGCTTTTATTTTTGTGTTAAAGGCAAGGCTTATGTAGAAAGCCCATAAGCCTTGGCCCATATCCAATAAGGAAAGGAAGGGAACTTGTGTGTTGCCCTAGTTCCTTTCCCTATATAAACACTTGTAAACCTTCATTTGAAGGTTGGTTGTTCACTTTACATATATTCCTACGCATAACATTTCCTTACTCATACGTGTTTGTGTGTTTAGTGTTCATCCGATCACTTCTCTTCTCTATTTGTTAGATATTGATGCTTGTGTTACAACATGGTGACCTAACAGTGGTATCATTCGCCATCTAGCTGGGAGAAAAACTTTTGGTTTTGAAGTTTTTATCTATACGCGTGGGTTTTGTGTGTTAAACTTTCATACGCATAAAAGCTCAAATTTTTACACTTAAAAACTCAAGATTCTTGTGGTTTAAGGTTCATTTAGTGTTAAAGTTTAAGTTTTTAGCATCAAGTTTGAAACTTTACGTGTGTAGAATAGTTTTTGAGCTTGATTTTGTTCGTGTGGTTCTGTCTACGGGTAAGGGTGAAAGTTATTTTGGTTCATCAAGCTTCCAACCTTTTGTGTTATTTTGGTGATATTGAAGCTCTTTCATCATTAAAATCAGGTTTCTAAACATTTTTAAGCATAAAAATCAGTTTTGGTGATAGTTGGTACTTTCTACTCGTAACAAAACCCTAGTTTTACTCGTAAGCACAAAGTCTACGCCTAAGCAGCACTTTACGCGTAAGGATTTCTTCACTTGATCTTCACAGCTGTTGGTTTACTGTTTTCTCGCTTGGATAAGCCTGAAAACACTTCGACTTTGGATATCTTTTACACTGGTATAAGTGTAAAGTATTTTTGGGCAAAACCCTAGTTTTACGCCTAAGCTAAAATCTTACGCGTAGAATTCTCTTTGCCTAAGAATTTCTTACGCCTAAGCTTGTCTTACGCATAAGAAAATATTACGCATAAGGATTCTACTACTAAGCCTTTGGTTTACGCCTAAGCTAAGTTTTCCTCAAGTCTACGCGTAAGCTCTCTTCTACGCGTAAGTTGGGTATTACGCGTAAGGTGATTTCTACGCCTAAGTTGGTTTCTACGCATAAGGTTACTTCATCAACATTGTTTCTTTCAACTACAAAGATCCATCATCAACACAAGTTTCAAGATGTCTCAACCACCATACTCTAGCTACTTTCCTCATGAGTATCCTCAACAACAACAACAACAATTTTATCAACAATATCCTCCACAATCTCCACAACAATTGCAACAATTTCAACAACAATTTCAACACTTTCCTCACGGAGCTAATCCTCTTCCACCACAAATGGTTCCACCAAACCCTCGTCAACAAGCACAACATTATACATACTTTCAAAATCAGTATCCCGCCAAGTATGCTATGAATATTACTACTCCAAAGGAACCCTCATGGTTTGCAAAGATGTGTGAAGCTTTAAGTAGCCAACAATCCATTCATGAAGCTGGATCCCTTGATAGACCTCCAATGCTCACTCCTGGAAACTACGATCAATGGGAGATAAGGTTCTTTAGGTTTTGTGATCTAAAGAAGCCACATGGAAAGTTTTTGAAGAAGGTCATCCTTGAAGGTCCTTTTCAGATACCTACCCTCACTGTACCCGGAGATCCGAATGCTAATCCACCAAGAGATGATATTACCAACGTTGTCGGTCTTGATCAACTTACTACTGACCAACTTCTACACTTAGAAGTCGATGAACTTGCAATGCAATATATCCTTTTGGGATTACCCAATCCGATACTTAGTAGTGTTGATGCTCAAAAGACTGCTAAAGCAATGTGGGAGCACATTCATCTTCTAATGGAAGGCACATAACTCAATCAAGAAGACATGGAATCCAAAATCTACTTAGCATATGAACACTTCATGATTGAACCAGGGGAGACATTAGAGTCATGTCATCATCGATTCTCAGACATCATCAATGACTTGGAAAAACATAACATCATTATGCCAAGAATTGCAGTCAACACTAAGTTCCTGAGCAGTCTTGGTCGTGACTGGGAAAAGTTTGTTATTTTCATCCGTCAAGCAAAGAATCTTCATCATGCTACATACGGATTGTTGTATAACTATTTGAAGCCCCACCAAAAGGAAGTCGACAAAGAAAGAATCATCCGTGGAGTCCCTGCTTCGCCTTCACTCCCGGATAATCAAACTCTAGCTTTGTGGGCTCAAGCTTGTTATCCTCAATTCCCGACCTTGCCAAAAACCTTTACAAATCCTCCACAACCAACTGCTCAGATCACACCATATGATCCCTCACAAGAAAATCAACTGGTTCCATACAACAACAACAATGATCAAGCACTTTACAATGAATCTAATGAGGATGCAGAAGCTTTCGATGCATTGCAACAAGGGTTTGTCATGATTGCTAGAGCCTTCGGCCGATATTCTAACAAATCCAACAATCGCATTCGTACCTCATCCAACACAAGGAATCAAGCTGTTGTTAACAATGGAAGAGTTGAAGTTCAGAATCATGGTAATGTTCGTCAGATGGGTAGTGGTCAAGGATTTAATCTTAATGGAAGGAATAACATGGGTGCTCCATAACAACAAAGGGTTCAAGTGGTTGATCAGGGAAATGCTCAGACTGGGATTAATGGTCTTCGATGCTATAACTGTAATGAGAAGGGTCATCTGGTTAATACATGCCCAAAGCCGAGAACAAGAGGCAGTGCTTATCACAAAGAGGCTTTACTCTTGGCTCTCAAGGATGAAGCTGGTGGAACTCCTACTAACAAGGAACAGAGCTTCATGGCAAATGCAGATTCTGATGATGACATGGAGGACTTGTAGGCCAATGCATTAGTTATGCTAATGGCAAACATGCAAGAACTCCACATGAGTGACACAGGCCCAGTGTATGACACTGACGGCTTGTCTCAGGTACCGGATCAAACTATACTCATTACTGATATGATATCTCCGCCAACATCTGCATCCGACGAGGATCAGAGTGTTCAACATGAACCTTCTACATCTCATTCCGATGATAATCAAATAGATCCCGTAGTTATATTTGACGATCAAGATGACCTTATGGTTAATATTGATAATCAAGTTGACTCCGTTGGTTATACTTGAGGATCTAAATAATGATCATGTTGAGAATCACGTTGAACAAGCTGAA
The DNA here is from genome assembly GCA_019973895.1 of Chrysanthemum seticuspe. NCBI lineage: Eukaryota > Viridiplantae > Streptophyta > Magnoliopsida > Asterales > Asteraceae > Chrysanthemum > Chrysanthemum seticuspe. The sequence continues at coordinate 25,667,347 of BPTQ01000003.1, forward strand.
CCTTTGTCTAATCCAGATCTTGAGCTCATGACCAACTTAATTCAGACCCACAAATCTCAAATGGAAAAGTGCCAAGACATCAATAAGAAATTACAAGAAAAAATTGCACTGCTGACTAAGGACAATGAATGCTATAAGTTCCAACTCAACATTTTTCAAACTAAAGAAAAACGTGAAAAAGGTTTTGAAGTCGCATTTGCTAAATCATACCAAAATGAAAAATCTTTGGAGAAACAGATATGTGATCTAGTTGCATCCAAGAATGCTTTGTTGTCTCAAATAGAACAACTGAAATATGATCATAAACAAAAACTTAACGCTCTCACTTCAGAAACTCAAAAAGCCAAGTCTGAGTTGTTAACTTTTCAAAAACAGTTTTGTGAGTACAAAAAGCATTCGAGGAAACAAATAGATGACTATCTTGAGGAAATTGTCGACTTACAAAACAAACTTAAAGAGTTTCGAAATGTTGTTTATAAACATGGTGAGCCAATCACAACTATTCAAAAGTTTTCTTTTAAACCAAATCCAAATGGATATGGACCGAATCTTGCTGATTACAAACCACGTTTTTCACATAGAGAATTCAAACCAAATCCTCAAGTCTATAGTGCAGAACACAGAATTGATGATTCAATTATGAGTGTTGTTGAATATAATCATATGGAGGAATTAGATGCAGAAGACGAGAGTCGGTCAAAACTAGAAAATATTGTTTATTGCAAACCATTTAACTATTCAAAAGCCATAACTTTCGTCGCACAACAGGATAATTCTAACACACCTTGGGTTATCACGCCTACTCCTGAGTCCTCTTTTAATGATGGTCCCCAATCCAATGTTGCACAAATTAATGGTCCTTTACCTTCTTTTAGTGAAATAAAGCCATTAGCTGAACGATGTCAGGTTCTTAAATACTTTGACACTTTCATGTCTGACATCAAACTTTTGGAACATGCAATTGAAGTTAATTCTGAAATAAAAGCTGAACATTTTCAATCGCCATTTGCGCGACAACAAATAGATATTTTTCAGAAAGGGATTTTAACACATGTCCGAAATTTAAAAATGTGTGCAATCTATTGAGAACGGGAACTTCAAAAGGAGATTGGGCTTATGAAAAAAGTTTTCGAGCAAACAGATTTCTAATAATAAACGTAAAAAGAAAATGTTAAGAAATCATGTTGACCGACTCTTGGAAGATATTATCTGTGCTGATACCATAAATGTTGTGCTATTACATTCTGTTGCATATGCATTTGATTATATTGCTGTTGATTCTGTTGATTCCATTGAAAATGTTGAGAATACAAATAATGTGTCACAAATCAAGTCTTAAAAAATTGAAAATGAGCGATTGTTAAATGAGCTTTCCAATGCAAAATGTCATCTTCAATGGTGTCAAAAAGATTGTCAAAATCGTGAACTTGCTTTGCAAAACAAGATCAACCAGTTGCGTTCAAAATCTCTTGATCCAAAAATAGAACAACTGGATGATGCAAACGTGTCTTTAAAGTGTCAAATTTCAAAATATGAACAAGAAATTGCCAAAGTCAAAACTGAATATGGTGTCATATTTGATTTACTTAAAAAGACTCGTGCTCAAGCGTCAAAAGATGCTGATGATCATCTTGCATATACCAAAGAAGTTTTACGAAAAAATGGAAACACTTGCTCTGAAAATCAAGATTTGTTACACACTATCCATGACTTAAAAGCAGAGTTGGTAAAACTTAAGCAAGATAAGATTAGTAACACAAATGCACTTGCCCCAGGAATGTTTAAAATTGACACTAGAACGCCTAATGACAAACCACAAGATACTAATGTGCTTCCTTCAACTGAAACATGAATAGTTGCCTCTTTTCCCAACACTAGCACTTCACAGCTTAAGAGCAAATCAAGGAAGAATAGGAAGTTGCGACGTAAGAAAAGAACAATCAAGGCCACTGAAGTAGAAGAACACCTTAGGACTTTGAATAAGACTCAAGTTGCACCCACTTTAGACATTGCATTAGCCAAATGTAATAGAAAAAGTGATGTAACGAATGCTGAACCTTTAAGTACTTTGAATGTTATGTTTGAAGCATCTTGTGTTGGTTGTCATAAAAGCATGTTTTCTGGTTGTCATGATAAATGTGTTGCTAATGCTATCTTATCTCATAAGCGGAACAATAGGAAACAGAATACCTCTAGGCCCACTAATGCTTCTAAGTCTGTGCTAGGTAAACCGCCTTCTAGTGTTTCTGCAAATATCATTGATGTACCTGCAGAACCCACTTCACCTCCGAGGAAGAACTTATCACCTAGTGCATTCACTAAGATCAAAGCTAAGACTAGTTGGAGATGGCAGAAATGGTTACATAATACACTTGGCTTTAAATGGATACCTAAAGTCATTAACATGTGTGTGTCTTCTGTAACTGTAATGGAACCCTCTAACTCTTCGGGTTCCACCTCTACTTCTATTCCACCTGTGTCGTCTATGTGTAATGCAGGTGATACAGATCATCCTCTGGATTATTGATAGCGGATGTTCCCGGCACATGACAGGCAATCTTAAACTGTTATCAAACTTTGTTTCAAAGTTCATCGGTACTGTTAGGTTTGGGAATGATCACTTCGCAGCTATCATGGGCTACAGAGATTACATCAATGGGAACATCGAAATTAGCAGAGTTTATTATGTGGAAGGTCTCGGTCACAATCTCTTTTCAGTCGGTCAATTTTGTGATGGAGATTTGGAAGTTGCTTTTCGGGAGAAAACTTGTTTCATTCGTGATCTACAAGGAAACGATCTTATGTCTGGAACCCGCACATCAAGTCTTTATACAATCTCAATGCAAGACATGATTGCTTCATCTCCCATCTGTCTACTTTCAAAGGCAACATCTACAAAATCTTGGCTATGGCACCGTCGTCTCGCACATCTAAACTTTCAAACCATAACCAACCTTGCACGTTACAAACTTGTTGAAGGTCTCCCAAGATTTTGGTATTCTAAAGATCATCTATGCTCAGCTTGTGAACAAGGGAAAAGCACTCGTGCTCACTTTCCTTCAAAGGTGGAACACAGCTCTCAGCATGTTCTTCATCTTCTTCACATGGATTTGTGTGGCCCGATGCATGTGTAGACGATTAATGGCAAATGCTACATTTTGGTAATTGTCGATGACTACTCAAGATGGACTTGGGTTTATTTTCTTCGAAGTAAAGATCAAGCTCCACAGATGATCATCACCTTTCTCACGAAAATTCAAGTTCAGCTCCAGAATACAGTCAAACAAATTAGAACAGATAAAGGGACTGAATTTGTGAATCAAACTCTTCGTGATTAATATAAGAAAGTAGGAATTGAGCATCAAACATCCATTGCACGAACACCAAAACAAAACGGAGTTGTTGAAAGACGAAACCGTACGTTAGTGGAAGCTGCAAGAACAATGTTGATCAATGCAAAACTTCCAGATTACTTGTGGGCTGAAGCCGTATCAACTGCATTCTACACTCAGAACCGTTCTATGATTACTAAACGCTACAACAAAACACCCTATGAGCTTATCCATAACCTCAAACCGAATTTAAAACACTTTCATGTATTTGGTTCCCTTTGTTATCCAAATAATGATCGTGATGACTTTGGTAAGCTCAAGGCTAAAGCTGACATTGGAGTCTTTGTTAGATAATGTGAAAATTCTAAAGGATACCGGATCTGGAATCGTCATACAAGGGAGATTATGTAAATGATTCATGCCAATTTCAATGAACTTATAGAAATGGCTTATGAGCAAAATAGCTTGGAACCCGGACATAACCGTTTAAAATTCCCCCAAACCCCATCATCAGCTGAACCAAGCCTACAGCTTACTCGTCAACAAATGGAACAGCTATTTGCTCCTCTGTTTAGTGATGATATTGATCAACGTGCTCCAGATGTATCAAATGTTTCCGCTACTCAACCTGCTAATAATCCAATCCCTGATACACCTGAAATAACAACAACTATTGAGGAAGCACCTCTAATGGACTCTACAACAACAGCCGAACAAACCGCATCCAATGACGCTGAACCAGCTGATGATCTTCTGAATCAAGAAGTACCTCCACCTGCAGATTATGATCCAAATGCGTTCTTCAATCCTTTTGCTAATGAAACTGTCACTTCTGATGTGGCGGAATCATCTACAAACCATTTGAATCCTCCTAATCTGCACAATGTATATCAACATCAACCCTCCACACATCGTTGGACTAAAGACCATCCTCTAGTGAACATTATTGGAAACCCGAATCAACCAGTCGTAACTAGACAACGCCTTCAGACCGACGGTGAACATTGCATTTATGCACTTACCGTCTGCCAAGCTGAACCCAAAAATATTAAAGAAGCCATAACATATTACAACTGGATTGAATCCATGCAAGAAGAACTTAACCAGTTTAAACATCTTGAAGTATGGGAATTGGTTGCAAAACCAACAGGGGTCTATGTGATTGGTCTGAAATGGATTTGGAAAAACAAGTTGGATGCTGAAGGTACGGTTATCCGAAATAAGTCACGTCTAGTGGCTAAGGGTTATAGACAAGAAGAGGGGATTGACTACGAGGAATCATTCATACCGGTTGCTAGACTTGAGGCTGTACGGATTTTTCTGGCATTCGCGGCTCACATGAACATCACGGTCTTTCAGATGGATGTCAAAACTGCTTTTCTGAATGGTAAACTGAAAGAAACGGTCTATGTTAGTCACCCAGAAGGATTCGTTGATCCAGAGTTCCCTAATCACGTCTACAAACTGAACAAGGCTCTCTACGGTCTCAAACAAGCCCCTCGGGCGTGGTATGATAAGTTGTCGTCCTTTCTCATCTCTCATAATTTTGTCAAAGGATCGGTCGACCCAACACTGTTCATACAATATCATGGGCAACACATTTTAATCGTTCAAATTTATGTGGATGACATCATTTTTGGGTCAACACATTAAAGTACTCAAACGCTTTTTCAAAACTTATGAATTTTTTTTTGAAATGTCCATGATGGGTGAACTTACGTTCTTTCTAGGACTGCAAGTTCATCAATCACCTCGTGGTATTTTCCAAAGTCAGCCCAAATATGCTCTTGAAATTCTTAACAAACATGGAATGCAAAACTGTGATACCTATGCCACACCTATGGCACATACCAAGAAACTAGACGCTGATTTGCAAGAGAAATTGGTTGACCCTACCAAATACTGAAGTATTATCGGGTCTCTCATGTATCTAATAGCCAGTAGACCTGGCATTGTATTTGCTGTATATCTTTGCTCCCGTTATCAGTCGCGACCAACTGAAACTCACCTCTCTGAGGCTAAAAGAATCCTCCAATACATCAAGGGAACCATTAATTTGGGGATCTGGTATCTGAAGGATTCTGGTTTTGAACTAATAGCTTTTTCAGACGCTGATCATGCAGGTTGCTTAGATTATCGGAAAAGTACTTCAGGTGCTCTACAATTTCTTGGTGATAAACTAGTATCATGGCAATCGAAGAAGCAGGATTGTACATTGCTGTCCTCAACCGAAGCATAATATGTAGCCATGTCGGCGTGTTGTCCTCAAGTCATTTGGATGAGAACACAACTCAAAGACTATGGTTACGTATTTGACAGAATCCCGATGTACTGCGACAATCGAAGTGCTATTGCAATTTCGTGCAACTCCGTCCAACATTCGAAGTCCAAGCACATCGATCTTCGTTACCATTTCATAAAGGAGCATGTGGAAAAGGGTACTGATGAATTATATTTTGTAGGTACTGAACACCAACTGGCGGACCTTCTCACTAAAGCGTTAGCCCCTGCTAGATTTACTGAGTTGATCCACCGGATTGGTATGAGGTGTTTGACTCCAGAGGAACTGGACGAACTTTTGACACATTCTTAAAACCAGTCAAACACCAAAACCTCTTTTGTAAATATTTTATCAAAAACAAAATAGAAAAATATAAATTTTCATAAAATTCAAAAATATTCTTCTCTCTAAATTTCTAAATTTCTCTCAACATTGCAAGTACAAATCTTCCGTCAACACTTTGCTCTTTCACACAATTCAATATTTTATCGATCAAGTGTTGAGGGGGAGAATGTAAATATTTTCTGTTTCATAAAACCTTGTACTTGCATGTTACCCAATATTGGTTGTTTCTTTGATAATGGTGGATACGTTTCTTGTTTCTTGACACTCCTCGGACCCAAATTTGTAAAATTTCTCTATTTCTAAAGTCGAGGGGGAGTGTCGTCATGTTCCTTTCCAAATTTACACTTCTTACTTAACCAAAATGGAAGTTATGGGCTATGGATGAAAATGGTTGAGGTGGAGGGTCCATACTTGTCAAATGTTTAAACTTAATTTTACAAAACTCTCCACCTAATACACTTTAACATTTATTTCAAGCATTTAAGATTTCACCAACCTTCATCCACGCTTAAAATTCAAACCTCAAATCCGTGTTATAAACATCAAATTTGTAAGTGTTTATAGCTTCTTTGAGCAATTTCAAACATTGGTTTTAAATCGTTTGCAAATCCAACGGGTTGATTTTCATCTATGAATGATTTTAGTTTTACGCGTAAGCGTATAAACTAGGAATCATTTTTGGTTGATTCTGATGAAATGGATTGTGTTTTCAAAGTTTATATCAAGTTTTAAAACCATTTTCATCAAGAAATCTAACCCAGAAACAAGTATGAATCACTTTTCAAATTTAGGGTTTATGCGTGAAATTGGGTGTTTTCTATTGCGTGCATTATAGGACAATTAGTGACTTGAAAGATGTTTGTTACATGCTTAATTAACCTAAGAAGCCTTTGAATCTCACCCAGATACTACAAAATGGTGGAATTGAACTTTAGGGTTTAAGTAGTCGAATAAAAGGGTATTTTTGATTCATGAGCTTTTAGATGTTAAAACTTGTTTCATTCATCTCATATGGGTCATAATACATCCCAGAAATCATTTGGTTGTGTTTGCATGGTTAGATTGTTTAGGCGTAAGATTTAAATAATTAGGGTTTATCTTTACGCTTAAACAAACTTTACGCGTAACCAGATTCAACTTAAGATGCCATGTGTTTTTGAAAGGGATTGAATTAAGTGCTAATGATGATATTATGATCAATTTATTTTTAGGTTTTACGAGTACAAAATCAGAATCAAGGGTAAAAATGGACTTACGCTTAAAGGATCACCTTATGCGTAGCAGTTACGCATAAGAGAAATCTTACGCGTAACCTTTACGCATAAGGTTCTACATTGGGACTACGCGTATCCTGTGAAGGATATGCGTAAACTTGGATTCTTACGCATAAAGTTCACTCTTACGAGTAAACCTTACGCATAAGCTCCTACCTACGCTTACGCGTAAGTCTTATGCCAAGAGCCTTTTCCTACGCGTAAGATGGAATCCTACGCATAAGCTTAAGTTCTACGCGTATGGTCAAAATGTTTACGCATAAGCTTACAATCTTACGCTTAAGCCAAAATTTTAACTTTACTTATGAAATGTTACGCGTACAAACTTGTGAATAAGTTACTCATAACATCACAAGACCAAAATGTCACTAATAAGCTATAATGGTTAAAATATTGTGTGAATGAGTGAAAATTTGGACTTTAAAAAATTAATATACTCACGAAACTTATCACGACTACTTTGGACTGTTGGACAACAAGTGACATTGGACTCGTAACATTCATTAATATAACATATTTAATAATTGAACAATAAAATCAACTTTTAACTAACATAATGTCTTTCGATATGTTGGTTCTTTTGGCTCAATATCTTTCAGATCACGATATGGACGTCACCATGAAAAACGTTAACGCACCAAACGAGCTCACAATGGAAGACATATTCCCGACTGGTTATAGTATGAAGCTTGGAAAGAACAACCTTAAGGTTGATTTTGAGAACTTCACATGCTCAGAGTCTTCATGCCGAATTGCTGTGGACATTCTTAAGTCTCATCCCTACAACAACATGCTCACAAACTCTGCAACTGTGCCGGAGATCTACATTCACCAATTTTGGCATACAATGAAAAAGGTGGATGGTCAAGATGCTGTCACGGTTACTCTTAATGATAAGCAGGTCACCGTCACTGTTGCTGATTTACGAGCAATTCTTCTGCTCCCTGCTATCCAGCATGCTGAGTATGTGCCAACTCCAACTGAAGAGGCTACACTACAAGTCATGGTCGATATTGGCTATGATGAAGCTGTGGGAATTATTACCAAGCATTCTTCAGTAGATTTAAAGAACATTCCTCAGCCATGGAGAACTTTATACATCATGATCGCCAAGTCTGTTTCCAAAAGAGACAACGGTCATGAACATCCGAAACTAATGCACCTATAAATCTTCTGGGGCATGGTTAACAAGATGCACATCGACTATACAAGTCTGATCTGGGAAGACATGATGTCTCACCTCAAGAAGCCTGGCACAAAGGTTCCTTTCATCAGATACACAAAGTTGTTGATCCAGAAGATACTCGGGAATAATCTGGACATTCCCTTGAGACTTGATGACCCCAAGCATCATTCTGCATTGTTTGAGGCTACATTAAATGTTGTCAGATTTAAAGACTCATCAACAAAGAAACAAGGTGTAGTACTGACTGACTGCCTACTCACTGATGACATTAAAAGTATTTAATCGTATTCACGATACCAAGAAGCAGTGGCCTTAGGCAAAGTCAGATTCATGGATGAAAAGTCTTCCGCCATCCCAGTCAAGAAGACCAGAAGATTGGGCAGTGCTAGAAGTGTTGCAAGCACTGGGAGTGCCCTAAAGTATCCTAAGAGGAATCCTCCCCGAAAAAGAAAAGTTCCATCTAAGGGTGCCATTCCTACTCCTAAACTGGCACCTAAATTAGAGGATCAAGACTCCGAGGATACTGAGACTGATGAGGAGATTCACTATTCAGAGTCTGTTACGGATGATACAATAACAGTTGAAAAACAACCTAGTCCCAAAACAGACAAGGGTAAAACTCCAGTTGCAGAGCAGGAAGAAGAAGAGAGTTCTGATGATGAACTAAAGGATGAGGAGAAAGACTACCATAAGACACTTAAGCATCTAAGGTTACAACATGCTGCTACGGAATTTAATCTTCAACAAACTCGTGGCCCTGGAGGTTTAAGTGGTGGTGCACTAATCACACCAGTTCTCGATGCGGTTAATCAACCCGATAAGGGAACTGGTACCACCACTCTAAAATCTACAGAACAACAACAGCAAGAGGATAACATCATATTCGACTTTGAAGAAGAAGAAAAGGAGAAGGATGAAAAGATAACTGATGAAGACATTGAGGAAGCTGCTAGGGAAAGAGCTCAAGAGGAAGCTCGAGCTAAAGCTAAAGAAGAGGCTAGTGTAAAGGCTGAATAAGAGGCTAAAGCTCGCGAAGAAGCTGATAATTATCTCCTAGATAATCCTGATCACAACCCTGAAGGGACTTCCGAGCCACCAAAAGACCCATAGCCATCTCATCACTCATCTTCATCAGATTCTTCATCTCATTTATCACCACCACCATCCAAAGATGCTACCACCAGATCCACATCCAAATTGGTCAAGAAACCAACCGATACTTGGGAATCACGTGCCAAGACAAAGATTGTCAAAGTTGTCAGACAAGCAAGGAAACGCAACATTGTTAACAAGAAACCGAATCAGCTTGCGGACAGAGTCAATCTACTTCAGAATGTGATAAACGAGTTTTCGGAGGAACGAGAACAAATCGAGCAGTTTCTCAATCGAGATATCCAAGGGGAAATGGACAAGACCATAAGGGACTACACTCACAAGTTCCTTCTCGACACTATCCCAGGAGTCACCAGAGAGATGTTCGCCAGACAACTCTTTCCACATCTCATGTCTTTGGTCAAGCATACACTGGCTAATACCCCTGCAGTTATGGAAATCAAACCAGTCCCGTCTCTGGTTGTCTCTGATGCGGAATTGATCTCCAAGCTGGTTATGCAAATGTCTCAACGGTCTGCAACATTTACTTCTGACGAAGCTAAACTCTTTGAGGCATTACTGGAATATCAACTCAAAACATCATGTAAAGAGTCAGCTGAAAGGGCTAAGCGACCAAGAGACGACGATGATGCGGACAAGGATTCTGAGCTAAAACGCAAAAAGAAAACTGGCAAATCCTCATCTATGCCTCCACCACCCCAAAGGACCACCACCACCAGAAGATCTTCACAACGTCCTCCTGCTAGCGACAAACCTCAGGACTCTCAGTCTTCACCACCAACGGAGAAAACTGGTGACCATTTCGAATACACCGGTGGTGATGACGAAGAGATTCCTGAGCCCCAACAACCACCCTCATCAACACCATCAACAAAGCACCATTCAGCATCATCCTACAAGACACAGAAGAAGACGTCTATAACAGTTGTATCTTGGTTGGATGAAGATGACACTGCAGAATACGACTTGTTTTCAAAGCTTGTTGATGCAATCCCTCAATTACCAGAAGGCCAAGAACCGGTAGATGGTCGAACCATGGAGCATGTTAAAATCATTCGAGAAAAGTTTAAAGTGAAGAAGATGACGAAATCAGAGTTAAGACGAATCAAGAACGATGCCTTTCAACTGCTAAAGGACAGCTCCGATAGTGCCATTGAAGTCGAATATCATCTCGACAACATAGCACGAGCCATGTCCAACAATATTGATTGGCTCAACCCTGAATCAAACATCGACTTCACCAGACCTGACAAGGCTCCTTACTACACTGACTGGACCAAGCCACTACCCACCATTGGTCTACCTGATCAACAACGGATTCCCTACCGGTACTTCTTCAACAATGACCTAGAATTTCTTCAACACGGTAGCGACGTTAGCAAGAAATACGCTACCTCACTCACCTTCCCCATCCCGGCATCAGTCTTCTCCAATAATGTTGCCATAGAGGAAGAAGCCATACGAATGTTTGTTGATAATGTGGTAAATTATGACCTCAATGCAATGTATGGAATTCATCATTGGCCTGAACAAAGAAGACTTTACTACAGAAGCTGCCAGGTACTCAAATCTAACAAAGAGGTGTACAGTGACCAACAGATCGTTGATATAATGCATGTCAACCTGTCTACTAAGTGGGACTACTCATTCCTGAAAGCAATTAAAGTCAAACGCCAAGACGAACAAGAATATGACTTTACTGAAGCGGATTTTCCGATATTGTCACTCAATGACATTGAAGACATGTATCTTGCTAAGGTACAAGGTCGAATGCGACAGTTCTCCACCAACATCCAGCTACAGTACATCAAGTCATTTCTGATATTCATCAGAAGCATCGTTATCCAGGAACGTGTTGAAGACCTTCAACTTGCCGTGGAATCATACCAAAAACGTGTTAATCTCACAAAACCACTGCTAAACTTTCCCGATATCAACCAATTAGCTCAGTACACCATCCTCAAGAAACTAAAGTTTGGCGTAGTTTACCGTAGTGAACTTCACAACAATTGCTTCATGGCGTGCAATGAGCTTCACAAGTTTGGTGATCACATCCTGAAGAAGGTTCGTGACGGGCTAGCATATCGGTTAAAGGAGATTCATGAAGGCATCGGGTCAAAGAAGCGGTGGAATTCTAGGGAAAAGAGGGATGCGAAGAAAATCGTCACAAGGATTGATGAAAGGTTGTTTCGTCGCGATCAGATAAGTACTTTGGAGAGCTTCGTTGGTGGACGACAGAGTATTTCTCTTACGGGCTATCAACGTCCAGAGAGAACTCCCGGTGTTATTGACGGACTGCCTGGTACTCCTTGATTATTTTCTTGATTGATATTTTGATAATTTTGATATGTATAATTGAAAATGGCTTGTGCACACATAACAGTGTACAACCCGTACTTGTAATGAAAGGACCCTGTGGTATGCTTCAGTGCCACAATCCTATAAAAGGAGCGAAAGCTTCTTACTTTTGAGTAAAACTTATCAAAACTTTCATTTTTCAAAGTTTATCTCAAAGGAATAAGTACTTCCCCTTATGTTTTTAAAACCTCAAAAGTTAGTATTACTTGTTGAGGGGGAGTACTTGCTAAAATCTTTGTTCACAAATGGTTCTTCGTGGAAATCTTCCCACAAAACTCGAAATGGACATATTCGATATCAAAATTTCGTCAAAAATAACACTTATATGCCATTTTGAGGGGGAGAACAAATTATGTGATACAAATATGTTGTGAAAATTGTGAGTGAATCTTCGTGCTAAAGACTTAACCCATGAATTGACGAGATCTGAACTGTCATACATCGAAAAGATTTGTCTTTCAAGACTTATCCAAGTAGATTGTACCTATTCGAGAAGCTCTTGATAGACATGAACTTTGACGGGTTTGACAACCTTTCGAGGTTTGTCTACACCGTCAAGGTAGTTATTAGAGCTAGTTGTCACCTAAAAGCTGACAATATAACTCTTTAACTATGCAACGTAACCGTGTCTCACGGGGAATTGTCTATCTTGAGTCGATCAATTCAAAAGTGCGCACTCTTATCTCACCGGGCAGATTTCTGTCAAAACACTTAAGCACGTGTGGAGGGGGAAAATTTCTGCAAATGATAAAACTCTCACAGTGTTACAAAATGTTTTACTCAAAAACACTTTGAGAGATTTTTCAAGAAAATGGTTTTATGGCAACATAGGTTAGTCATGAAGTTATAAGGTGACTAAGGCTAGGAATAACCGTCCTATGATCTGCCAGAACCGGAGGGATCTACCCAAGGACATCACAAATAGTTAGAACTTAGAAGTCCTTAGGTATGATTATAAAAAGGAGAAAATGAGAATCGGAGAAAGAAGGAGTTGAAGAATTAAAAAGAAAAGTAATGAAAAGGGAGAAAATTAATAACCCTCCAAATTATTCAACTTAGAGCAGACACCGGGTTCAACTCATATGCTACTGGTTGTCACTAGATGACACCAGTATTGAAGATCAAAGTCGTCATGGACCCAGTGATGCATGCACTAAACCTTCTTAGCCACTCAAGTTCCTCTCAACAGAAGCTTGTTTCATTCTCACAGGGAACCCTACATAAACTATTGGCTTTCTCCTAGAGATTGCTGGTATTGAAGAAGGAGACCCTCTCCCTAGTCTCCGCTTAGGAAAACCAAAGCGCACTATTGAGTCTAGAGCCACGAGATTCATCAAAAGATCTCTTAGGAACACTCGACATTTGATCACTTGTCGTTCAACAATAAGGACGCAAGTAATACTATTCTAGAGTCCTACACAGATCTTAGCAATCTGTCGAGAACATTTATGAGGGGTTCACAACTGTGATCCTCAGTTATTGAATGAAAACTCCTGCCAGGGTCAACATCAAACATCCCTGACAACAGGTCACTTCGGTAACTCCTTGTGGGTTACGCTTAGTGTTGTCTCAAACGGTCTACAGTCGTGGAGTGATGCTTCGGTGTACCTCAGCGACTCACCTGAACTGTAGATGTACTTCGGTACATCGTTTTATCCTACTTGAGGGACTCCAGTTCAGGAACAGCCTTTGCTAGAATTAGAGATGTGTTTCACACTATGCTGTTAACACGCTCGAAGTTCGAACTTGTAAGTGCTGGAAATCCCGCTAAGGAGATTCCTTTCAAGAATCAAGTCCTGAAGATGTGGGTCATTACTTGAACTTGTTCAATGTAATGCCAACTGTCCCTTATGGGATTCAGATGACTGATTCGCCCGACCAAGGTGAATGGAATCAAGACATTCATCAGAAGAACAATCGTATTGGTCAATTCTCTAAGAAACGACCACAATGATCGATTGGTGTTTATCACTAACCAATTCTTATGTTTTCTTCTTATGGATGCTCCTAGGAGATGATCGTGTAGATTCTACACATGCTCATACCGACAACAACATAAATTGAAGTTCTCTCGAAAGGCAACACAAAATTCAGAATGATTCTTAGTCAAAGCCAAAGAATCTACAAAGTTTAAAGACTAAAGAGAACTACATCAACACTGAAACCCAACGTCAAAGAGCATGTGAGCATGTTGGAGAAGGATGTGGAGACACCTGAGCAATGAAGCGGACCTGATGCAGATAGCCGCAACATAACATCACCATATCCACTCCAGAACAAAGAACAAAGATAAATGAAGACGTCAAAGCTGAAAACTTCAAAGAAAACAAGATCCTCACACTGGGTAGATTGTCAGAATCAAGGAACTTCTTCTCACAAGAAAGAAGAATGTCAGAAGACGTCAAAGCAACTATTACATCAGCACCAACAACGTTTAAAGATTACTTAAGTCATTAATTACCAACACTTAGGGGGAGATTGTTGGAATCACTCCTAAACTATATTTCAAGTGTTTGTAATCAATATGTAATAGGTTGCTTATTGAGACTTTTATGTTTGTGTTAAAGGCAAGGCTTATGTAGAAAGCCCATTAGCCTTGGCCCATATCCAATAAGGAAAGGAAGGGAACTTGTGTGTTGCCCTAGTTCCTTTCCCTATATAAACACTTGTAAACCTTCATTTGAAGGTTGGTTGTTCACTTTACATATATTCCTACGCATAACATTTCCTTACTTATACGTGTTTGTGTGTTTAGTGTTCATCCGATCGCTTCTCTTCTCTATTTCTTAGATATTGATGCTTGTGTTACAACATGGTGACCTAAAAATTTCAAATACATGATGCACATGATTGAGGAGGATCATTTATCCAAAAACAAGATGAGAATTTAAACCTGGCCACATTTTCTCCCATGTTTTCTAAACATAATTAAATCACTTGGGATCCAAAATCTCAAAGGTTTGATATTTTTGATCGGGGGAGAATTTGTGATTTAATATGAAATCTGATAAAAGGTGATCGTTTGATTTAATTGTGCAGGCTGCTCTCCCATATGTGCTAAACACTTTCGAATCTCGAAGCACATATTGAGGGGGATGTGGAAAACTAGAAGGGGGGTTGAATAGTTTTACAAATTAAAACTTCGTTTTAAAACATTTAGATCAACTTATGTCAATCTATTTGGTTGTTTATGTTGGACGTTGATAGATAGACTTATAAACGTGTAATGAAAGATAAAGAGTAAGAAGCAAATCACCACGACACAAGTATTTATAGTGGTGCAGCTACAAGGACACCTTCCTTGCCCTACTCTACTCCCCGAGTCACCTACTCGAGAGTTCGTAATCACTACATGACACCAACTCCTTATGGAGGAGAAGCCTTCACAACGTCGCCTACTCTTTTTCCGGTACTAGGCTAACCACCGGGTTCTTTCACACCAAGGTAAACCACACCTACCACAACTTCGCCTACCCTTTATTAGGTACTAGGCTAAGTACCTAGTTCCATTATAATGGAGGAACTACTACCCAACACAACACAACACCTAATCCCAAAGGAGACCCACTCCTTATTACAACATCATCAAGGATATCACCATCCTTGGAAACACACTAATACTATATGTATAACGATGCACCTCATCGATTATAAGACCTTGGCATTCTTCACTAATGCCACTTGATTTGATTCTTAGGCATTCTTCACCAATGCCTTTGACACAACGCTTGGCACCTTTCACTAATGCCTTCGTCTTGACACCTCTAGCATTCTTCACTAATTCTTTTGACATGGACGTTAAGCACTTTTCACTAATGCTTTCGTCTTGACTCTTTCGGCACCCTTCACTAATGCCTTCAACACATCACATCTACAGAGGAAGAAAGAACTATCAACAAGAGAACCTCAGTTATCTTGATGATGACGAAGCATGGCAACTCATGGACATGAGCTTGCTCGACTTCAAGAAGTGGTGATCTCGCCTTTAAGAGGAACCTAGAGAGTCACACAAAAACAAAAGACAAACTACATAGAAAGATCCATTAGGATCAGTGGTTAGAGAGTTACAATACTTGGGGAAAGTATGTGTAAGAGTGGCAAGCCAAAAGGAAGAAATGGCTCACTATTTATAGAGGAGGAATGCTTACTGTTCCCCGGATCCCACGGATCCCTCCCACAAGGGATCCGTCTAGCGTAAAGCCAGGGATCTGTGTGACGCTCCTCTTTGCCCATGGGTATTTTGGTTATGGGTCATGGGTCATGGGTTATGGGTTGATCCATGGGTCTTTTATTAGATACAATGTATCTCATGAGTGCAATGCACCTAGTCAAATGGGTATGGGTCAATACCATTGGTTATGGATATTTTCCATGGGTTGTAGTTCTTACCCATTTATATAATATATACTAGTTGTGTATATATTTTGCCCAATATGTAAACACTAGTTGTTGTACATATATATTACTAAATCATAAAATCACTTATACTTGTTTTAGTGTTTTATGTGAAAACGTAAGTGTGTTAGAAAACTTTTGGCTCAAACTAATTAGGCATTTTATTTGTTTCGTTAAAATGATTTTACGTTTGTTATCGACAAAACATTAGAAGATCGTAAAATACAAATAAATGTTTTTACGGCTTATTATTATTAACAATCTCCCCCTTTTTGTTGATGACAAAACATAAAATTATTTTAATGAAAAACTAAAATTCATAAAAGTTCGAATTGGAGTTTTTACTCTCTTCTCCCCCTTTTTGTCGAAACAAAAAGAGCGTCGAAAAGAAACTAACACATTGTTTTAAGAAAAACATGTAAAAAGAAAAGATTTAAAGAGAGCAAGTGACGGGAATAATTCTCGTCTTAACTCCCCCTTGACGAGTCCATCCCTTTGTGAGGGCGTCAAGTACATAAAAGTAAGTAAGCAAATGTATTGCAATTTTGTTTGCAAATGGTTCGTCCTTGTGACGAAAATGCTCCCCCTTGAAGATTGCAATGTTGCAATGGGGTATCATGAAGTATAATCCAAGTAAGGATTATGTTGCAAATGGTTTTGCAATATGGTTTGACACAAAGCTCCCCCTAGCTTTATGGTGTCAATATCTTCATGTGTATTTTGAAAATCTACAAAATAAAGGTTAGAAAACAAGAGTATAGTGCATAATTTCCTGTAAATAAGACTCAAGTTATAGAATTTTGTTCTTCTGTACCACGGTTCCCTACATGGAGGGATCCGTCTAGCCATTTTCCAGGGATCCGTCTATCTTGTGACAGATGATTCAGCAAAGGTGTTATACCAAACAATGCAAAATATGAAAATGTATACAAACAATAAACATATACTCAAATAAATATGGCAAGTAGGTTATCATTCAATAAAACAAAGAGATAATCAACAAATCTCTTAAAACTAAGAGAATGATCAAGCCATATAATACATTTTCTACTTAATGCTAAAGAAAAATCTAAACTCAAGAGGCAACTACGTTCTTAAGGATGATCAAACATAAGATGGGATTCCTAAACGTTCTAAGTTGAGCTTGATGCTAGGACACCGTTTTGAGGCTCATGATTGTTTGGGTTTGTTGACCTCTTCGAAACGTTCGAGGAGGTGATAAAACATGAAACGTTGCTCATCACGTAGTTCATGTATCAACCTTTCAACATGTTGACAATGATAGCAATCCTTGTCATGGTTTTGAGCTTCTTGAAGCGGAGGTTCAAGTGAAGTAGGTTGAGGATCCTCAAATAAAACAGGAATTGGTGGAGGCTTATTAAGTGGTGGCTCAACAATGTTTGAGGGTAGAGGTAGAGAAGTGTCAACTTCCATGTGGTCGGGTGGTTGACTTTGATGTCTCCTCATAATCTAAAATGGACTATTGGAGGGAAATGGAGAAATTGATATTGGTGCAAGTGTTGATTCAACACTTTGGTTTTGTTCCACAACCTTTTCAAGTGAATTTGTTGGTAATGGTGGAGGATGAGATGGACAAGGGGATAAGTCCTCTAAGTTGTGAGAATGTGGAGATGATTGTGAGGTGTTAAATGATGTGGCTCTAGGCACCAATGATGTTGGTTGGGTTGAAAGGGGTGTGTTTGGTTTGGTAGAGTTTGGTGATGATATCCTTGTGGGAACAATCCTCTTGGGAATTAGTTTGATTGGTTTAATTGGTGTAGGGGAAATCCTAGCATTGGTGGACTTAACCGAAGATGATTCGGTTGAGGAAACTTCGTGTATGATCCTAACAAGTTTCTTGGGTGGTTCTTGGGTGGATGAGTTAGCACTAGGAGCTTTTCTCATGATGAAATGACTAGGGAAGATGTTTGTAATTGCTGAGAGTTATGTTGTGTTTGATGACTAAGGCGTTCTAGCAAGATGACTTATAAAATAAAGAATTTGGCAGGTGCATTTAAGACTTAAGCCACTAAGATTCCTAGAAATGTGATGATTAACATGCACAAGATTTGAATTCAGAGTTTCACTAATCTAGGGACTTAATAAAGATGAGGTGGAGTGTTCAAGTTAGAAAGATGATCTTGAAATGATAGTTTGGCTAGAGCTGACATAATCTGTCACCCGGATCCTACGGTTCCCTCCTTGGAGGGATCCGTCTAGGCTAATCCTGGGGATCCGTCTCTCAGCAGTTATGAAAGGAGAAAAATGATGTTTCTAAGATCTAAAGCCTATATCATCTTGAGTGTTTCGGTCCCCCTAAGTGTCTTAAATGAGGAGGTGCTTGAATGAACAAGACCAATGAGTGATATAGCTAATGATTGCCATTTATGGAAGGAAAATGAGACTTTGTGATCACCAATGGATAATCAAGGATAACACTAAGAGTTTTGATGGTGTCAAGTCATAATAAATGATCCTAAAGATCAGATGTTAGCTTGAGATGGAGTTTGAAAAAATCCTCAAAAAATCAAAAGAATTGAAAAACTAATTTTTGACCCGGTTTGAGATAAAGATGACTAGAAACAATTTCCTAAAATTGTTCAATATATCCACCTAAGTGTTTTGAAGAATGAAAAGAAATTTGTGAGTATTGCAGCAGAAATATGGTGAGTTTTGATGATTTGATAAATCAAAAGGCATTTTGAATAAGCTATGAGTGAGTTTAAGACTTTCTCATCCTTGAATAAGACTTAGTTGAGTTCTAGAATCTCATGTTTAGCTAGTGTGAAGTGATCTAGTAAAATATTTTGATGCATGGGATACTGTATTACTGATCTGTTGTCGCGGATCCCACGGTTCCCTCAAGGGAGGGATCCATCTAGGCTAATCCTAGGGATCCGGCATCTGCAGATCAGAACCATCACTGAATCAAGTGCAGATTTTGCACCTAGCAATATTAACTAATAACCATTAAACTAAGCAGTGATATAAACATGTCATCACATAAAACATCTCATAGATAATGGTAGAAAAAAACAATATCCAAGTTAACACAAACAAAAGTGCTAAAACATAATCATTCATACACAAATCAAGTGTCTCAAGACAATCATAATCCTATAGTCTCTTTTGTCAATCCTTTCTTTTCCTCTTTCCCGACTTTGTGAAGTGATAGGCTAGTTTTTTAATCATACCCCTTAATTGCGGTCTCGTTTGGAATAGTTGGAAGTTGTTCATAGTAATCAAAGGGTTCCAATTCTATGTTAGCTATGGGGTCGGCATCTTCTTCTTCTTCATCTTATTCTACTTCATCATCCGAGGAATCCGAGAGAGCTTTAGGTTTTCTTCCATTGACCGTGAACCATTTAGGAGGTTGTTTGGTAAGAGGTACCATGACGTGATCGACAAAGAAATGATCATCGTTGATAAGAGATGGTTGCAATGCACTAACATACTTACAAAGTCGTGTTAGGAGCATACCATATGGGAGTACCATGTTGGAAACTTTGAATACCCCGGCCATTCTCTTCACCATGTAATAGGCGAGATTAAATGGCTTTTGGTGGATGAGACAATAGATCATTTGCACAAGACATGCATTAGGATGATCCTTGTTACCAACTAGGCTAATGACATTTTCCCTAAGGATTTCTTCCCATTTTCTGAACATGGGGTGCATTTCGAAGAGTTCCATTTGAAATGGATCACGATGAATGAGCTTCTTGTTTCGGTTGAGACGAGATTGGTCAGCTCTTACTTTGAAAATGGTGTCTCGGACGGTTTCGGGTTGATCAAGAGGAGTATGGTATATTGGGTTGGGATCAAGAGCAAAGGATTGACAAGATATTTCCCAATCTTGAGAATACATACAAATTCCTTCATAAGGAATGCGAATAATTTGAGCGAATGTGTTGAGCGGTAGAGCGAAGTTTTGTTTGTTGATTATGAAGGCGATTGAAATGCTTTCATCGGTGTTTCGAATGATCCTAATGCTTTTGTAAAACTCAAAAATGAAAACCGGACAAATTTGTTCATCTATGTCAAGAAGGCAATCAAAGTTGATTGCCGAGAAGACTTGACGAATGTCGGTATTTTCAAGGAAACATTCATTGACTACACGAACTTCGTGGATAAGTCATTTTTTGAGTCTTTTGAAGACTTTTCAGTCGGTTTTTGATAATCCATTTTTACGATAGTAATGGGTGAGGTAATGGACGGTATTGTTGGAATCACTCCTAAACTATAATTCAAGTGTTAGTCATTATTATGTAATAGGTAGCTTATTATGGCCTTTATGTTTGTTATTAGCCTTAAGCTTATGTAGAAGGCCCATGAGCTTAGGCCCAAGCCCATAGGAGAAAGGATGGAAACTAGGAGTGTTGCCCTAGCTTTCCTCCTATAAATACCTTATGTAAACCCTCACTTGAGGGTTGGTTGTTCAAGTTATTTTCTTTCACATACATCTACGCATAACCGTGTCTTCATATCGTGTGTTTGTGTTTGATTTCTTGTTCAATCGCCTTAACCTCTTTCTTATAAGCTTGTGCTGTAAATCTAGTGACCTAACAGGTATCATGATGGTCTTGTTGAGTGGATTTAGGCATGGTTGGTCCTAGAAACACAAATATTCCAATTAGGTAAAATTAGTTGAGATGGGTTTATGGTTTTGATTTGTATTAACAATGTTGTGAACACAATGTAATCCTAATTATGTTAAAAGCCCCTTTTAATGATTAATTTTGAAAACCCTAATTGAATTAATTGATTAGAAATTGTGAAACCATAAATCCTAGGATGAGGATGATGAAAATTAGAACAAGTTAATGTAATTACTTACAATGGTGTTCTAGAGAAGAATACTTGAGGGTATGGAGTCCAATGAGGATGATATCAGTACTTGAGTCGTTTTTGTGTTATGTGAGGAGAGGGAAAAAATGATCAGTGATGGTTTTTGAATGCGTATAGCTGTGTTCTGTCCCACGGTTCCCCCGGATCCCTTGTATTATGGATCCGGCTAGTTCAACTAGAGGGATTCGGCTACTGTGGACAGAAAAAGGGTTGTTTGGCATTATTTTTGTAGTAATCTATAAACTAGCTTGCGGAAAAAATTAGTTTAGAGTTTTTTTTAAATGTTTTGGTCGATGGTATTTGATAGGTTAATTATCAAGGATCCATTTGTGACGACGGCGTTAGTTTGACGAAATCAAAAGGAATACTATTCCCGATGATGAGTAAGTCGGGAAAGTGACAAAAGAGACACTTTAAAGAGACTAGCAATTATTAGACAAGAAGAAATATAATATCAACATACTCATGTAAGCTAGCTAATGAAAAGTGAACATACCTCTATGCTTCTTGGTTTGGCATTATACCAAAAATACTTCATGAGTTCTTAAAGTAATCCTTTGTACTTAGAGTAAGTAGGTTGTGATTACTTTTAGATCCTTTCTTGAAGGTTGACTTCATTATTCTTTGAATAGAAATGAAGGTTTTGGAGAGATCCTAGCATGAATATTTCTTGAAACATATATGGTAGAATGATCTATCAATGTCCAACATGAAAGAAAATGTTTTGAAATATTTCCTTCTTTGTAGTTTTCAAACATACACGGATCGTATCAAGTTTTTAAAGTACAACATACTTTAAGAAACTTGGTAACGAAGCTCTGATGCCAATTGTGGAAAACTAGAAGGGGGTTGAATAGTTTTACCAATTAAAACTTCATTTTAAAACATTTAGATCAACTTATGTCAATCTATTTGGTTGTTTATGTTGGACGTTGATAGATAGATATATAAACGTGTAATGAAAGATAAAGAGTAAGAAGCACATCACCACGACACAAGTATTTATAGTTGTTCGAATACAAGGACACCTTCCTTGCCCTACTCCACTCCCCGAGTCACCTACTCGAGAGTTCGTAATCACTACACGACACCAACTCCTTATGGCGGAGAAGCCTTCACAACGTCGCCTACTCTTTTTCCGGTACTAGGCTAACTACCTGGTTCTTTCACACCAAGGTGAACCACACCTACCACAACGTCGCCTACCCTTTATTAGGTACTAGGCTAAGTACCTAGTTCCATTATAATGGAGGAATTACTACCCAACACAACACAACACCTAATCCCAAAGGAGACCCACTCCTTATTACAACATCATCAAGGATATCACCATCCTTGGAAACAAACTAATACTATATGTATAACGATGCACCTCATCGATTATACGACCTTGGCATTCTTCACTAATGCCACTTGATTTGATTCTTAGGCATTCTTCACCAATGCCTTTGACACAACGCTTGGAACCTTTCACTAATGCCTTCGTCTTGACACCTCTAGCATTCTTCACTAATGCTTTTGACATGGACGTTAAGCACCTTTCACTAATGCTTTCGTCTTGACTCTTTCGGAACCCTTCACTAATGCCTTCAACACAACACATCTACGGAGGAAGAAAGAACTATCAACAAGAGAACCTCAGTTGTCTTGATGATGACGAAGCATGGCAACTCATGGACAAGAGCTTGCTCGACTTCAAGAAGTGGTGATCTCGCCTTGAATAGGAACCTAGAGAATCACACAAAAACAAAAGAAAAACTACATAGAAAGATCCATTAGGATCAGTGGTTAGAGAGTTACAATACTTGGGGAAAGTATGTGTAAGAGTGGCAAGCCAAAAGGAAGAAATGGCTCACTATTTATAGAGGAGGAATGCTTACTGTTCCCCGGATCCCACGGATCCCTCCCACAAGGGATCCGTCTAGCGTAAAGCCAGGGATCCGTGGGACGCTTATCTTTGCCCATGGGTATTTTGGTTATGGGTTATGGGTTGATCCATGGGTCTTTTATTAGATACCTCTCGATTCTCAACCAATTAAGTTTTGAAAATATTCAAAAATACCAAAACAATGACACAAGTACGATGTGGTATAAAATTTTGTTTTTGAAAATTTACCGGTTGTTACAGTCACCCTACCTAAGAAGAAACCCATCCCAGGTTTCCTTTCGAATTACTCATAGAGACAGGAAAGAGAAGGGGATACTTTCGTTTGAATTCATCTTCACATTCCCACGTGAACTCAGGACCTCTTCGGGAGTTCCAACGAACTCTGAAAATGGGAATACGACTTTGCCTAAGCCGTTTGATTTCACGGTCCATGATCTCGACAGGTTCCTCGATAAAATTCAATCGCTCATCGATCTGGATTTCTTCCAGAGGAATGACAGTGGCCTAATTTGCTAGACACTTTTCCAAATTGCACACGTGAAAAACGTTGTGGACACTACTAAGTTCTGGCGGTAGCTCGAGTTTGTAAGCCACTGGGCCAATCCTAGCAAGGATTTTGATAAGGATTTAAAAGGTACACTTTTGAGGGGTCATTTAAGCCCTTAATTGATCACTTTTGTATCCGTTACTACTTAATTTCGTTCATTTTCACTTTTTAGGTCTCTTGAAGGCAAATTGCTGGAGTGACACTTATTCGGATGAAAAGGCGCGAATATACGAAGAAAATGGCCAAGTCAAGAATCGAGACACTCAAGCTGCTGGAATTGAAGAGGACGGCGTCACGGCTTAATTGCGACACCGTCGCGACACACCTTGAGACGAATCAGAGAGCAAATTGCTATTTTACAAGTGACGGCATCAGGTTTTAAAAGAGTAGGGCGTCACAACTCAGACGGCCTAGATTTGATCCCGACGGTGTCAGAGGTTGAAGCCGACGGCGTCACAAGCATAAGGTGACGCTGTCACAGAGTTGACGTGGCCAAGACAAAACCCTAATGGCGGCGACCCGACGGCGTCACAATTAAAGAGTGATGCCGTTGCATATTGTAACTCTATATATAGAATTCGAATTTTCAGTATTTTGGGGAGGTAGTTTTGTGGAGTAAAACCTGAATCGAAGATAGGCTGTCTTTGGCAGTATCTTAGGGTTCCATACCCTATTTTACAACAAGATAAGTGATTTACTTCATTAATACAATTATGTCATCAATTGTTTGTGTGTATGCTTGCATGTTTTCCATGTCCGGCTAATTTACTTGTGTGTTTGCTTAGATCTACGAAACCTAGGTATTGAATATTGATTGGTTGTCTCTTATCTTAATTGTAATTGGCTTAGGAGTGCTTAAAGTCATCGTTGTGTTTTTAATGCTTGATTAATCTTTGTTGAACCTTAGCTTATAGTTACTAGTGGAATTGTAGGCTAGATATCAAAAGATAACCTTAGTGTTAAGTTTATGAATCCTAGAGATTTCGTAGTCATTAACCTTAGGTAGCTTCAAAGAGTTAGGGATAAAAGCACACCCTACGACCTTAGAAAACACAACGCGTTAAGAATAAGGACGTGACAATTCAACCATCAATAGAAGATAACTAGGGAGTAATAGCATCTAAGATTAGATAATTAGATAATTAGAGTAATCGGTAGAAAAACCAACCCCCTAAATCCAATACCCCGAGATTCGTACCTTTCAATTTCCTAAAAAAATATAAAAAGATAAAAAATAATCTTCCTCAACCCCAACCTTAGCGTAGTAACTTCTCACTAGCATTCCTATTCCCCTAGAGAACGATATCAATTCCTGAGGCTTGCCCTAATACTACACTACAACGATTAGGTTCACTGCCTAGGGTATTGAAAAACTTGCTCGACGAAAAGGAAGTTCCTTTGACCCCGAACGCGCATTGTACGCGTATCAAGTTTTTGGCGCCGCTGCCGGAGAATAGAATAGCTAGTTAGATTTCCACCTCGTTTAGGTTCCCTTGATTGATTCCTATCAAGTAAGATTTTTTTTCTCTCATTTTTAGCTTCCTTGTAGTCTATCCCCCTTCTTCGTGACCTTTGTTAGTAATCCTATCACTTTTCATCATGGAAGGTGATAATCAACCACCACTCATTAACCCACCACCAAATGACCCACCAAGAGGCCGTACTCTTGGTAAATATTCAAGACCAAGCCACCTAGGCTATAGGAACACCATTGAGCTTCCCGACCAAGCCCAAACTACGGCCCTTCGATCCGACACCATCCGGTTGGTGAAAAATGGATGTGCATTCCATGGACTTCGTTCCGAAGATCCTTATCAGCATCTCAAGGACTTCCTTAAAATTGTTGATTCCATCGACCTTGATGTTACCACACAGGAGACCACGCGCTTGCGTCTCTTCCAATTCTCTCTACGGGACCAAGCTAGTAATTGGCTTGACCGACTTCCCGCCGGATCCATCTCAAGTTGGGATGATCTCACCACTCGTTTCCTCGCCCAATTTTTCCCACCAGGGAAAACTACCAAACTTAGGAATGACATCTTGATGTTCCAACAACGTCAAGGCGAAACTCTGTACGAGGTGTGGACTCGATTCAAGGACTTGCTCCACAAAGTCCCTCATCACGGCATCGATCTTTGGCTTCAAGTCCAAATCTTTTACGATCATGTCAACTTCTCAACTAAGCAATCCATTGACCAAGCGGCCGGTGGAAAATTTAGTGAACTCACCGTGGAAGAATCATGGGGTACAATAGAGGACCTTGACCTCTATGAAAACGAATGTTGGAATGATCCTCGTGATTTGCCCAAAACCGTAAAGGTAATCTCCTTGCCCCCCATTGACTCACAACCTTCCGACCGTAGGATGCTCGAACTTGAAGATCAAGTTAAATTCCTAATGAGGTCCTACAAAAATCCTAAGTCTTCACATCAAGTGAACAAAATCAATCTACCTTGTGAGTTATGTAGTGGTCCCCACGAAACTCGTGATTGCACAAGACTCCTCGAACAAGCTTTTGCGGACTACGCCTCCACGCGTACCGACGTAGCGGGAGAGAAGTGGTACACTTTCAAGCCCGAACAAAACAACTTAGGAAACTCCTATAACCCCTCATGGAGGAATCACCCTAACCTTAAGTGGAATCAAAATTCAAACCCACCCCAAAGCTCATCTAGTCCACCTAATAGGTTCAACCCTCCAAACACCAGGAACCCCACTAGTCTTGAGGCAATTGCGTCTAGATTCATGTCATTTCAAGAAGCTCGATTGACGCAACTTGAAGCCGATTTCAAGCAACGACAAAGCAAGATGACAACCAAGCTTGACACCCTCTTAAAAGCCTTCAATGGACAAAGGGATGAAACACAGGAAAAAATGGCGGAGATGATGGACTTAGTGAAAGAGTACACTAAGACGAAGATTCCCGAGAAGGTGTTAGTGAGAAACGATGAGCATGCCACCCCCACTTTGTTTGTTAACGCCATTTCCATTGCTTCCGATGAGGATGGAGCAGTTGAGAAGAAGGATCTTGAGAGCAACAAGGATAGTAAGGATAAGAATGAGGCTCGGACTGATGATGAACCCAAATTCATCAAGCACTACCTTAAGCATGAGATCAATAAGAAAACAATTGTTAACCAAGTGAACAACTTTAGGTGCAATGATGTTCTTAGGAAAGCCCTCTTAGGTGAAATAGGAGAGGAAGAGTATGACACCATGCCTGTGGGACCTATGTACGAGTCGATTCTGAGAAAGCCAGTAACTAAGAAGCAAGAGATCTCTGGGAACTTTGTAATTCCATGTAGCATAGGTGACTTAGAGAACATAAATGCCTTGGCCGACCAGGGATCCGATGTAAACATAATGCCGCTGTTAGTCTATAATAAGTTAACTAAGGAAGAACCGACCAAGACCAATCTTAGACTTTCCTTAGCAAACCATTCATATGTTTATCCCATAGGAATAGCGGAGGATGTCTTAATTGAGGTTGCCAATATTGTGTATCCAGTGGACTTCGCAATTATAGACATTGAGGAAGATAAAAACATGCCATTAATCCTGGTAACACCTTTCCTGGCCACCGCCAAGGCAACCATCAAATGCGGTGAAGGGATTATGATACTCAAAAGTGGAAAAGGACAAGTTAGGATACCTATTGTTCCGAGATATCCTTAGAAGATTATGGAGAAGGTAAAAGATAAGAATTCACATGTCTCCAATAATGCCGTTAAGAAGAAAATTGCTGGATGGGAAAAAGGGCTTAGAAATTTCATGAGTCGAGGGATGGATGCGACATTGTGGAAACGTGATAAAAAATTAGGGAACAATTACACCACAAAGCCACAGCCTCAAAAGAACCCTAAAGAATTTTTGAATGTAAAAAAGGTGCTTTTGTATAAATCAAGAATAAAAGCATTAAAAGGAAGGAATAAGTCAAGATGTTATCATAATAGACGGCGTTGGGAAGGAGTCCACGGTAAGCATACAACGTCTACAACCTTTTGATGAAGGCTTAGTAAATGAAAAAGGTGGCGGTAATGAAGTAACGTAGGGGCACGACTTCGAGTCTAGCTACAAGACTCATAAATAAAGAAAATCGCTTCATGGGAGGCAACCCATGCTTAATTGTTTGCTTGTTTGTGTGTCGTATATCTTTTATTGATTGTTTATTCTCATGTTTAAATTTGTAAAAATGCTTTATTTTGTCTTTAACCTCGTCTTAATTACATATAAAGGTATTTTACAAAAGGGATAAGTGTAGGGAGGATTACACACGTTTTCAAAAAGAACGTGAACATGAGAATTACGATTATTTAAAAGATATACATGTGTGTTTGTTCGAGTCAAATGCTTGTATCGAGTCATAATGGATGTTTTGCAGGAAATTTTTCCAGATTCTAAAGATATAAATTTTCCAGAATTTTTTTTAGAAAATCGCAGACCAGTTTCTGTCAGGATAACCTGAAGGCGTCAGGGTCGCAACCTGACGGCGTCAGGAGGAGTAGAAACTGCTTACTATTATTTCTCGTTTTCTGAGCTACTTATAAATTTTTGGAATTTTCCAGGTCTTAATTTTCCAGAAAATCTGTAAACATCCATCCACAAGCATTATATCCTAGTTTAGTAGAGTCATATATATATTGTTACCGCTGATTTTACACGAAGGTTTCGTCTGTTTTCTTCAAGTGTGCAGGTTTTATTTATCAAGAAGAAGATACATAAGATTGGAAGGAGCTTTTCAAACAAACACTCTTCTTGAAGAAGAATTTAACCACTACTTCACACAGATCCTACCGAGCTAATCAGGGGAGTATTAGTTTTTTTCGTTTTAATTACCTTCCATTATCATAACTTTGATACTTTCGGGGAACATTGGGGACAATGTTCAGTTTAAGTGTAGGGAAGGAAAATAAAATGGGAACTTTGAAACTATGCTTATCCTTGACTATTTGCCTTGTCCAATTTCATTTGTGTAATAAACCATGAGAAATATCGGTTAGGGTAATTTTGGCACCAAATTTAAAATTTTTCATAACATGTAGGAGTGGGCCATTAGTCTTAATAAAGCGTCTCATGGATAGGAAGTTATATGACTAGCACAAAACCCTTTACCACTTAATTTCCACCCAAAATGTGAGGATCGCTGATAACACTCAGATTGTGCATGTTTTTAGTAGCATTGTGTGTACTTTTATATCTGTTATTTGGTTATATTTGTGTGATTTTAGCACTTAATCGTATTTAGATATGTTTGTCTAGCATTCATAACCAAGTGCAGGGAAATGGAGGAAAATGTGGAAATATGCAGTTAATCGAAGATTCCCGTCTCAGTTAAGCTAAATCCCAAGTACCTTTAAAGACCTTAGTGATTGAAGAACCAAGTTCTACAAGTCAGAGTGAAGAGAGAAAGATCAAGTTTCTTATCTCAGAAGATCCAACCGGATCCGGTTACACTTTCAGCCGGATCGGTTGGCATTTGGTCGGAATACATATTTTTGCCATGACCGACCGATCGGTCGCAACCCGCAACCGGATCGGTCGGTGTGTTATTATTGAAGACCAACCGGATCGGTTGGTCGTATGACCGATCCGGTTGGTGAAGCTGCAGTTGTCAAATCTTCATCACTAAGCTTTCCCTTTGCATACAAACGATTCTAGGTCCTTCTCTTGGTGTATTCTAGTCCCTTCCTTACTCCTTGGAGGCCAAGTCAAGCATTTAACACCCTAGGCCTTGGAATTAGTATAAATAGAGGCTAAATGTGAGCATATTAGACACACTTCAATTACAAAGCTCTCTACTCATCAAACCAAGCCTTAACCTCCTGAAATTCGTCCTTAGAAATCCAGAGAAGTTTGGAGTTCCAGAAGTTCCACCGTTGGAAGCCGAAACACTAAGAAGTCCACCACGATTCTTTGGGAATCATTACTTCATCATTTGTAATCTTATTCCAAGCATTGTAAGACTTTTAATCATGTTTTCTAATGATCAAAATTATGAGTTTATGTTCATGTTTGCTATGAGTGGCTAGTTTCTTTATACACTTGCTTAAATGATGTTGATTATTATATGATTAGTTAGTGATTGTATTAACATGTTTTAATTCAATTTCAAGTTGATTCTAAGATCCAATTGTGCTAAAGTTTCATAGTGACATTTGTTAATCAAGTTTGGCTAATTGGTAACTATCGTTGGGGTCGAAAGAACTTCGTATTATTCAACTAGTCATAATCATTTTGTCTATGGATGATTGTTTTTACCCATTATTCTTGATTATACAAAGGAACTAAGGTGTGGTTGTAATAGAAACACTTTTTGATTATCAAATTGGATTAGTTGGAAACATCTAAATGGTCGTAAGATTAGTTGTGGAAAATTAATTGTAGCCTTTTGTCTATGATCGGGTACCTTTTGTATTGACCATTTCTTAAGCAATTTGATGAGCAAGTGGATGTTTTTATGTTTAAGTTTATGAAAGTAGACTTATGAAACTTGAATTGATCTTGAATTGATTGGTTAAACTTAAAGCTTGTTTTTATGAACTAAAATCTTGACGAAGGTTTATCTTGTAAGAACAATAGATTAGTTTTCAACTAATTATCACAACCAACATGTTAAGTAGTTAATACAATCACATTAATCTATGATATGATACTAGTTTGAGCAAGTGTAGTTTTTAATCATCTGAATTTCATTATATCTATTTGCTTTGTTATATGTTTTTGATCGACTCCGTTAATTCAAACTTGTGCTCTGATTCACTCAAATCCCTGCGAACGATCCCGACTTACCTTCATAATCTTGCTATAACGGACGAGTATACTTGCTCGTATGTGTTATTGGTAAAATTGGTAATTCACCTTTTATAAATTTAAAACTTGCACCTACCGGGCACATCAAGTTTTTGGCGCCGCTGCCGGGGATTTGATTGTGTTTCAACAAGTTTTTGAATTTCCCTCAGCCGATTCCAAAAAAAAAAAAAAAAAAAAAAAAAAAAAAAAAAAAAAAAAAAAATTTTCACAGAAACCTTAACCGGATCCGGTTGCCCCTCAACCGAATCGGTTACGCGTTTACCCATCATTCAACAGGTCTAACCGATCGGTCGCATCCCGCAACCGATCCGGTTACCTTCCTCTGTTCCGTATAAACTGTTTTCGTTGTTTGTCCGTGTGTTTAGATATTGCCTGGATTCTCTAGGACATTGTATGAACACTCGAGCAGCGGGAATAGAACCAATTACACCTCTTACCAACCCAGAACGTTTGATTCGAAGAAGGAGAAGAACACGTTTCATACCATTGGAAAATCGTGTACCAAGAGTACCAAACCCACCATTTGATAACCTCATTGAAGCCAAAGTTGTTTACAACCCTTTCACCAATTTACCTTTTCCCATGGCGGATGATCAACCCATGTGGGGAACCAACCGAACCGTAGCACCAACACCCGAAAGTGCTATTGTTGCTATTAACCTTGGTGACAACTTCACCGTGAAGGGACATCACCTTTCTATGATCAAAGACCGACAATTCGATGGCCGTGCGCGGGCCGATCCGCATAAGCACATTGCCGAATTCATCGAAATTTGTGGCATGTTCCGTTATGGCGACACCGATGTCAATGCCATCAAACTCAAACTTTTCCCATCATCACTCGCCGGAGATGCTAAAGTATGGTACAATGAATTAACCCCGGGAATCATCAATACTTGGGAGGAGATGAGGCAAGCTTTTGTGAGCCGATTCTTTCCACCTGCCATGTTTGATCGATTAATGGGAGAAATTCGTGCTTTCAACCAAAACCCAAACGAATCACTTGTCGAAGCTTGGCTTCGAATGAAAGATTTGCTTCGTAGTTGTCATGGACATGGATTATCAAAAGGAACCATTATCCAAATCTTTTACCATGGACTAGATGAAATCTCTCAAGGCATCCTTGATGCTGGAGGAATTTTTCTCTATAAAACTCCCAACGATGCACATCAATTGCTCGAAGATCGAGTACTTCTCAAACTTGATTGGTCCAAAGATTCCAAAACCAAACCTCTCCGAAAAACCGTTGCTTTTGTCGAAAACACCGATACCTCAAAACTCATGGAGAAGATGGAAGCGTTAACCTCACAAATCAACTCGCAATACAAGGATATCAAAGATGAAATGAAGGAAATGCGAGACGGATGCAACAATTGTGGAGGAAATCACCCATCGTCCGAGTGCGACGATAAACCTATGGGTGGACCAAAAGAAGGAGAAGCAAATTACGTTCAAGGAGGATACCGTGGAGGCGGATATCGTAGTAACTATTACGGTCGAAATTCTGGAAATTGGCAAGATCGCCGACCAAGGGATGACAACCGTGATTCTCAACCACGAACTGACGATCCACCACACCAAACTTCCGACAAAAAGACAGAAGAAACTGAATTCGAAAAAACCATGAGAGAATTCGTGGCTGGTCAAAAATCCGCAAATGATTTTATCAAAAATCAATTTTTCAATCTTAAAGCCAAAGTTGAGCAAGGACAGAAAAATCATCAAGCATCTATCCAAGATCTTGAAAACAAGCTTGGCAGACTTTCTGACCAACATTCTTCTAGACCATCTGGTTCATTGCCAAGTAACACTCAATCCAATCCAAAACCATCAAATGATAAGACGTACCGTCCACCTCAAACACGAAATGAACATATCAATGCTGTTTTCACAAGAAGTGGTCTCTCGTACGATCCACCACCTAATCCTAATCCTCCTATCACCGTTGATAGTGAAGATGAAAACGAAGAACCAAACACAACTCAAACCACCAAAAAGAAAGACATTCCACCAGTCAAGGCGTATACACCGAAAATTCCTTATCCTCAACGCCTAAAGAAAGAAAAGATGGAAGAGCGTTATAAGAAGTTTATCGAAATAATTAAAGAGGTTAGACTCAATGTTCCTCTCGTTGATGTTATAGCCGGAATGCCCAATTACGGGAAATTTTTGAAAGAACTTCTTAATAACAAAAGCAAGCTTGAGCAAATATCAGCAACTTTTCTTAACGAAGAATGCTCAGCCATAGTTCAAAACAAAATTCCACCAAAGCTCGGAGATCCTGGGAGCTTTCTTATTCCATGTGCTTTCGGGAATAACGTTAAATGTGATGCTTTAGCCGATCTTGGCGCAAGTATCAATTTGATGCCTTATTCACTCTATTCCAAGTTGTGCAACAACAGCCTGAAACCAACAAAAATGAGCATTCGATTGGCAAATCATTCCTATCAATATCCTGTGGGAATTGCTGAGAATATGCTTGTTCAAGTCGGTAAATTCATATTTCCCGTGGACTTTGTAATTTTGGAAATGGAAGAAGATAGTAAAGTCCCACTCATTTTAGGAAGACCTTTCCTAAACACCGCCGACGCAATCATCAAAGTTAAAGGAAAAGAACTCAACCTTGGAGTTGGGGAAGATCGAATCACTTTTCTTATCGATAAAGCAATGCGCTACCCACATTCCAGTGATGACACTTGTTTTAACGTCGATGTTATTGATGAAGTCACTGATGAGGAATTAGATGCATTACTGAACGAATCCGATCCATTCATGACTACTTCTGAAAAAATCAATGAAACAGATTTTGACAAAGAATTTGATGATTTCATGAAAGTAGAATTTGAAGAAGATAACTCAGAAGAAGAAGAAATAGAGGAAGAGGAAGAAAATTTTGAGGAAATCACTTTCAATGAAAAAATGCGAATAAAATCCTCTATCGAAGAACCACCCACAGATCTCGAACTCAAACCTCTTCCAAATCATCTTGAATATGCTTATCTGGAGGAAAATTCACTTCTTCCAGTAGTCATATCTTCATTACTCGAGGATGATGAGAAAGAAAGTTTAGTTTCCGTACTCAAAAATCACAAACAAGCTTTTGCTTGGAAAACATCTGATATCCCAGGAATTAGTCCTAATTTTTGCAAACACAAAATCAATTTCGAAGAAGGGATTAAACCTGTGGTAGAACGTCAACGTAGACTCAATCCCAACATGAAAGAAGTTGTTAAAAAGGAAATCATTAAACTTCTTGATGCTGGAATCATTTACCCAATTGAGGATAGTCCTTGGGTAAGCCCTGTTCACTGTGTTCCAAAGAAAGGAGGAATGACGGTTGTAACTAATGAGAGAAATGAGCTAGTTCCAACTAGAACTGTCACCGGTTGGCGTGTTTGTATTGACTATCGTAAGTTGAACAAAGCCACCAGAAAGGATCATTTTCCACTCCCATTCATGGATCAAATGCTTGAAAGACTAGCGGGAAATAAATTCTTTTGTTTCCTCGACGGATTTTCAGGATATTTCCAAATTCCCATCGATCCTAACGATCAAGAAAAGACCACCTTTACTTGTCCTTTTGGAACCTACGCATATCGGCGTATGCCTTTTGGTCTTTGTAATGCTCCCGCAACTTTTCAAAGGTGTATGATCGCCATCTTCCAAGACATGCTTGAAACCTCCATGGAAGTTTTCATGGATGATTTTTCAGTCTTTGGAGAGTCATTCGAAACTTGCCTTTCTAATCTCGATAAAATGCTCGAAAGATGCGAAGCTGCACATCTTGTTCTCAACTGGGAGAAATGCCACTTTATGGTAACCGAAGGAATTGTGCTTGGCCACAAAATCTCCAGTGCCGGAATGGAAGTCGACAAAGCAAAGGTCGATGTCATCTCAAAACTTCCACCACCAACCAACGTCAAAGCCGTTAGAAGTTTTTTAGGACATGCTGGTTTTTACCGCAGATTCATCAAAGATTTTTCCAAAATATCTCGTCCAATGACAAAACTTCTTGAGAAAGAATCTATCTTTGACTTCGATGCTGATTGCATAAAAGCTTTCGAATCACTGAAATCTCAACTTACTAGTGCTCCGATCATGGTTTCACCTAATTGGTCACTACCTTTCGAACTTATGTGTGACGCAAGCGATTTTGCTGTTGGAGCTGTCTTAGGACAACGCGAAGGGAAACACTTTCGGCCTATATATTTTGCAAGCAAGACACTGAATAGTGCCCAGCAAAATTATACCGTCACCGAAAAGGAATTACTAGCTGTCGTTTTTGCCTTTGACAAATTCCGATCATATCTTGTGCTCTCAAAAACAGTCGTTTTTACCGATCATTCAGCACTCAAATATCTATTCAACAAGCAAGACGCTAAACCACGCCTTATTCGATGGATTTTGTTACTCCAAGAATTTGACATCGAAATCAAAGACAAGAAAGGAGCAGAGAATCTTGCTGCTGATCACTTATCTCGTCTCGAAAATCCTAATCTTGAGGAGTTAAAAGAGGAAGAAATCGATGATTATTTTCCCGATGAAACTCTCATGACCATCGACGGAAATGACGATCCTTGGTTTGCTGACTTTGCAAACTACCTCGCCGGAGGAATTCTCAGAAAAGGACTAACTCATGCTCAAAGAAGTAAATTCTTTTCAGAACTTAAATACTATTTTTGGGAAGAGCCATATCTTTTCAAAATGTGTCCCGATGGGATGATCCGAAGATGTATTTTTGGTTCCGAAACTCGTAAAATTCTTGACGAATGTCATCATGGCCCAACTGGGGGACATTATGGTCCTTCCACCACAGCTAAGAAAGTTTTTGATGCTGGATTCTATTGGCCAACAATATTCAAAGAAGCACATACACTTGTTCAAAACTGTGATGCTTGTCAAAGAACCACCAATCTCTCTCGAAGGGATGAAATGCCGTTAACAAGCATTCAAGTGTGTGAAATATTCGATATTTGGGGAATAGATTTCATGGGACCTTTCCCTAAATCCCACAAATTCGAATACATTCTCGTTGCTATAGATTACGTGTCCAAATGGGCAGAAGCTGAAGCTTTACCAACAAACGATGCTCGTGTCGTCGTTAATTTTCTCAAAAAGCTTTTCGCTCGTTATGGAATTCCCAAAGCACTCATAAGCGATCGTGGAACTCATTTCTGCAATCAACAAATGGAAAAAACCATGAAAAGATATGGAGTTCATCATCGATTTGCAACTGCTTATCATCCACAAACTAGTGGTCAAGTCGAAAATACCAACAGAGCTCTCAAAAGAATACTGGAAAAAACCGTAAAAGACAATCCGTCTTTATGGGCAAGGAAACTTGATGATGCTCTGTGGGCATTTCGTACGGCTTATAAAACACCAATTGGTACAACTCCGTACAGACTCCTGTATGGGAAGACTTGTCATTTGCCGTTCGAAGTTGAACATCGTGCTTATTGGGCGCTTAGACAATGTAACACCGATCTCAAAATAGCTGGAGAGAAAAGATTTTTGCAATTGCACGAACTCGATGAATTAAGACTCCAAGCTTATGAAAACTCCAAACTGTATAAAGCTAGAACAAAAGCTTATCATGATAAAAAGCTACGAATTCGAAAAGAATTCAAAGCCGGAGATAAAGTTCTGATTTTTAACATGAAGTTCAAATTCAAAGCTCCTAAGTTACAACCAAAATGGTTTGGACCATATGTCGTTAAACATGGATATCCATCTGGGTATGTCGAACTCTATGACAAACAAGGTGGAAGTTTCATTGTTAATGGACACCGAATCAAGTTATACTACGATAAGGAGCAAACGAATGAAGTTTCAGTTGCAGCAGTGTCCTGGAGACACCATGAGAATGAATTCGAAACTATCACTTTTGTAGCACCATTTCCTGGAAGAATTCCACAAACTATCCCATGGAAACCAACTGCTGAATTCGTCTGGAACGATATTGAAGATACTGGTGAAGAATTCATGTACATTCCCGAACTCTATAAAATGTTCAAAGCTGCCCTTGCAGCTGAATAAATTCGGGAAGAATCGAGTCAGGCTGATGACTCGGTAATAAAACAAGCGCTTCTCGGGAGGCAACCCGTGTGTTTCATATTTTGATTTTCTGTGGTCACTCCCCAAAGTCTTAACCTTTGGTTGAACTTAAGTGTGGGGGGGTGCTACCCTTTTAATAAAATCTTTTGTTTGTTTATAAGATTGTGTGCAGGTGATGATTTCTCTAGTGGACGCCAGGAATGAAGAAAAAATTTTAAGCTGATAAACTCGTTGACATATCTGGTTTCATCTCTATTTTCCCTATTTCTATACTTTGAAGTTCGTTTTTCATTGAGGACAATGTCTAACTTAAGTGTGGGGGGGTGAATAGGAAAAATTAGAGTTTTCATGCTTAAAATTTAAAATTTTGTTTGCCCTCGTGATCTAGTTGTTTTCACACTTTTAGGATTATCTATTAGAATAACTGGATCATTCCACTGGTAAAAAAACTGGTAATATTTGAAACTTCGAGATGTGTTCTGATTACTATTGCAATCCATTCTGGGATCGATAAACATTTGCTAACACATATTATACCCTTTCCACTAAAATGTGAGGATTTAAGCCTACTTCTTATTAGCATACACCTTTTATGCTTAGATTTTTTTATGAGTGTGCCGGTGATTTTATTTATTCTAGAACTTGTGCTTGTAAATCATTACTAGACCGCAGTGAGATTGCATTCGTGCGATATAAGTGAATTCGTGTGATAAAGAGGCAACTTAGGATTTTACCCAAATGGCCTTCCATTTTTACATCTAATGATATATTAGCTAGCCTCATCGGTTAGTTAACCACCCACATGGACCCATTTGTAGTGCTCATTTTTAGCACTAGATACCCCTAGTTACACCTTCTGAGCCATCCCTTTCATTTTTTGCTTCACCCAGAAAATACAAAAAGATTTGACATTTTAAACCTTAGCCTACCCCTTATCAATGTCTAACGGTTGGTTGCTAGTTTCATGGAAAGTGAAGATTGTTCAAATGATTATGAGTACCACATCATATGTGATTGATTGAGCCATGTGTTGAGTTTATGTTCAAAAAAAAAAAAAAAAAAAAAAAAAAAAAAAAAAAAAAAATGTGTTGAAAGTATGGAAATAATAGCCAATGTGCTATGATCGAAGAATAATTATCATGGCAAAGCAAAAAGCTGTGGAAAGTGAAAAAGAAGAAAGCAAAGCTATAATCATTTATTTGGTTCGTGGAATGTTTGGTAGTTAGCAACACGGGTATTAGACTTGATTTCATTTTTATTTTTACACCAATTTCATTAAACATTCCCATGCCTTATCCATACCCTTAACCCCTTAGCCTATCATTATAACCCGAATAAAAGCCCTCTTTAGATGTTTTTACTTGGTGCTCACGCCACGTCGGTGGAGTTTTGTTTCTTGTACAAGCTTATGGTAATAATTTAATCATGACTGAGCAATGAGTGTGATTTATCTTGTTACTCCACTAAAATGAGTGATTGAGTGAATTATATTCCATTATTTTTCGTGAGGTGTTTTTGAAATGTTAATCATGCAAGAAAATCATTGGATATTGTCAAACATCTTGATGTTTCACCTTTATAAGCATAATTGATGAATCTTCTCTCGTATTTATACTTGGTTGATTTGCATCACATTTTTCATAATCACGATCTTGTCCCAGTGGATGTTTGTCCTAGATTTGCTTGAGGGCAAGCAAAGTTTAAGTGTGGGGGAATTTGATAACACTCAGATTGTGCATGTTTTTAGTAGCATTGTGTGTACTTTTATATCTGTTATTTGGTTATATTTGTGTGATTTTAGCACTTAATCGTATTTAGATATGTTTGTCTAGCATTCATAACCAAGTGCAGGGAAATGGAGGAAAATGTGGAAATATGCAGTTAATCGAAGATTCCCGTCTCAGTTAAGCTAAATCCCAAGTACCTTTAAAGACCTTAGTGATTGAAGAACCAAGTTCTACAAGTCAGAGTGAAGAGAGAAAGATCAAGTTTCTTATCTCAGAAGATCCAACCGGATCCGGTTACACTTTCAGCCGGATCGGTTGGCATTTGGTCGGAATACATATTTTTGCCATGACCGACCGATCGGTCGCAACCCGCAACCGGATCGGTCGGTGTGTTATTATTGAAGACCAACCGGATCGGTTGGTCGTATGACCGATCCGGTTGGTGAAGCTGCAGTTGTCAAATCTTCATCACTAAGCTTTCCATTTGCATCCAAACGATTCTAGGTCCTTCTCTTGGTGTATTCTAGTCCCTTCCTTACTCCTTGGAGGCCAAGTCAAGCATTTAACACCCTAGGCCTTGGAATTAGTATAAATAGAGGCTAAATGTGAGCATATTAGACACACTTCAATTACAAAGCTCTCTACTCATCAAACCAAGCCTTAACCTCCTGAAATTCGTCCTTAGAAATCCAGAGAAGTTTGGAGTTCCAGAAGTTCCACCGTTGGAAGCCGAAACACTAAGAAGTCCACCACGATCCTTTGGGAATCATTACTTCATCATTTGTAATCTTATTCCAAGCATTGTAAGACTTTTAATCATGTTTTCTAATGATCAAAATTATGAGTTTATGTTCATGTTTGCTATGAGTGGCTAGTTTCTTTATACACTTGCTTAAATGATGTTGATTATTATATGATTAGTTAGTGATTGTATTAACATGTTTTAATTCAATTTCAAGTTGATTCTAAGATCCAATTGTGCTAAAGTTTCATAGTGACATTTGTTAATCAAGTTTGGCTAATTGGTAACTATCGTTGGGGTCGAAAGAACTTCGTATTATTCAACTAGTCATAATCATTTTGTCTATGGATGATTGTTTTTACCCATTATTCTTGATTATACAAAGGAACTAAGGTGTGGTTGTAATAGAAACGCTTTTTGATTATCAAATTGGATTAGTTGGAAACATCTAAATGGTCGTAAGATTAGTTGTGGAAAATTAATTGTAGCCTTTTGTCTATGATCGGGTACCTTTTGTATTGACCATTTCTTAAGCAATTTGATGAGCAAGTGGATGTTTTTATGTTTAAGTTTATGAAAGTAGACTTATGAAACTTGAATTGATCTTGAATTGATTGGTTAAACTTAAAGCTTGTTTTTATGAACTAAAATCTTGACGAAGGTTTATCTTGTAAGAACAATAGATTAGTTTTCAACTAATTATCACAACCAACATGTTAAGTAGTTAATACAATCACATTAATCTATGATATGATACTAGTTTGAGCAAGTGTAGTTTTTAATCATCTGAATTTCATTATATCTATTTGCTTTGTTATATGTTTTTGATCGACTCCGTTAATTCAAACTTGTGCTCTGATTCACTCAAATCCCTGCGAACGATCCCGACTTACCTTCATAATCTTGCTATAACGGACGAGTATACTTGCTCGTATGTGTTATTGGTAAAATTGGTAATTCACCTTTTATAAATTTAAAACTTGCACCTACCGGGCACATCAATCGCCCTTAGATTTGTAGGAATTAAAGCATTCCACTTTAATGCTTAGAGAGTGTACCGGTAGTATAATAGATTCTAGAACTTGTTTTGTGATGCATTCCGAGATCGCTAGTGAGACTACACTTGTGTAGTTAGGAATAACTAAATGATAAGAGGCATTAGGATAACCCTTGTTTGATACCCGTATTATAATTACTTCTTCCACATCGGTTGAGTAATTCCCCCACACCCTTGTGTTGTACTCATCTTTAGTACACGATACCCCTAGTTAACCCCTCAGAGCCTATCCTTTTCGCGGTTCTCGTGATGTTTCGGTTTTCTGGAATATCAATGAAGAGCATTGTTTACAATCCACCCTCAAATGTACACCCAAATCGCCTTAGCCTACCTTGTATGCACTCACTTTTAGTGCATTATTGTTATCATACTAAACCCTTAGTTCAATTATCTAGTTGTTTGCATAAGTTGCTAAGTCGAGTCATATCCTTTGTACACAGTTTTGGGACGATTGGGACTCATGGAAAAAGTTAAATTTTATGAAATGACGAGAAGGAACGTTAAATTCAAATTCCCTTTATTTGCGTAATAATGTACTCCAAGTGTTTTGATCTTTTCAGTTCGGGTCAAATTAGTGTTAGAGTAATAAAAACTCAAGTGTAGGGATGTGCCTATAAATCCCTATTATTTTGATGTTATCGTAGACGATGGTAGAGTAAAAGTGTATGAAAAAAAAATCGAAAAAAATAGAGTGTTAAAAAAAATGAAAAAAACATACGGGCTACCATCCTACATCTATCTTTAAATTTATGTTCGTTTGTTTCAATTTATCTAGAGTTTAGAATGTCGAGTCTTGGCTTAGCAATGCCATTCTTCTCATGCTTTTAACATAAAGATTTTTGACTTGCCACCACTAAATCGCCTATCCTACCAAACCCTTTGTTTCCCTACCGTAAGCATAACGTTACAATCCTTTAAAAGACCTCTTGGATAGTCTTTTCTAGGTGCTTACGC
Source organism: Chrysanthemum seticuspe (assembly GCA_019973895.1). Taxonomy (NCBI): domain Eukaryota; kingdom Viridiplantae; phylum Streptophyta; class Magnoliopsida; order Asterales; family Asteraceae; genus Chrysanthemum; species Chrysanthemum seticuspe. Next base: position 25,708,261 of record BPTQ01000003.1, read on the forward strand.
CAAAGCGATGGAGGTTTGATCTAGTCTCAAGCCTATGGTAATCTATGTACTAGGACCGGTTAATGAGTGTTTATCTTCCATTTCCGACTAGATATATTTCATATACACCCGAGAGATGAGAGTATCCAAACACCACTTGTGAGATGCTAGTATGTAATTTCCGTGCTTGTTATGAGTTTTGCGGGGCTTATACGTGTTGTGAATTGTTCTAAACTAATGCTTCAGGACCCCTAACTTATAAATTAATTGGCTAAAAGCACATTTGCTTGAGGACAAGCAAATACCAAGTGTAGGGATATTTGATAAGGATTTAAAAGGTACACTTTTGAGGGGTCATTTAAGCCTTTAATTGATCACTTTTGTATCCGTTACTACTTAATTTCGTTCCTTTTCACTTTTTAGGTCTCTTGAAGGCAAATTGCTGGAATGACACTTATTCGGATGAAAAGGCGCGAATATACGAAGAAAATGGCCAAATCAAGAATCGAGACACTCAAGCTGCTGGAATTGAAGGGGACGGCGTCACGGCTTACTTGTGACGCCGTCGTGACACACCTTGAGACGACTCAGAGAGCAAATTGCTATTTTACAAGTAACGGCATCAGGTTTTAAAAGAGTAAGGCATCACAACTCAGACGGCCTAGATTTGATCCCGACGGTGTCAGAGGTTGAAGCCGACGGCGTCACAAGCATAAGGTGACGCCATCACAGAGTTGACGTGGCCAAGACGAAACCCTAATGGCGGCGACCTGACGGCGTCACAATTAAAGAGTGACGCCGTTGCATATTGTAACTCTAGATATAGAATTCGAATTTTTAGTATTTTGGGGAGGTAGTTTTGTGGAGTAAAACCTAAACCGAACATAGGCTGTCTTGGGTAGTATCTTAGGGTTCCATACCTTATCTTACAACAAGATAAGTGATTTACTTCATTAATACAGTTATGTCTTCAATTGTTTGTGTGTTTGCTTGCATGTTTTCCATGTCCGACTAATTTACTTGTGTGTTTGCTTAGATCTATGAAACCTAGGTATTGAATATTGATTGGTTGTCTCTTATCTTAATTGTAATTGGCTTAGGAGTGCTTAAAGTCATCGTTGTGTTTTTAATGCTTGATTAATCTTTGTTGAACCTTAGCTTATAGTTACTAGTGGAATTGTAGGCTAGATATCCAAAGATAACCTTAGTGTTAAGTTTATGAATCCTAGAGATTTCGTAGTCATTAACCTTAGGTAGCTTCAAAGAGTTAGGGATAAAAGCACACCCTACGACCTTAGAAAACACAACGCGTTAAGAATAAGGACGTGACAATTCAACCATCAATAGGAGATAACTAGGGAGTAATAGCATCTAAGTAAACACATTTTTAATCATCATAAGAGCACAAAACAATAGACATAGACTACACTCACCTTAGATTAGATAATTAGATAATTAGATTAATCGGTAGAAATACCAACCCCCCAAATCCAATACCCCGAGATTCGTACCTTTCAATTTCCTAAAAAAAATATAAAAAGATAAAAAATAATCTTCCTCAACCCCAACCTTAGCGTAGTAACTTCTCACTAGCATTCCTATTCCCCTAGAGAATGATATCAATTCCCGAGGCTTACCCTAATACTACACTACAACGATTAGGTTCACTGCCTAAGGTGTCGAAAAACTTGCTCGACAAAAAGGAAGTTCCTTTGACCCCGAACGCACGTTGTACGCGTATCAGATTTTGAACGGACCAATATAACGAGGATTAAGTTTTCCACGCTAGTCGAAGCGAATTACATCTTTCCATGGCGAGACTTTCAGCATGACCTTGTCTCCCACTTGAAATTCCAGAGGTTTCCTTCGCTTATAGGCATAGTTTTCCTGAGGTTTCTTAGTGGTTTCATGAATAAGTTCGGGACCAGTAAGTTATGAATCCCCAACTTCTGTCCAACAGATCAGTGATCGGCATTTATGACCATATAATGCTTCATATGTTGCAGCCTTAATGCTAGCATGATAACTGTTGTTGTAAGAAAATTCCTCAAATGGAAGGTGTCTAGCCCAACCATTGCCAAAATCGATGACACACGCACGCAACATGTCTTCCAATGTTTAAATGGTCCTTTACTTTGGCCATTAGTCTGGGGATGGTATGCAGTACTCATATCCAAATCTGTTCCTAGGGCTCTTTGAAGTGATTGCCAGAAATTTGAAGTGAAACGACTATCATGATAAGAGATTATAGAAATCGGCACTCCATGACGTGCAACAATCTCTTTTACATACAGGCGAGAAAGGGTATCCATACTCTCCATTTCTTTGATTGGCAAGACATGAGCTGATTTAGTGAGACGATCAACGATAACCCAGATAGCGTCATAACCGCTAGAAGTTTTCGGAAGCTTAGTGATGAAATCCATGTTTATGCGTTCCCATTTCCACTCAAGGATTTCAGGTTGAACAAGTAGACTAGAGGGTCTTTGATTCTCGGCTTTAACCTTGGCACATGTTAAGCATTTGCTAACATAAGTAGCGATCTCTGCCTTCATATTTGGCCACCAGTACAACTTCTTCAAATTGTAGTACATCTTATCGGATCCAGGATGAATAGAATACTTTGACTTATGCGATTTATGCATAATTAGATCATGAATACCTCCATACCGTGGGATCCAACTCCTTTCCTTAAAACATAGAGTTCCGTCTGAACGTTTCACGAAGCCATTTTCACTTTCCAACATACCGTAGAGATTTTTGTAAGGTCGGTTATCTTCCTTGACGGCTTCGACTTGAGCCGCAAGAATTTGAGCAGGTAGCGGAGAATTGATGATCATTCCTAATGCTCTGACTCTAAGCGGTTGTGCCCTCTCCTTTCGGCTAAGAGCATTAGCAACGACATTTGCCTTACCAGGATGATAGCGTATTTCACAATCGTAATCGCTCATCAGTTCTAACCAGCGACGTTGTCTCATGTTCAGCTCCTTCGGATCTAGAATATGCTGAAGGCTCTTATGATCCGTATACACAGTACACTTTGTGCCATAAAGGTACTGCCTCCAAATTCTAAGTGCAAACACGACAGCTCCCAACTCCAAATCATGGGTCGTGTAGTTCTTCTCATGGGTTTTGAGTTGTCAAGAGGCATAGGCAATCACCTTTTTCCTCTGCATCAGTACAGCTCCTAAACCCTTATGTGAGGCATCACAGTACACCACAAAATCTTGGTTGCCTTCGGGCAGAGCCAATATAGGTGCACTACACAATTTTTCCTTCAGAAGTTGAAATGCTTCTTCTTCATCTTTTCCCCAAGTGTACTTCGCAGTTTTTTGAGTCAATGTGGTTAAGGGCTTTGCTATCTTGGAGAAACCCTCGATAAATCTACGGTAATATCCAGCAAGTCCTAAGAATTGACGTATCTCAGACGGGGTAGTAGGAGTGGCCCAGTCTCGAATGGACTCAATCTTGGCGGGATCTACGTGAATACCCTAACTATCAATCACATGACCCAGAAACTGTACGGCCGAAATCCAAAATTCACACTTAGATAATTTCGCATAAAGTTGCTCCTCCTTGAGTAGCTTTAGAATAAGTCTCAAGTGTTCTTCGTGTTCGTCTTTGCTTTTCGAGTAGATTAGGATGTCGTCTATGAATACAATCACAAACTTATCCAAGTAGGGTTTGCACACTCGATTCATGAGGTCCATGAATACAGCTGGAGCATTGGTTAACCCAAAAGGCATAACTTGAAACTCATAATGCCCATAACGAGTTCTAAACGCGATCTTCGGTATGTCTTCTTCTCGAACTCGAAGCTAATGATATCCGGATCTTAGATCGATTTTCGAGAACACACTCGATCCTTGAAGTTGATCGAAGAGATCATCGATCCTAGGTAGAGGGTATCTATTTTTTCACGGTTAGCTTGTTCAGCTCTCTGTAGTCGATGCACATACGGAAGGATCCATCCTTCTTCTTAACAAACAAGACCGGAGCTCCCAGGGCGAGGAACTTGGTCTAATGAATCCTTTGTCAACTAGTTCGGACAACTGCTTCGATAGTTCTTCCAACTCCGAAGGGGCTAATCGATATGGTGCCCGTGCCATGGGTGTAGCTTCTGGTACTAAATCAATTTAGAATTCAACTTGTCTACTGGCGGTATCCTAGGAAAGTCTTCGGGAAATACTTTGGGAAAATCCCGAACAACCGGTACCTCTATTAACCGTTTCCCTTCTTCTTCCTTGTTCTTCGTTTTCGCAACTTGGGCCAGAAAAATAAAGCTTCCTTTCTCTATGTGTTTCTGAGCCTTGGTGCAGGAGATGATATTTAATCTGGACGAATTTCCTCGGGTACCACCGTCTCCGTATATAGTCAAGATCTCATTGTCGTAAGGTACATGTATGATCTTCTCTTCACAGAGAATAGCAGCACGGTACTTAGACAGCCAATCCATGCCAATAATGATGTCGAAACTACTTAATGGAACTAGCATGAGGTCGATGTTGAACGGGTGATCGAGAAGGTTCAGGGTACAACCTCTGAGTATGGTGTTCACCCTTTCTATGTTACCATTGGCTAACTCGATATCATATGAAAAATCTAAGGCAATAGGGATCTTATCAAGTAGGGGGCCAAATGTAGTAGACACAAAACTCCTATCGGCACCAGTATCAAATAGCACATGAGCATAACGGTTATTGAGAAGGAACGTACCCGTAACAATAGTCGGGTCCTGTTTGATTCATTTTCCTCTAACTACTTATGCTCTTCTACGACCCTCCCCAGTATTACTCTGCTGACTCCTAGTACCTTGATTTCCCTGGTTTCCTCCTGCTCAACGATTCACTTGGTTTCCTCCATTCCCTTGGTTTCCACGATTCCCCGGTTCTCGACACTCATTTTTATAGTGTCCCTTATTTCCACACCCAAAACAAGTAACATTAGCTTTCCAATCCGGTCCAGGGGTTGCTTGAACCACTACAAGAGTCTTGGATCTACAATCCCTGGCTAGGTGTTCAACCTTGGAGCATGAGCGACACACCACGGTACACTGTCTATGATGATGGAGCCTGCAACGATTACAGTGGGGTTGGTTTCCAGCATAACCCTTCTTCTCTCCAGACCCCATAGCATAAGCTTTAGCAGTCTCCTGTCGCTTGTTAGGATACTTACCCTTCGAATGATCTTCCCACTTTATTTTGTTGTCGACCCCACTCCCCGCGTTGTCGCGGATAACCAAATCCATCAAGCTATGAGCCAAAGTGATGGTCTCATGAAGATCAGTTGGTTTAGAAGAAATCACATCATTCCTAGTAGAAGGTGGAAGTCCATCAGTATAATGCTCTATCTTAAGTGCTTCAGTGCGAACCATCTCAGGACATAACAGTGCCAATTCGTGAAAACGACGAGTTTAAGTTGGCATGTCAGTGCCCTTCACTTTAAGATTCCAGAATTCAATTTCCAACTTCTTCACTTCATTTCGAGGACAATAATTCTTAATTAGTTTTGCCTTAAACTCTTCCCAAGGCATAGCACAAGCCGCATCAATCCCAACATATTTGAAGTAGTTGTTCCACCAAGTTAACGCCTCATCCTTCAGTGTGAACAAAGTAAACTTCACTTTTGATTCTTCTTCACAGTTACAAAACTTAAACACATATTCCATCTTTTCCAACCAACGCGTCAACACAACAATTCCCTCAGTACCGCCATATTCTGTAGGCATACAGCTTCAGAACTCTTTATAAGTACAACCACGGTTACTACCATTTGGCCTAGGAGTTCCCACTGCAGTGTTTGGATGATTTGGCTCAGCCAGAATCTCAGCTACACGTTGAGCTACAAGTTGGTCGATCAAAGCTTGATTAGTAACGGTAGTGGTGGAGTAGGAATTTCGACATTCGGATTTTCACCAATAGGGTTGTTGTCATTTAGGTTATTGAAATTTGGATTACTAGCATTTTGAACTGGAGGTCAATCACGACGACCTGCAGTTGCAGTAGCAGCAGCAGCTGTTGTCGTTCCCGGGTTCCTGGTTGCGCGCGTTTGTGCCATTGATCTAAATCATATAAAAGAAATGAAAACATTGAGATCATGTAGGATTGATAATATTATTGTGTTGATGATTTGGGTGGTCTTGGATGATCAAAATACATGTTATCCATTAGAGAGAGAAAGTAGAGAGAGAGGGAGTTTCTTGGTAGAGACTTGTAGAACAAAATATTGAAAGGTTAGATTGAAAGCTCCACCCCTTCCATGGATGGAAGGGGTATTTATAGTTACAAAATACACGACCTCCTATCGGCCTGTGGATCAGGTATACAGTGGGTAAAGACCCATCCTTCCTCCACGGTGTTGCTCTAAACTAAACTACTCTACAAACTAACTAATAAACTACAAAATAACGTAACAAACTACAAGTCTACGAGCTAACATATGCTAGACTATAATTGGGGTGACCGACACTTTAATATGTAATTTCCAATTCCTAACAGATCAGAATAGAGAAGTACATCACATGAGAACAAGGACAATAAAAGTGAACACAATATCACACCAAAAACCACAACGATCATCAAAACATAATTTATACCATAATCATAAACCCAACATAACATCTCATTAAAACTCAAAACAAGGTTTCTCAAGTACAAGCCATATAATGGCGAAAAGTGATGATAGTAACAATAACGAGGAAATACGAAAATACATATAGATAAGGAGTGGTACAAAAATGCTAGCCAAATACTACTACTCAAGCCCCAAAGCGAAGCTCTCTGAAAGCACGCTCCAGGTCATCCAACCGCCTCCTCATCGCAGCCATCTCTACATTATCCTCATATCTCTTCCTCATAAGGTATGTGTTCTGAGAATCTGTCTCAGACTGACGCCTCCACATCACCTGATCATAATCTCTCGCTGTCTGAATGGATCGATCTGCCGCTCTCACCCGATCATCCATCCTCTGTAGGTCTCTCTTCATGATAACATACCTCCCCATCAACACGCTAATATCGCTCTCAATCTTTCCCGGTCGCAAAAATGTCACCTCCACTAACTACTCTGGTATACTCTCAAGAGTGTCCTCATGCATGCCCAACTGGGTCGCCATCGCGTTTAGGTGCTCCGCGGTGGGACCAGCAGTGGGAGAGTCTGGATCAACCCAATCCAACTCTGACGCTGGGAAAACAGGCCCTATCATAGGCTCATCAACATCGTCATCCAAATCATACTCCCCTAAATCCCCCATGATCCCCTGAGGCTCAGGCTCGTCCTCCTCCTGAGGCTCAGGCTCCATATCCTCTTGAGGCTCGGGCTCCACATCCTCCTGTGGCTCGGCCTCAGGGTCATCCTCCATGTAAGACTCATCTCCCGGGTCTTCCTCCTCCTGAGGGTCTTCCTCGAGATCTTCTTCTTCTTGAGGTTCTTCTTCCAGGTCTTCTTCTTCATAAGACTCAAGAAGTCGACGCCTCCGAGCAGGCGGAGAGTCAGGAGATGAAGGTGGTGACGAATCACTAGGTGCAGAAGATGATGCAGTAGGTATCTGAAATGAAGAGGTAGAGGGTGTAAGGGACAAAGGAGAGTGAGCAGTAATTCAGAAAGAAAGTAGGGTAAGTGAACGTACGGATATGCGTGTTGTGCAGTAAAGTGTCAATGTGTGAGGTGCATCAGTCTGCCACACGAAGCTAGGAGGTGATCGTGCGGGTGAACGCACAGTGAGTAAAGTAGGAGAGCCATGAATATATGAAGAGGAGCCCGAAACAGTCCCATGCATCACTGGCGGTGCATGTCTCGCCATGACATATGGGTATTTCGGGTCCATCTCCGGCACAGGTGATGCTGTTCGAGAGCCAGTAAGAAAGATGTCTTTAGTGATATCGAAGGAAGGCATAGCTGTGACAACAGTGTTTTTAACAAGGTCAGTGCATACACAAATTCCCAAACGAATCGCAGTTAAAATTTCCCAAGTAAAATCATATCATGATTTCAATAAAAGTAATAGCAATTTAATACCACATCAATTTTAACTCATAAACCTTTAGGCTTCAGCTTGGCAGGTAGGCACGCGGCGGTCTTTGGATCAATTTTTCAAAAGTGGTTATAGTCTAGGTTTTGATAAGTACCTAGTTCTCTCTAACCTGGAGCTCTAATACCAATCTGTAACACCCCAAAAATAGGCTCAGCGGAAGACTTTACTAACTTTGGGGTGCTACAAAATTGGTACATAACACAAGCATAGCGAACATAATATACTTAATCCATAACTTAAAAACATAGTCAACGATAGTAATTAAGTTTTACATTTATTGAAAAGTACAAAAGTAAGCCCATTAAAAATAGTTTATGAAAACGTTCCCCAAATAACATCAGAGTGAAATGAATCCAAGACCAAGCCATCACTGCCAAGCGCCTCCCAAAAGGTTACCAAAGCTTTTACGTCAATTACCTGAGAAAAACATGATAAAAAGTCAGCATAAAGCTGGTGAGTTCATAGGTTTAAATGAAATACGAAGCATTTGGACCAAATAGTAAAACCACTTATTGCGCAGCAAAAGTCACAACATAAGCATTCCATCACGCTCAAATCTCATTCCAGAAACCAAGATGTTATACGTCATGGCAAGTGATTGCATCCACAAATCCAGGTGCCACCCTGGCAAGTTGGGCAACCAAGTTCAGACGGGGTGGTCAAACGCGATAGATCTATCTATAACATTAATCAATGACCTAATAGTGGCAAGTTTAAGTGAGGCTATACCCTAGCCTTGACTACGTAATAAGCGCAACAAAAAGCAATTTCATAGTTGGTCCAATCAAAATGTTTTGCATGTTTTCTCACCCCAATATTTAGTAAAGCAAAAGTAAGAATAAAAGTGGGGCTATGAAACTCACCTCAGCAAAGAAATGCAAAAACAATCACTCTAAAGAAGAATAGAACAACATCAACGAGAATATCACAGCACAGCGGACTCGACACAACCTAATAATAACAAAAAGACGTGACTCAGTATCGATCCTCATGAAGTCGAAAATAATAAAGTCGTATGAAACATAAATATTCTTGCTATTCGAAGTAACACGATGGAGTGGAACGCCTGGCCTTGTTGCTTGTGGAACGTGGACTCAAATAACGCACGCGAATATCAAGATTACACGAAGTTCGACCCATTAACCAATTTTGACAACCAAGTCAACAATGATGCAAACTCACGCGACTATAACAACAAGAATATGTGGGTCATATAAGTCACAAAGTGGTCGGGTCTAATAGATTAGACTAAGTTTTAATAAAATGCTCGAATGATTCGTCAAGTCTTATTAAGTTCGTCAACTAAATAAGATTGGCGTTCCCTTCGTCTCGTTTATTAATTCAAAGTTAATCTTGAAAGGTTGCACATAACGATCATAGGATGGGTTCTAATTAATAACCTTCTCTTCGCATACTTATCGGGCCCTTATTGGATTCGTCTATCCAATAAGTCCAAATAACCATGTTGGTAGAATTTTATTAATGTTAACCGATCCGCAATCCAATTCAATTTAAGCTTTTTAAAGAAATTTCCTGGGTCTCGTGTCTCGAAATGTATTACCTTTTTGTTACTTATTATTTCTTTTTAAGAAAAGCGTTTACTTTATCAAACTCATACAATTAAACCATCGTTTAATTGTATCATTCAATATTCATTGTTTCAAAACGTAGCACAATTAACTCATTTGACCTATCATTTCGAGTCAACCCTTCTCGAGTCAATGCTAATTGACTCGACCCCATCTAAACCCAAGCCCGTCTCCCAAGTCAAGTATCTATTTTGGGTCATAGTCTAATAATAATAGTAATATCAGTCCACATACTCATATAGTTCATATCGGCTACTCGCGGCCAATCCGAACCATGAGGTTTCGGATGACTCGCGAAGTGCTCAAACATCACAACTCAATTCCACGACATTATCATAACGGCATACACATTTATTATTATTATTATTATTATTATTATTATTATTATTATTATTATTATTATTATTATTATTATTATTATTATTATTATTATTATTATTATTATTATTATTATTATCTTTTTTTTATTATTCATTTTGAATAATGTTTAGCCCAATTTATATCAAAGATTGACCAAATTCAACCAATCAATCGGATGCCAAATCTGCCTCGCTAGCCGAGACCATACGGTCTCGGTTTTAATGTACCCTTTCGTGTGATAACCGCCTTGCCAAGGTTACCCTCGGCTGCGGATACCTTAACACGAGCCATGCCGTGACACAAATGTGTCCCGGTCTCGAAAACCAACCAAGATAGAAGCCAAAGTATACCACAGCCGCACCACCACTCGATGGTTTAGACAACCGCAGCCACAAAGGCAACAAAAACATCACCACAAGTAAAAATTAACCCAAAAAAACATTTAACCCTCAAGAACACCAACAAAAACATCAAACCAAGGCACGGTAACCTCGGTTATCGTGTCGGCTACTCGAACAAACAACCAACACCACCACTGTCGTACCGTGTACGACCCAAGACAACACCACAAGTATCAAAACTCAACTGTTCCACAAGGACTAAAGCAAACACCATGAAAACCATGGCTAACAACCATAAAAACACAAGAGGAGTGCGGGTCTACGCGTGGGTAGCCACAGTAGAACATGCACGACAAAAACTCAAAAGAACCAAATCTAAAAACTTAGATCTCGGGCGCGTCGGTGAGAGATACCGGCGTGCCCTATGTCAAAATGATCACCTTCTCACGATCTATCAATTGGTATATGGGGTGTAAAGTTCCGGTGGCGGGTGGCCGAAATAATTGCTGGAGAAGACGTCGGAGGTATTTTTCGGTCGCCGGAGGTTTAGAGAAAGAGAAGAGAGAGAGAGAGTGGTGTGTGTAAAAGTGAGAGTGTGTGTGTGGGTGGGGGCTTTTATACCCCAGGGAGGACCAAATGTGTATTATTCAAATTTTAAGGGTGCGTTTGGTATTATTTGTGAGCGGCCGGTTGCGCCATTTGCCCAAACTTCCACGATAACGCTTCTTGAGCTCGTTTCGACCCTCAAATGTTGTCGAAAATTCACGAAAGTTACGCCGTTAGTCTTAAAATTGTTTTTTCACTCAAAATGACTATAAATACGACTATTCTTGATAAGACGATAAATATATATATAAAATATAAAATAAGCTCGTGCCGGTCTGCGTTGTGCTAATATCTCATATGTTCCGAGATGACCTCTCGATTCTGAATCAATTAAGTTTTGAAAATATTCAAAATTACCAAAACAATGACACAAGTACGATGTGATATAAAAATTTGTTTTCGAAAATTTACCAGTTGTCACAGAAAACGGGTTAATTGACCTTTGCTTCTCATATTTCTCAAAGTTTGGGAAACAATTCTTGTAGTATCATTTTTGTATTTTTCTTGCAACCCTTCAACCAACGTTTCCTCTTTTCCTTTATTCACATTTTCTTCGTCATTGATATTTTCAACTTCACTTGACCCAACATTTGTATTTTTTTTCTTTAACCAACCCTATATCTACCTGTACGCCTTCAATCAAACCTTGTTCATTATATCTTCCTTTTACGTCCCCACCTGCATTTATCCCATCATTTTCTTCAACGCCTTTTCCAGCATCATTTATCCCATCAGTCGTAGCTATTTGTTTGACTAATTCTGCATCCATGCCTTCACCCAATTGTTTCCCACTTTCTTCTTTATCTCTGTTTTCACCTTCATGTACCCCATCAGTTTCGTCATTTATTTCAAAACCATCTTTAGTTGATGCCATAATTGTGTCTACTTCTGGTCCGTCTCCAAAAAAATCATATGTGCTCATATTGTTGTCTTCTTGTGATATGTGTGCATCATTGACATCTTCATCCGATTCGATCGTGTTTTTTTTCAGATTCATATACAGCTGTGATTCCCTGGTTTGAATGCTCTCATAACCTTCTCGTTTCTGGTATCGACAAGGGTTTTGATTCCTCATCCTCGGGGTAAGAAATTGAAGCCATTTCGAGCATTTCATCAACCAGTCCTTGTACACCTTCTGATATTGACAATGTCTTTCTTATCTCCATTTTTATTTCTTGAATCAATGTTAAAAAAAATAAAAAATACAATAAAATAAAAAATAAAAAAATATAGATATAGTAAGACATAGTTTTTAGGCAATCCTTATGCACTAAATATACATAGCAGATGTGTTAATTTTATTTATTTGATGCACCAATCATATAATTAAGATGCTGTTAAATTTAACAAATTATTATACAGATGCTCTAAAAGTAAAAATAACTAATCAATACAGATGCTCTTACAGATTTTCACACATATCCCACATATATCGAATATTATGATGCATTTTTTACGTATACATTTGCATCAACTAATTACTACATCATGTAAACATAACCATACTACCTATCTAATTCAATTTTTTAATATGTAGTAATCATTTATGATTTAATTAATTTTTTTAAACACATTTGTTACCATACTACCTACAGCTTTTAAAAATATATATATATTTTCATTTATATAAAAAAACATATCAAATACCTTTGATGTTTTCTTTTGAAAGATTTTGATTGCTTCAATCTTATTTGAAGCTTCGCCTATCCCACATATTCCATCTCCAATATCAACTATTGGTGTATAAACCTGGTGTATGATTTCTTCGTGTGCATACTCCAATTGTTTCGCTGCAAATTGATTTAGTGATTTGTATTCAAATATCAGCAAAATATTGTAATATATGATAACTTGTATATATTACCTGGTGAATTTTTGAACTTCCTAATGTTGACTTTCTAAGACCTCTTTTCTTTATCGGTGCAATGTACTCCAGCCCTTCTTTAATAGGTAACTTTCCAAAACCACCCATCTTCACTTCCTGTTTTTCTTTATTCTTCAGCTTTTGCATGTCCCATGCCTTGATAGCTAGGTTTTCTTGAGCAACTTCAACTTCCTCTGAGATGGTTGAGTTTAGATACAAAAGCTGCAAAAATAAACATACGAACAAATAAGCATAAATATACAAAACAAGCTGGACAATCATATTATATCTCATGCAGATGCATTATTTTTTTGGATTATGATGCACTTAAATGGTCGCACATACTTACCACCATTAACAGAAGTGGACCCCCGAACCATGATGAGTTGTTGTACTATCTTTTTGATTTCTTCATCATTTGCAACAAGTACGTACACTAGTCCATGTTCTTGAAATCTTCTTCTTTTTCGATACGCTGCAGAAACTTCTGGTTCACGGTTCCATTTTTTGTGCATTGACCGATAATTAAGATGAATGCAACAAGGAAGTTGAGTTTGAATTCCCGTCCAGTGTGATGTACGGCAATCAGTTTCTCCACCACATTTTTTAAGTAGAATCTGTCGTCTGGATAATCATGCGTGTGCCTCCATTCAACAATTAGCGGGAACTCTGTTGTTACTGTACGCACTTCTGTCACAGTGGTCTCTCCCATCGGAATTCCAAGCAATTCTTGTATCATATTTGCAGTGATCATAATGGATTTCCCGTCACCCATCTTAATTGTTGATGTTTCAGGGTCAAATTGATCGACCATCCACTTACCCAGTTTCGTTGGCGTTGTCTTTATATTGAAGTTTCGTCCAGCAACGATCCAAACCCCATATCAACAACGTCCTCTTTCTGGGTATTTGTCAATCTCTCTAAAATTTGTAATAAATCTCTTGGTGATGACCTAGATTTAATTGCCGGGAATGTCTTTGCCGGAACATTAATTGTATTATTTTCAGTGACATTCTATTTCTTTTTGTCATTGCCACGTTTATTTCCTTTGACTTCACTTGATTTCCTTTTTTTGTATCTATTTTTTTCTTCCTATTTTGGCTTTTATGTGTGTCGGTGCTGACATTGTCGTTGCCTACATAACGAAATCATTCAAAGTTAGTGGACACATAAAAACTGATAATGCACCAAAATCTTACAAAAAAAACATATGCTGCAAATATGAATCATATAGATGCACCTAAAATATAACAACTGATGCACCAAAAATATAAGATTACATACAGATGCACTTAGAGTATAACAATGATGCACCAAAAAGATTATTATATACAGATGATGTAATATTAATCATTGATGCTCCTTAACCATACAAACAGATGCTCCAAAATCAAATTTGTTTTAACATAAACGATGTATAGTAGACATACTTATTGTGATGTTTTAATCACATGAAATATATGATGCAATGAACAATGTAATATATGTCGCAATGAACAATGACTTACATTATTTTGATACTGAAATATATGTACAATGAACAATGTAATATATGTACAGTAAACATACTTATTTTGATGCGTTAATCACATGAAACATATGCTGCAATGAATAATGGATGGTATGTACTAATTTATGTGCTTTTATGATTTTTGTCAAAATTTTGTACATTTATTCAATAAATAAATAAATAAATAAATAATTGTTTATACATGAAGTATTCAATAGTCACATACATATCATACGTACACATATCAAATAAAAACTGATACTAAAATAATATGATAGTGTAAAATCCTCATGAATTCTCGAATGTCCTCCTCTGACTTACTATTTTGAGACTTCTCTGTTTCAGTCTCAGAATTACGTGCTCCATTGTCTTGGTTTTCTTCAATATCGTTTTCTGATTCGGTTGCTGAAATTTAAATTGAAAATAGACATCATGATCTTGATAAGTAAATAATGTTTAAATAAAAAAGTATATTCAAATGCATTAAACTTGAAAAGCAAATTTAAATGCCTTAGACTTAAAAAAGTATATTCAGATGCTATAATCATATGTATAACTATATATTCGATGCACTAATTATATATTTAGATGCTACAATCACTTTAACTAACCATTTTTTAATGCCCTGATAATGCAATCATATTCTTCAACAACTTATTGTGTACGCTTAAACCATCAATTTGATGCCCTAATCATACATTCTAATGATCTAACAACATATTTCATATGATGTAATCAACCTTTGATGCATTAATCATATATTTTGATGCTGTAACCATTATAAATATCCATTTTGATTCACTAATTTTGCATGTAGATGCTTCAACAAGTTATTTATACACTTTTAACCATCATATTGATGCACTAATCGTACATTATGATGTTGTGATCAACTATTTTGATGCACTAATCAAACATTTAGATGCACTAGTGATAATAAGCAATAATTATTAACACATATGCACTAAAATTATACCTTATTCCTAACTATAATAATTATTACATATTACTAACTAAAATTATTAACACATGTGCACTAAAATTATACCTTATTCCTAACTATAATAATTATTACATATTAGTAACTAAAATTATTAACACAGATGCACTAAAATTTAATATGATGATAACAAATTATAATTCATCATCATTTATGCTTCATCAACTGTTGCTATTCTTTTATATAAATATGGATGCATCAATTATCCAATAAAAATATAAAGACATAAAATTAGGGCACTTACATTCTGACTGATTTTCTTTGTTTATTATGTCCTTTTCGATTGTTCGTGGACTCACACGAGTAGCTGAAATTGAAAATCACACAAAATTAGAATATTAAGTATCGAATAAAACTATAAACACATAAAATTAGGGCACTTACGATTCCTAAATGTCCTTTTCTTCATTTTGAAGATGATCGGAAGTATTTTATTGATCAGAAGTGGGTGACGACGGTGGTGTTTGTGGTGGTGGTGACGGAGAGTCTGTGTGTGTTCGATCGGGAGTGAGAGAGAGTTTGGTGGAGAGTGCGTGTTTTTCCTGTGGTATAAAATGATCCAACACGCATATGGCGTGTTTGTTGTAATTTTTTATTTTTGACCATAAATTTTCCACTGTTTATATAATCTACCCTGTAACTTTTTTTCTCACTTTTCTCTCTAATTACACTTTTCTCTAGAACCGGACTCTATATATATATATATATATATATATATATATATATATATATATATATATATATATATATATATATATATATATATATATATATATATCGTTTAATTGGTCTTATGTCTTAATAACGGGTTTTATGTTTTTGTATCATCTTACTAATACTAATTCATTTGTAGAGGAATTTTCTTTTGCTTACCCTTATTTTGGTGCTTACCAATGGACAAATCCCCACCATTCATCTAGTTTAATTTAATGGTGGGGATTAACCTAAGATTTAACACTTAAACCTAAGTCCATGTTTTTTTTCTTGTTTTTTTGTCTTCCTTTTTTATTCCTTTTTTTTTGTTTTATTTTTATTTTATTATTTTTTCATTAATTCCCGTTTTTTTTATAAATTAACGTTCTTTTTTTTTTTTTTTTTTTTTTTTTTTTTTTTTTTTTTTTTTTTAATTCGCGTTATTTGCGTTATTTTATTAGCGTTTTTTTTCGCTTTCATACTTTTTCGTCTGTTTTCATACGTTTTCGTCCGTTTTCATCTGTTTCGTCCGTTTTCCAACGTTTTCCTCCATTTTCTTACGTTTTCGCCCGTTTTCGTTCATTTTCGTCTGTTTTCATACGTTTTCGTCCATTTTCATAGGTTTTCGTCAGTTTTTTTATACGTTTTCGTCCATTTTCATATGTTTTCGTGTTTTTCGTCCGTTTTTATACGTTTTTGTCCGTTTTCCAACGTTTTCCCCATTTTCTTACGTTTTTTACCGTTTTCATGTTTTTCGTCTTTTTTATACCTTTCCGTCCGTTTTTATACGTTTTAATCCTTTTTCATAGGTTTATATACGATTTCGTCCGTTTTCATATGTTTTCGTCCGGTTTTTATATTTTCTTCCATTTTTAAACGTTTTCGCCCGTTTTCTTACGTTTTCGTTCATTTTCATACGTTTTCGTCCGTTTTCATACGTTTTCGTCTCTTTTTTAGGTATTTTTGTCCGTTTTTAGACGTTTTCGTCTGTATTTATTTTTATGTTTTCATGTATTTTCGTTCGTTTTTTAACGTTTTCTTCCATTTTTATAATTTTTTATCCGTTTTCTGACGTTTTTGTCCGTTTTCATACATTTTTCATTCGTTTTTATACGTTTTTGTCCGTTTTCAGACGTTTTCATTTTGATATTTGTAAGTGACACTTATTTATCTCTTGTGATATAACACTGTAAGAAAGATGAAGAGTATTAAATTCTTTATCATGTATGCGTTATCAGTTGTGATACTCAACTAAGAATGTGATGATTCTGATGATTTTTTTTTTTTTGAAAATATTTAGGAAGATTTTTGTGTTTTATGATATTATGAAATATTAGAAAAGTTTTTCAACTGAAAACAAGAGATGTTATGATACTTTTGTTAGACTTGTGGTGGATTTTTCTATTTAATGGATACATTGTGCATGTTTCGATAGGTTTTATAGCGGGATTTAAAAATATCTATGGTTGAATCAACAAACTAAAGAAGCTATGGTTGAAGAAAGCACACATCTTTATAAACAAATAGAGGAAGGTCAAACACCTGTGATATCACACATGATATCACAGGTGATATCACCTCACTTGTAATATCACATGATATCACACATGGTATCATGTGTGATAACACCGTTGATATCACCTGTGATATCATGTGTGATATCACCGGTGGTAGCATGTGTGATATCATAGTTTATATGATATCACCAGTGATATCATGTGATATCACAAGCGAGGTGATATCACCTGTGTATCATGTGTGATATCACAGGTGTTTGAGCTTGCTCAGTTTGTTTATAAAGATGTGTGCTTTTTTCAACCATAGCTTCTTTAGTTTGTTGATTCAACGATAGATATTTTTAAATCCCTCTATAAAACCTATCGAAACATGCACAATGTATCTATTAAAAAGAAAAATCCACCACAAGTCTAACCAAAGTATCATAACATCTCTTGTTTTCAGTTAAACACCATTTTTAATATTTCATATTATCATAAAACACAAAAATCTTCCTAAATATTTTCAAAAACACAAATAAAAAAATGAACAGAATCATCCTAGTAATATAATAAGTGATGTTTATTATTATTTCTTTCATATATACTTGGTAAAATACTAAATTCTTATCACATTTGGTAAGAATGTAATATTTCACATTCTTAGTTGAGTATCACAACTGATAACACATACATGACGAAAAATGTAATACTCTTCATCTTCCTTACAGTGTTATATCACAAAAGATAAATAAGTACCACTTAAAAATATCAAAATGAATAAAAAGGAAGCAAACTATGAAAATAGAGACTTGACATACTCTCAAAATCAAACAAGTGTTGCATTAAATTAGCATTTTTTTAAACAAAATAAGAATTCACCTAAAGAGACTTTAACAATTTTATTTCTACTAAGAGTATAATATCACAAATGATAGATAACATTGGTTGCATTAAAAAAAATATATGCTTGTCAATTGCGATGAAAGGTACAAAAACTATCATGTAACTGAAAATTATAAAAAATATTAGAAAACACATAGGTGATAATATATAAAAATATACAGAGCAATGAAATATCTCAGGTGATATTAAAGGTTAAAAAAACATACTTGTTTGTTTATGAAATATCACAAGTGATATTAGACATTAACTTTTTCTTATAAAATATCACAATTGATATTAGACATGTAATATAATAGAGTTTAATAATAAGCATGAAAACGTATGAAAATAGACGAAAACGTGTAAAAAAATTCAAAAAACGGACGAAAACGTATGAAAACGGAAAAAACGTATAAAAATGAATGAAAAGCGTATAAAATCGTATGAAAACGGACAAAAACGTCTTAAAACGAATGAAAACGTATAAAAACGGACAAAAACGTATGAAAACGGACGAAAACGTCTGAAAACAGACGAAAGCGTATAAAAATGGACGAAAACGTAAAAAAACAGACGAAAATGTATATAAACCTATGAAAACCGATGAAAACGTATAAAAGTGGCCGAAAACGTCTGAAAACGAAGAAAACATATAGAAACGGATGAAAGTACATGAAAACGTAAAAAAAACAAACGAAAACGTATGAAAATGGACGAAAACGTATGAAAACGGACGAAAACGTAAAAAAACAAATGAAAACCTAAGAAAACAGACGAAAACGTATGAAAACGGACAAAAACGTAAGAAAACGGGCGAAAAAGTCTAAAAACGGACGAAAACGTATGAAAACGGACTAAAATGTATATAACCTATGAAAACGGATGAAAACGTATAAAAACGGGCGAAAACGTCTGAAAACGGACGAAAACGTATAAAAACTGATGAAAATACATGAAAACGTAAGAAAACGAATGAAAACGGACGAAAACGTATGAAAACGAACGAAAAAGTAAGAAAATAGACGAAAACATATGAAAATGGACGAAAACGTATGAAAACGGGCGAAAACGTAAGAAAATGGACGAAAACGTTGGAAAACGAACGAAACAGATGAAAACGGACGAAAACGTATGAAAACAGATGAAATCGTATGAAAGCGAAGAAAAAAACGCAAATAAAAAAAAACGTGAATAACGCGAATTTAAAAAAAAAACTTAAATTAAAAAAATAAAAAAAAAATAAAAAATAAAAAATAAAAAATGTGAATTATAAAGAAAGACAAAAAGACAATAAAAAAAACATTGACTTAAGTTTAAGTATTAAATCTTAGGTTAATCCCTACCATTAGATTAGACTAGATTGATGGTGGTGATTTATCCTTTGGTAAGCATGAATTTTTAAGTAAGCAAAATAAAGTGACTCATCATTTGTATTAATATTATTTTAAGCTAGATAAAAAGATTTGGATAGGTCAATATACTTGATTAGGGTTGGTCATGCGGTTGGTGAGGCGTGGAGAAGATCATGTGGACAGTTGAAGTGTCGAGTTCATACCAAGACAATGGACCTACAAACACCATCCAATTAATCAAGATTTTAATCCCTCTACTCTACTCTACGGTCTAACTAATTACCCCTTTCATAATACTTTTTTTTTTTTTTTGAACAGACCTTTCATAATACTTAATCAATGTACTTCTATTAAATAAAGGAAGGGAATTGGTTAAAATTTGTCTTCTTGTGGTTTTTTATTACATAAATGATCTTTGTAGTTGACATAAAATTGCATATTTGGACAGAGACCTACATAAATAATTATTAAAAACCACAAAAAGACAAAATCTTAACAAATGCCCTTAGGGCATTGGTTAGACATTTCGACAAAGGAATATCTTATCTAGGGATGGCAACATGACGGGAAATATCAATGTTCGTATTTACCATCCTCATTCTCTATTTCACTCCCGTCCATGTCGCCATCCTCATCGAAAAATCTGTAACACCCCCAAATCTGATACAACGGAAGCCACGTAGTTAGTGCTTAACATTTTAAAATATTATATGATTGTGATCCATTAAAAGACACATATACATACAAATATATTTCAAGTATAATACTTGTCAATACTCGCTAACATATACATATACAAGTAATTTATATATATTTGTATGTTAAAAATTTCAAGGTCGGGTTCAGAGTCGTGAATTTATGCTATCCCATCCCTGCCCCATTCCGGTTTCATAATTAAAGGATTACCGTCACTATCCTTATTTCTAGTCAACTTAAGAATTCCCCAATCAAATCATGTTTGAGGATCGAATCCCGATCAAATACAGGTTTTTTCCCTTCCCTAATCCTCCTATCCATAGCCTTTGTATATCACTAGGACAAGAATCCTCTCAAGTTGTAAGCACAACTTAACTCAAGTTGGGGCAATATGGTTAAAAGAAAAATGATTAGTAAACCTAATAAGTGGACCTAATTATAAGCCTAAAGTTCTTGTGAAGACACTTGTATATATTTAGAGTTGTCAACTATATTTTTATGAAATTCCCAAAATACCCTTAATAATAATTAAACAATCTGGTTATCTACTCTCGTTCGTATGTCGTAACTGTCGCCGGCGTTTCCCCTTCTAAATTCACCGTCTACATTTCTTTGTTATATGGGTCCAAGGATTCTTTAATCTTCATACACTTTTTCAACCTCAAATATAAATACTATATTATATATGGATGATTGGATTCATATGGTTTGAATTTTTGTAAGCTATTTTCTACAGTGAAGACTTTGGTCCAATTGTGCTAACAATATAAATCCGCATGCTTCAAAAGGAAATGTCTATCATTTTTTTTTTATTATTATCCTTAATGTGGGTAACAAAGCCGCAAGAAAGATATAGAAAGCATTAATTAAAAACCTGTGAAAATTAAGTTCGATAAAAAAAAATTGCAAAATTATATATTTTCTAAACAAATGTTTTTTGGAAGAGAAGATAAATGCTTAAATTTAGGAAGTCTACGAAGGGGCAAATTCGGAATAATCATAAGAGCATGATTAAGGTGTTAAGATGGTGACAGATGTCCCAATAAGATGTTTAGGTTTCTTTTTAGGTCTAGTTTTTAGGCTCATTTATCAAAACTCTGGTTAAAAAATATAATGACATATTGACATGCAATAATTGTTTCCATATATAATGACATATTGACACGCAATAATTGTTTTTATCTGTAAATAAAATCACTTATCCTCTACAAATAAGTACCCTAAATAACCTTATGTACCAATATTTTTTCGTATTTTTATTTCTAAACATAGCTTTTAAGGATATGTTTAGCAAAATAATATACTTTATCTGTTTTAAACTCATTGTGTTGGCACATAATTTTAGAAAATGAGGCCATTACACTATTTAATTAATCAAATAGCATCTTCATCAACTATATATTTTTTTTTATTGGTTGACACAAAAATACGACTATTATTTTAAAACATCTTAAAATTAGAATGAGATTATAATTTTAGAATGGATAAAGTAAAAAATTAACAAATGATTGGATTAGCTTTGCTATAGTTAAAGGAGTGAGGGCTCAGATAGTATCTTGACTCTCCTATTAATTTTTTGTAAATCTTATATAATTCTAATAAAATGATGATTATTATCAAAAAAATCAAATTAAAATAATAATAATAATAATAATAATAATAATAATAATAATAATAATAATAATAATAATAATAATAATAATAAGGATGTTGTGACCTTATGGAAGCGAATCCGAAAGCTCTCAATGACCCAAGACATTGGTGCACGTGCTGCTTCTCATATCTTTAGTAGAATTAGCTTTTCTATAGCTAGAGGAGTGGGAGCCCAGTTAGTATCTCGGCTACTCACTAACTTCTTGTAAATCATTTGAATTTTTAATAGGATTGGTTTTGCCATTGCTAGAGGTGTGGGAGCCCAGTTGATTTCGAGGCTTCCTACTAATTTTTTGTAATCCTATGAGTTTTTAATAAAAGTGTTATTATTATAATAATAATAATAATAATAATAATTTATTGATCCGATCTCAAGTGGTTTGTCTCGTTTTACCTCTATCAGACAATAGATATGATTAAATTGTATGTATGGCTCAAGCCTTACTTGATTGGGGTTTGCTAACATTTTTCAAAGGTTAAGATATAATCCTAAGAGTGTTAGGTGTGGAGCTCGCCACCCCTCGTCACGATGACATGGCAAAATCGGCACCCTTTGCCACCATACCGCCTAGTTTCGCCGTAGCTCGCTAAACACAACCTTGTTGTCTGCACGACGAAGGTAAATGTCTAACATATTACGTTTGAGTGGGACCAAAAAGGGATATATTTTTTTTCTCTTTTTTGTGTGTGTACAGGCAAGAAAAAGAAGACGATTGAACTTTTTTATTTTTGGTTAAATTTGGGCGGGAATGAAAGTGGGCTTAAGTCAAAGTTTTTTTAATTTTGTTTATAACAGTTAGAAGTTTTATTTTATTTTTTATTTTTTTTAAATAATTATTTTGTAACTTAGAAAAAAATGTTATTTGTATTATTTGAGTAAAATGAATTTAGTTTATTTGAAAATTTGAATAAAAAAATAAAATTGTAAATGGTGGGCCTCAAATGAGTAAGTTAAGGTTAGTCGTGATAAGGGAAGTTGTTTTTTAGCTTTGTTAAAGTGATATGACACTTCGTAGACTTCAAATAAAGAGTTTTGCTTTGTCACGACACCTTATGCTCTAATAGTCTAATAGATGCAACAGGGTTTGGGCAAACTATCAAAAAATAGATTAGGATTATACAAACTCATAATAATAGTATCCGATCCCGTCAATACGTGATACGAGAGAAGTAAAATTTAGAAAGTAACACATTTACCATAAGGTAGAAAGAGTTATTTTAAAATAAGATTATGTAAACTAAATGAACAAAATAACTTAATGTATTAGAAAACTAAAATCAAGTGATTAAGATAAACTAAAGCTATATATATTCTACTCTAACATGTTTTGTTAGCAACAAGGAGGATAGGCTTTCGGACTGCTTTAAACAAACATTTTCGATATTAAGAATTACATTACTCATGACTAAGCTGTGTTTGTTTTTTAAAAATGGGCTATTAACAGTCTTTTAATCTGAACCGTTCAAACGCGGTTAGAAATTTTGGCCGTTCAAATCATTTGTTTCTTTTTTTCCGGTTCAGATGCGGTTAGAGACAGTAATATCTTAATGGTCTAGACTTGAGAGGGGTGTCTTAATGCCTCTTGTTGACACAAAAATAACCAAAAAAAATTTAGTACGAGCAAGCAAATGTGCGGTTCAAATATGAGTTTTTTTTCCCGTTCAGATGCGGTCAGATTCAGACATTTACGCTTCAGATTCAGATTCAGATGTGCGGTTCAGGTTTAGATTAAGAGTCTCTTAAAAAACAAACACCACCTAACAAAACTCTTATTTTTAGAGGCTTAGAGTTATCATTAACAAAACTCTTATCTTAACTACATATAATAAGTGCATGGTCAAACTTGAAAGTGAAATCTTGAATCTTAGTCAAACATTTAAATACATCTTGAAATTTAAATGTCAATGTGAAAAACTGATTTTTAATTAAGGAAAGTATTGAATTCTTGAAATTAAAAAAATCTATATTTGTCAACTCTTTAAAATCGGCTGACTTTTGAATCTATATATGCCGACTCTTTAAAACACTTTAAGGACTTTTCAAAACTGGTATGGAGATTAAGGAAATGTAGGAATTAAAAAATCAAATCACGCTCTAAAAAAAACACGCACACAAATAATCTCATCTTACAACTAAAAAAAACCCTCTCATCTCTCCCACTATCAACACACCACCACCGAACGCCACCAATACAGAAACCAACTCACCACCGAAATCTATCTCCACCATCATCCCACCACCACAGTATCACTACCACCGAGAGAAACCTTCAAAACCCACGACCACCAAAAGGGTTTTGCAAGTTTTGAGGTATTTTTTTTTGTGTTTTTTTGTTTTGAAGGTATATTAACATTTTTGGTATTTTTTTTGTAGTGCCGCCTCTTACCGCTGCTTGCCGCTGATATTTTGCCAGAAAAAATCACCGCTGCCGCTGTCGCCGGAAAGAGTTGCTACCACCGTCTCATTGCTATCACCGGAAATAGTATGCTTTATTCGTAAGTTGTTAATATTTGTTAAAATCGATATTTTATAATTTTGTTATAAACATTATTATTTAATTTTTGTTATAAAGTTGTTGGTTTAAATGTATTATGTTAATTTTGTCGGAATTTGCAGTTGCGGTCGCCTGAGTTTCTCACGCTGCTGCTATCGGAATATGTCGTTGTCACCGGTGAAAGTGTATATATTTTGAGTTTGTTGTGTAATAGTTTTTCTAAGTTTGTGTAATTTTGTCATGACGTTTATATAAATTGGTATAAATTTGTGTATATTGTTGCTATAAAGTTTATGTAAATTTTGTTACAAAGTCTTTTTTTTCTTTTTTTTTTTTTTTTTTTTTTTTTTTTTTTTTTTTATTTTTATGTAAACCTTTTTGTTGGTGAAATTTGTTAAAATATTATTAGTATAGTGTAGTTAAATGTTGTAATGATGTAAATTATGGGGTAAAATTTTGCGTAAGTTACTAGACATATTCTTGGTAAATTTTATATGTGAATTGTTAAATTGTGAAATTTATCTAAATTTGAAATTTTTTGAAATATAAATTTTCACGTTCATATCTAAACGTTAAATGAAACAATTACCATAATATCGCAACTATAAATATTTGCCGATAGAAAATTCCGTTGCCATGTATGCACGGGTAGTTTTTAATAAAGATAATATTCTGTCATGTGTAAACTAGCACTACTTTATTTTTGGTTATTTAGGATCAACTTAGAAACCTCTTATTTCCTGATGTGACTGTGGTTGGATGACGAAAAAAAGAGAAAGGAGTAGTTATCGATTGTGTAGACATGTATGTGAAAACATGCATGTAGCTGAAAAAAAAGGGAAATGACATTAAAAATAAACTCATTTCTTTATTTATTTATTTTTATTAGACTAAAATACACCGTTGGTCCCTAAACTTGTAGTGGAGGATCGCGATGGGACGAAACCGAGCATAATCATCGCCACGGGTCCAAACAGTAGCGATTAAATGCCAGAATGGTCCCTTGACCACTAACACCTATGTCAACGACTCTTTTCTGTTAGTTTCACGAGGGTAATATAGTCCAATCACATTTATAACTCAACCTAGTTAATTATGAGAAACGGTTTACCATATACCATCTTGATTGTTTCCCGCCTTCTTCACACAACCCTCGCACACACTTTAACAATGGCAGACAAGGAGCTTACTTGTACGGATGTAACTGATGAGATGGTAAAATATGTGAAGGCAAAATACGGGAATACTTGGTTAAAAGAAGATGAAATGTCTGATGAAATGTTTGATGATTTATGCAGATTTGCGAAAGAAGCTCAAGTGATGAAAGGTTAGTCGGGTTTTTTTTGTATTTGTGTTATTCCCATTTTAAGGGAGGAGCATAAATTACTCCTATTTATTTGACAGAAATCCGAGCGGTTTCAGAATCTGTCAAAAAGAGGGATTATAGCAAGCTAAAGGTATCTGCCGATATGGTTGACTATGCCATGGCTACTTATGGGAATAAGTGGGATATAGGAGATGACATTGCTGATGTGATACTTGAAGACTTATGGGAAAAATATGGGAATAAGGAGTCTCAGAAAGGTCAGACTTTAGAGTGAATGTTTACAAGCTAAGAAAGTTGTAATGGGTCAACTCTGATTATATCTGTTTTGTCTATCTTTCCAGATACTAACGTGAAGGGAAATGAAGTTGATGTCATCATTATTTCAGACACATCTGATGATGAGTGTGGGAACATGTCTTCTAAGACCACTAATTCGAAAGGTTCCACTTCCCAAGCTTCCAAGGCGTCCAAGGCTTCCGCTCCCAAAGTTGTACTTGGTCTTGTAGCGGCTGTGGGATGCTCTGGTACAAATAGGAATGAGTGGTATGTGCCTCCCCCTAAGGACCTCAAGTCTCCCCCCATGAATAACAAGCCTCCCATCAAGAAGTTCACCTGTTATTTTTAGTTGTTGATGTAATGAAGATGTATAGTTTTTGCTTGATGATGGTTACTGAAAACGATACTTGTTAACATGTATGTTTTGTTTCATATGGTGTAATTAGGTGGTGGTGTAGGTATATTTTGGAAATGTTGTTTTCTTTTCGTAGTTTGCGCTTGCATATCCAGTTTAGGTGGGTGCTTGGGAAAACCCATTTTGACTTATAAGGTCAACATAAACCAAATTATTGGAGGATACGAAACCGAATTGTTAGTTTTTAAAATCTCGCTTGTTTGACTTATAAAGTCAACAGATTCAAATTGTAACCAAAATTCAATTATTATAAGAAAAGAAGCACACACATAACAGTTAAAGCTACATTTAGACTGAAAGACAACATAACATTTCTTGCTAGGAATTCACTGCGATAAATGACTAGTAGGTGATCCATTTGCTCTTTCAGTTGCAGGTGCTTCACGTGGTGTTTGGCTTGGCCGAACTCCACTTGCTATTTCAGTTGTAGGTGGTTCACTTTGTTCTTCATCACCGCCCAAGGATGCACCAACACTAGTAGGTGCAGAAATATGTAGACCCATCACATATCCACCACTATCTCCTGTGGTTGTGTTTTCCCTTGTAACACCATCTCTACCAGTATAAGATGTGTTTCCCCTTATCTGAAGGCACACTGGACAAACATACCACATGAAAGCTCTATAAGGTGGACGCCTTGCAAAAAAGGTCAATCCAGCCCTGTTTTCCCTTTGAAGCCAACAGTCAATGCATACCATTTGACAACCATTTTCTACATCCATGGTGATAATATGGTGGCATGATAAACAATTGCTGACTTAAGATGTGTTATATAAGTAGATGGGAGTTGTGGTTGTTGAACAAGTAGATAAGGAGTAAAGACAACATAAATTCTTACAAGCTAGTCAACTTATAAAGTCAACAAAAAAAACAAAAACATGTTGAAACATAATATTGTCGATATTACAAAATGGCTAGAAGAGTAGAAGCCTACAGCCTTAGAAAACTGCTGGAATTTGTTACTTTCAGAGCGTGAAATTTATCCAGCACATATGGATGTCTTGGATATAACTCTTCCACAGACACTCCATAGTAAGCTGCCTCATACTCTGCATCTTGAAGCCAATTTTTCCTCTCCCATTCCTCTTCAATTCTTTTGTACATTCTCTCCTCTTCCAAAAACTGCTGGAATGCTTCTTCATCCAACCTGGACTGCTCTTCATTTTCCTCCAAATTTCTGTGTTCTTCTTCTTGCTCGTAAAGAGCATCATAAAACTCTTGTTCCATAGTCTTTCTTATATCCTCTTCATCCATCCACTTCAAAAGTAATACATTTGTACATCAACTAGAATGTAAACACACTAGAACAATCGGTATACAAATGACAATTAAATGAATACATGTTGCCTTCTGCCATCACAATGCCTTTTTCTACCTCGAACCATACTTTCCTTTGTTGGTTTTGGTACCTGATCCTTGTGACAGCTAGACTTATTATGTCCAACAGTTTGACAATTGGAGCATTTAATCTGTTTACGAGCTTTAGATTTACCCATTTTGACTCAATTTCTCTGAAAGGGTTGGGTTTATGTATTTGAATTCAAATTTGTGGTAAAATGTGAGAATAAAGTGCTTGCTATAAGTTAATGCAAGACTGGATAGGGGACTAAAACCTGTGTCCCCTACACTCTAAATCTGTTTGACCAAGGACCATAGTTCCACCAACACCCAATACAATCAAAACCATATTACAACTCTCTTAGACGAATACAACAATTAACAACATAATTAACGAATTAAAACAGTAGAACATAACATATAGATTCATTAACTTCATATTAAAACACTAGAACATAAATATTCAGTACATATTTTTCCAAAAAAAAATGGGAAAACATAACCATAGCATTTCCTTCTCAACACTTCCTAAGATGATCAAGGAAGTTGTTCCTGTCACACACCTGTGAGTGTGTCTGACAGATCATCCTCCGTATCTCCAACGCCTTCAACACATTAGCCTTTTGCATGTTGCGAAGATCCTCGATAACCTTGTAGTTCATCACCGTAGTTCGAAAGCCTTCGATCTCAGAGATGTATTGTTGGGTTTCCTTCATACCCCGAATCAAGTCAGTCAAAGTGTTTTGGAGTCCTTTAGCAATTTTGATGTCCTTATCGTTTTCTCTCTGATAAAAGAGAGAAATCGAGTCAAACATGTAGTCGGAGTTCGAAGATTTGGCGAGTTCTTCAAGTAGTGGGAAGTCAGCCATTGGGAGGTTGTTTCTTGTGATTGTTGGTATGCAAATGATATAGTGTATTAACCAATAAATAGCAAAAACAACTGGACGTTCCAAATTCAGGGACTAATTGTGAAGTTAGTAAACACAGAAAAAGTCAAGTTTGTGTGACAAAAAATACGCGGGAATTTTAAGTGCAAAAAACGGCTGACTGGCCAAATTGAGGGACCAATTGTGACATTATAAACCTAGTACCCTGCAACTTGGCCTTTTGCCTTCCTTGATACGCATATACACAATTAATGTGTTTGGAATCACCAAAAGAACCCAACTAACAAGATCCGAAACCATAAACACTATCATAATAACCCGACCCATTTAACAAAACCCAATTAAAACGAAACCTAACATACATCCACACTCACGTACTGAAACACACATCTAGTCAAACCCATTGTTAAAAAAACAAAAAACTAAGAATGAAGGACAGAAGCATATTCGTCTCCACGTTTAAGGATGTCAAGGAAGAAGAAGAAGGTGAGGTCCTGTTCAGAATCCACTATAATGGGATTTTTGATTATAGCCCACTCAGGTATGAACGAGGTTCATTAATTAATCTGTGTGCCTTTACCAGTGATAGGGACATATTTAGTTCAAGCCTTGATAATGTGTTATCAGAGATTAATGAACAAAAATGGGCGTTGTTTTTTTGTGATCCTAAACAATCCCTAGAAAATGGTTTGCATTTGATTCATACTGATGTTGATGTTCATACCTTGTTTGGAATGGCTGAAAAAAATGACTCAGTTGATATCTTCATAACCCACAAGCCCCAAAAGTTAGCACAATTTTACTTAAAAAACATCAGTTTTGAAGTTGTGGGTTGGGTAGAGCAGGATGCTAACTTTAGGATGCTTAGTCAAACACCTTTTAGGACTACAAGTTAATGGCAGGGGATCGATAAGAAAAAAATGCAAGGGAGTGGAACTAGGACACCAAGAGTGAAAGGAGGGGTAGTAATCAAGGACGAAGAAGGGGTTGTAGCTAAAAAGGGGACAAAATTAAAGGAAATGGAAAAGGAAAGATGGTTGATGAAGAGGAGGTTTTGCCCAGAAAAAAAGGGAGACAAGTTGTTCAAGAATTTAAGCGAGGTTTAGACGGGAAGGGGAAGGCTGTAACACCCCCGAAAATCTTAATGACAGCGAAAGACTAATTCGGGTGTTACTTGAATGGAGATCATAGTCAATAAGTATAGAAAACGACTCGAAAGAGACGTTTTATTAAAATAGTTATCATTCATCGAAAACTCATAGTTTGTTACAAAATATTGTAAATAGATCAAGTGTTTTTCCCAAAAGAAAGATCATGAGTTTGAAAGAAATGATAACTTTTATGTTTTACACCACCAGATAAGCCTTGCCATGCCCCGTTCCGCACCTTGGTCATAATCTTCACTGATTACCTGAGATAACATGCTTAAAAAGGTCAACAAAAATTGTTGAGTGAAGTCCATAGGTTTAAAATAAGTTGAACACAAGTATAAGATCATGATCATTGTAAACTAACAATATCATAAGAAAAATATCACAGATTATTATGCACTAAGCTCATGAAACCAAGACTCAACTGCATACACCGAATTACCAGTGTACGAAAGCATGCCCCAAAGGAGGTAATAGCCAATTACCTAAAGAAATTCGATATGGTGCGCCCCGGTTATTTCTCTATAACCGAAACGGGGTTCGTTAATCCCCATAGTACTATTCACGATATCTACGTTCACTCGCGGTGACTAATGGTTCATGATCAGGGGACTTGTGGCTAACAACTTAGGCAGTACCAATAATCAAGAGGATCAAGCATTTATGAAAAACCTTGTGTTCTAGTTTAGAGCATGTATCTCCCTCGCGGGGTTTGCAAAAATAAAGTAAAAGCGAGGCTATGAACTCACCTTGATGATAATGCACACGCACAAAAAGATCAAGCACAATGTAGCGGAGGTTCCAACTCGAAACCTAAAATGATGAGATGGCGAGTCTCAGTAAATGAGCATTTTGGTTCGCGACCAAAATAATAGAGCATTGAATATTCTTATTCAATAGATCATTGGATTGTCCAATCCAATAGTGTGCGATCGTGATTAACGTTTTAAGTTAATTTATGTGCTACATTGCCTTAATTAATTATCCTCACTTACGCATAAGTGAAATGTTCCCCCGTTGTGATCTTAATAGATTTGTTGAGTATTTTAACGTATTTAGATTCCCCGAGTATTTTATCGAAACAAGTATATTTTTCACATATACTTAATTATTTTCTAAAATATATATACATTTACATATATAATTGTACATGAAATAACTTTATCGTTATTGAAAATATTACGCTCATGTGGTCAAAATACTTATTTTTACGAGGCTATAATGAAATCATAAGTTTTGCTAAACTTTTCTCAAATTTACACTTTTTACCCTCGAGTTACAAAAAGTACAAGTTTAGTCCCTATACTTTTAGAAAATAACACTTTGTACCCATAAATATCATATGCTTAAAGTTTTCAGGTTTGACATTTTTAGTCCCTCGGTAAAACTGATTTTATAAAATTAACTTTTGTTACACTTTTAAATATTTACTTTATTTAGTTATAAGTTTATTGGAAGTGGAGAGGTATATTTTGTCAAGCTGTGAAAGTTATAAAAAAAAAGAAGGGAAAAAGTGCCACAAGTGAGAATCGAACTAGGGACCTCTCGCCTATTCCCAAACGCTCCTAACCAACTGTGCTAGTGCTACTATATGGCTTATTCCTACGTGACATGCTATTTAAAGTGAAGCTTCTGCGTTATGTTTTTAAGTAAACATGCTACTGTGATGTCCATATACATGCATGGTATTATTTTTGTTTCCATTTCTTCTTCTGGGAGCTACAGTTATGGCATAGCTTAACATTCATTTTAGTCCTAACGTATCATGGTTTCAAACGAACTAAAACAAGTTTAAGGAATGTCGCGAGTATGAAAACGTTTAAAAGAAGCTAACTAACGAGACTTTAAGCTATATTATGAATCGAAATGGGTTGGGAGACTTACAATACCAAGAGCGATGGTGAGTAAAACGAATAGCAGGACTTGAACGGGACCAAGCGAACTCAAACCTCCAAGATGGTAAACCCGTAAAGTACTAAACCCGTATGACTTCTAAAAAAAAAACAACAACCCGAGGACTTTCTTTCTTCTTACTCGACAGGAACCAAGGAAAGAAAAATGTGAAGTGCTAGTGTTTGAGTTTTGATTAAGTGAGAGTGTTGTGAGTTATGATCAAGTTTTTAAGGCCTTTTATAGCCAAACTAAATCATGGCTTATTGATTTGTTTATTCAAGTTCTCCCACGTTTTTAAAAAAAGAAGATGAGATAGTGTAAGTTGGTATTGAAGCATGCTCCATGTTCGGCTTGTTTTGGGGGCATGCATGGGTGGTCATGTCAAGTTTAAGAGTAGGGAACATTTTACCCATGAGTTAATAAGGTCAAAGGGGGTCAAAGGTGGGTTAAGTATTATATAATTTGGTCTAGCTAGGGGTTAGGGACAAGGAATACTAGTTAATATTTCAAAGCTAGTATTAGAGTAGTTGGCTTATGGTTTGTGTTGTTCCCATTTTTGACGCATAGAAAGAAAAGAAAACGAAAAGTTAGTTTGCTCTTGCTTGTCAATGGTTGGTCACGTTTTTGGGTAAACAAAATGCATGAAATATTCAAACTTGGTCTTGTCTCATGTGTGGTTTCAGCCGAAGGTTTGGATATGGAGGACACAAGAACCTTTGGACAAGAGAGTCAAAACTAGTCAAAGTAGGATTAGTGGTAAATTTTAAATTGTTCTAGGGTGGCTCATGTGTTTTGTTGCCTTTTGTACACTCACACACGTAAACCCTTTGGAACAAAAGAAAGTGTGCTTGGTCTTGTTTTGCCTAGGTCTTGTTTCTCACATTTTTGGTCACGCTGTGACTTCACAGAAAAGGAAAACAAGGAACATGCCTTTGGTCTACATTTGCTACTCATTTGAAACACAAAGAAAATGAACGTGTTGGGCTAGAGATACAACCGGCAAGGGCCCAAAATAAAATAGATATGGTGTTGGGCTAGGTGAGTTGGTTGTGTTCAAGGACTAGCCCAAGAGTAGTATTAATCCGTTGGGCTCGAATAAAATAACGAGGCCCAAATAGTGTAAGTCTGATCCGGTTATAAGGCCCACTAACGAGTCGGGTTGGGTCACGAGGCGGAATAAAGTCCAATGAGTTCCGAGGCCTGATACGAATTTGAATATATTTTTATTATAATTAAATTCGTATTTTTACAAATTTTTACGTATTTGTTACGTATTTTAGGATTATCAAGATAGTGGGGAATTTATTTAGATCACAACGGTATCTTTTATGAACGCTTAAGCTGCGTTGATCATGCATATGCCAAATGATATGCAAATGTGATGCTTAGAAAATTTCATGACGAAATAGATCGTGTTTAATTTCTGATTAAAGAGTTAAGTACATTGAAATTTTCCGGGAGCTTACAAAGGCCAAAATGGTTGAGTTTGCAGGGTTTGATGTTGAGAACTTGCCTGGGTTTGACTTGGAGGGGAAGGCTGAAAGGGTTGGTGGTGCTGCTGCAGATGTTTCAAGCGGTGTTAAGACACCCTTTCGGAGCAAAGAAAAGATTACAAACTGCGTCCTAGCACTCTTCGCCCAAAGGCGACCCTAGGTGATGTTTCAGTGATGAATACCATGTCATGTGTTAAATTCCATTAACCTGTAACACTACAGTTCATAACTTATATGTTTGTAATTTGTATACTTGTTTTAGCAGACAAGGTGGCAGCAACATCATCAACTTAGGCCTAACAGTTTTGTCGGTTCAACAGTTTCTGGATATCAATCTCATCTGTGTAGATCATTTGAAGATTCAGCAGTTGAACGTTTTGAAGTTGGGCCCAAATTCATCTTCTATATTTTGTAACGAATCAGTAAATTAACATGTATCAGACAATGACTCCGTAGTATCAGTTATGTTCCAGTTTAATCAAACACTGTATATAGTTGACTGTTATAAGTCAACTAGCTAAGTAGTTGATAATGTATAAATTTGTTTGTTAATCCTGGGTAAATTTCTGTGAGCTATTACTTTCTTTACAAGTTGACTTTTATGAAGTCATACTTAAGTGGTGAGGACTCAGGAACACTGATATTATTTGTTCAAAGAATATCACTTTTTTGTTTTGGTGGAATAGTTCTTGGGTTAGAATTAACTAGGTTGAGTTATAAATGTGATTGGACTATATTACCCTCGTGAAACTAACAGAAAAGAGTCGTTGACATAGGTGTTAGTGGTCAAGGGACCATTCTGGCATTTAATCGCTACTGTTTGGACCCGTGGCGATGATTATGTCCGGTTTCGTCCCATCGCGATCCTCCACTACAAGTTTAGGGACCAACGGTGTATTTTAGTCTTTTTTTTATTATTATTATTATTCTTTTTTTTGGTTATTAAAAAGAAACTTTATAAAGGGTTACAAGATAATCTTTATAAAGGGTTACAAGATAAATTTACATTAAAAATAAACGATCTGAGTTTATTTATTTTATTTATTATTATTATTATTGTTTTTGGATATTATTTTTCAGACTAGCTTTTCCTAAGGGTTTTTGTTTTTTCCAACCAAATATGATACATGATCATTCAAACAATACTTGTTTTTAATTAGAGCTTACTATAAAAATTAGAGGTTTGCATTTATTTTTTCTTTTATTTGAAAAATGTTGGGCTACAGTTAAATTCCTGTTAAAAACGTTATTTCTTTATATTTTTCATATTGAGGAGAGTTATTTTATATACCAAATTTTCTAACATACCAAGAGACTCATCTTCACCATCCATCTAAAAAAAATCAGTGGATGAGATTAAAAGTATTTTATTATTTCACATATTTTTTATAATTTAAATATCTCTTAAACCGTTAATCGTTAAGTGAAAATATTTACACTGTCGCAAAGAACATTTAATTATCTTTCTATAGACGGGTACTTTGATATACTTTTGAAAAAAGAAAAAAAAAATCATTTTTTTTTCACGTTTTTTCGGCTTTTTTTTACGTTACTTGAAATTTGCATGAAAAAAATCATATATGATCACATATGATATTAGTGTTAAATCGTATATGATATGTGATATCACATGTGATATGATATGTATATCATATATAATTTTACACTAATATCCCATGTGATATTACATATCATATATGATATAACACTAATATCATATATGATATAACACTAATATCACATATGATATTCAAATTAGTGTTTAATTATATATGATTTTTTAATGCAAACTTCAGTAACGTAAAAAAACGAAAAAAAACTTTGATTTCGGTATCATTATTTCCAGATTTGTGTCTATTTATTTTTGGAACTGATTTAAACTTTGTACACAAGTTAGACAGAATCGGTTTTAAATAAATAGAAGATTTAGAAACAGTGTTTAATAATTAACAGATTTGCGTAATCTGTGTATATACAGGCGAATATCTTTTCTTGGTGACCAAGATAGGTTTAGCCTATATATTAAACACATCTCATTCGGTTTTTGACACACAGAAAAAACGCAGCTCATTACCACAGACGAGTTCCAGCAGTTCTTCGCTCAGAAATACACGAGTCTTTCAGCGATCTTTCAGGCAAGTGGTCTAGTCCGGCTGTACAACAGCTGCGTACGTTGTACCCTGGGAAACAGACGACGAATCTGTTTTAAGGGAATCGTATTCAATACGAGCCTCGTGCAATTCTTTTACTGCTTTCGTTTTAATTACATTGAATAGTGTCTGTCTTCTGCTTCTACTCCATTCTGTCTGTTTAGTTTACTGTTTTGTTTCTGTTATTTTATATATTGTTATTCTAATCTGATTTTATTAATTAAAAGTGTACACCGTTTCCCACAGTCTTAAAACAGATTCGGTTTAACCGAATTTAAAAAACACTTTGTTAAAATCGGATTAATTATTAACAGGATTTTATATACTGTTTTCTGTCGAAACCTTGTTTAAAAAAAAAGTGAAAAATACGAATTTTTTTTTTGTCGAAAGTATATCAAAGTGCCTATCTATAGAAAGATAATTAAATGCTAGTCACAATGATATATTTTTTTTCGCTTAACGATTAACGGTTTGAAAGTTATTAATATTTGAAAAAAGAGTATGAAAGTGGGTTTTTTAAATTGTTGAGATTAATCTCATGCATTAGATCAAATAAAAATAAATGGTGGAGATTGATCGTAAACAAGTTTTTGTTCTCAAATGATTTTAAATCTTTTCCTATGAAATAG
Organism: Chrysanthemum seticuspe; assembly: GCA_019973895.1. Taxonomy (NCBI): domain Eukaryota; kingdom Viridiplantae; phylum Streptophyta; class Magnoliopsida; order Asterales; family Asteraceae; genus Chrysanthemum; species Chrysanthemum seticuspe. Next base: position 25,744,371 of record BPTQ01000003.1, read on the forward strand.
TTAAAAGAAAATCTTAAAAGTTCTTGGTGAAATAAAAATCAATCATATCATATATCATATTTTAATAAATAAAATATATACTCAACTAGCACACTTTGTAATTCGTAAGTAAACTTCTACGGAGTATATAACTTAGATAAGTTAAAAAAGACTATAGATCGGTGCGTTGAAATTGTAATTATTTTGTCGCAAAGTTTTCATACATTGATATATTTACCACTCCCAGATTCATGTCGACCATTTTTTGCATTATAAAAATGATTATCTATAAAAACTTTTATGCTTGATTATCATAAAGAAGAAGAACTTTTTTGACTTTTGGAGAGGCCATCATCGTCAATATTTTATTTTAGAAAACTACGACAGTCCACGAAAAAGGGGAAGAAAACTTATTATAAGCTAATTGGACGTATTTTCAGGAAGAGAATCTATATCTCGGCTTATGGAAGAAAACAATGAAATGATGATGTCTATGCATATTGACCTCTTGTTGTTTTAAAAAATAAGAGCGTCATCTATATCTATACTACTTATAATACATGGATGCATCTTTCTCCTAATAACTTTTTATACTTTCAGACTTGCAACAAATTGAGCATGATGTACAACACTTGAAAGCACATAATTTTTAAACTTACAACCAAATAGCATAGTGTACAACACTTTAATGCACATATTAAAAAAAATACCACATTAATGTTATTAAAGTGGTCAATTAATACACTATTTAATTCACCCCTACACCAAAATAAACAACAATTTAATCACAATGTACAAATTAATCAAGCTACTAAGCCAAACAAACACTAAAAAACAAACACACAACTACACAATATTCAATTCAACACTAACGAACAAGAACACAAACGAAGAAAGAATAGATCTCAGTCAACCCATCACAGTCAACTTTATTCTAACCCATCACAGTTAACCGGAAACAACCTCTTTAAACAAACGACGAGACTCTAAATAAACTAAAAGATCTCAGTTTTCTCTTATCATATTCAAATATTCGTTCTTAAAACAAACGAATAAGAGATTAACCATCATAGATCTATCAAAAGCATAGCTTTTCTTTAAATATCCGAAAGTGTAAATGAAAGAACAAAAACAAACATGTTTCATTCTTCATTTATTTCGTTTTAAGAAAAACACAATAATAACCTACCCGAGACCTTTGGAAAGATCTTGAAGCCGAAAATGATTTTGGTTCTTCATTCAGGCAGGTTGTGTTCATGGAGTATAAACTGAAGATGAAAGAACAAATATAATGTGTGGTTGCTAATCGAATTAACACGAGTAGATAATATAGTATTTGATGTTGCATTTTGTTTATTTCTTGATTGTGTGGATTATTTGTTGATGCGTTCATTTTTGTTGACTGAGATAATGAAACTAAAAAAAATGTGTTGGTTGGTTGTGTTTTGTGGCTGCGAGATTTGTTTGAAAAGGTTGTTTAAGGTTTGAATCTGATATTAGGGTTATGACTGGGTTTGTGTTTAATAGTGGGTTGGTCATCTAAATTTGTAAATGGGCCTCATAGTTTATACTGCATATATGAGTTTTTACTGGTTTATATAAGGTTGAATCATGGTTCTGTGTTTCTAATGAAGTTTGTACTAATAGGATATGATCCTTTTTTTTTTGTCATTGTTAAGTTATTGTTTCATAATATTTTGGTTCACATTATATGATCTTTATATTTTGATAATGTTGGAATCACTCCTAGACCATAATCAAGTGTTAGTAATTAATATGTAATAGTTAGCTTTATTATGGCCTTTATGTTTGTAATTAGCCTTAGGCTTATGTAGAAGGCCCATAAGCCTAGGCCTTAGTCCATTCAAGAAAGGATGGAAACTAGGAGTGTTGCCCTAGCTTTCCTCCTATAAGTACCTTATGTAAGCCCTCACTTGAGGGTTGGTTGTTCAAGTTATTTCTCTCATTCACCTCCTACGCATAACCGGCTCATTCATACGTGTGTGTGTGTGTGTGTGTGTTTTACTTGTTCAACCGCCTTATCTCTTTCTATATTACTTGTGTTTGTAAAACTAGTGACCTAACAGTGGTATCAATCGCCAAATAGTTGGGTGCACACTTTTGTTTTGAAGATTTTGGTTTTGGGTCTTACGCGTAAAGATAACGTATTCTTTGGTTCGCTTAAAAACTTGTTTTTTACACTTTTTAATCCAAGATTCTTGTACTTTCAACGTTTTAAGGTGTTAAAATACTTGTTTTTGGCAAAAAGTTTTAAACTTTATGCGTGGATCATTGTTTTTGAGCTAGTTTTTATTCGTGGGTGTAGTTCTACGCGTAACTGTTTTAGAAGGTTTGGTTCATCAAATTTCACATTCTTGTGTTATTTGGTGATCTTGAAGCTATTTCATCACACAAAAACTGGTTTAGAAACATCTTTGAGCAATATCAAATTTACGAGTAGACCTACGCGTAGTGAAACCCTAAAACTACGCGTAAGTATTTCCTTGGTTTGATCTTCGTTTTCTTGGTTTACTCAGTGTTTTTTTGCTTGGATAAGCCTGAAAATACGTCGACTTTGGATATCTTTTGCACTGTGAAGTGTAAAAGATCATTTGGGATAAAACCCTAAAATTACGCATAAGCATAAGCTTACGCGTAGAAATCCTACGCATAAGATTTTTCTTACGCCTAAGCCTAGTCTTACGCATAAGATAATCCTACGCCTAACTTTCTACGCCTAACTTTTGTCTACGCATAACTTTAGCGTCTTTTCCTTACTTACGCGTAAGCTAAATTCTACGCGTAACTTCTAATTGCTACGCGTAACTTTGGTGTTTTTACGCATAAGTGCTACTTGGATAATTGTGATTTCTACGCCTAAGGACACTTCTTCAACAAAGGTTCATTCGACTACAAAGATCCATTTTTACCAACACAAGTTTTCAACATGTCTCAACCACCATACTCTATCTATTTCCCTTACACTTATCCTCAACGACAACAACAACTAAGTCCACAACATCAACAATGGAATCAACAACAAGCAATTTATCAACAACAATTTAATCAACAACATACTCCACAACTTGGAGCAATTCCTCCACCACAAATGGTTCAACCACCGCCAAGTCTTCAAGTTCAACCCTACACAAATGACTTCAATCAACATCCATCAAGGAACACTATGAAGGAACCCACTTGGTTTGCAAAGATGTGTGAAGCTTTAAGCAGCCAACAATCAATTCATGAGGCTGGATCACTTGATAGACCTCCAATGCTCACTCCAGGAAACTACGATCAATGGGTGATAAGGTTCTTTAGGTTTTGTGATCTGAAGAAGCCACATGGAAAGTTCTTAAAGAAGGTTATCTTGGAAGGTCCATTTGAGATGCCTACTGTCATTGTACCCGGAGATCCAAATGCCATTCCACCAAGAGATGAACAAACGAACATTGCTACTGTTACAGACTTGAATCCTCAAGAACTTCTACACTATGAAGCAGATGAACTTGCAATGGAATATATCCTCTTAGGATTACCAAACCCAATTCTTCGTAGTGTTGATGCTCAAAAGACTGCACAGAAAATGTGGGATCATATTCGTCTTCTTATGGAAGGATCAGTACTCAATCAGGAGGATTTGGAATCCAAAATTTAATTGGCTTATGAACACTTCATGATTGAACCTGGAGAGACACTAGAGTCCTATCATCATCGTTTTTCAGACATCATCAATGATTTGGATAAACACAACATCATCATGCCAAGAATTGCAGTGAATACTAAGTTCCTGAGTAGTCTTGGTCCTGAATGGGAGAAGTATGTCATTTTTCTCCGTCAAGCGAAGAATATGCATCATTCTACATATGGATTGTTGTACGATTACTTGAAGCCTCATGAAAAGGAAGTTGATCGGGAAAGGATTCTCCGTGCTCAAATTGCTCCACCTACACATCCGGAAAATCAACAACTTGCCTTATATGCTCAACAAAGTTATCCTCCTCAACAAGCAACTCAACAAACTGCCTCAGTCACACCAAACGATCAATCCCAGCAATCTCAACAAAATCAATTGCTTCCTTACAACAACAACAATGATCAAGCACTTCATAGTCAAACTAATGAGGAATCCGATCCGTTCGAAGCATTGCAACAGGGATTTGTTATGATTGCTAATGCTTTTAGCCGTTATACCAACAAATCCAACAATCGTATTCGTTCCTCATCCAATACACGAAATTAGGCTGTTATGAACAATGGACGAGGGTGAAGTTCAGAATCGTGGTTATGGTCGTCAAATGGGAGGTGGTCAAGGGTTTAATGCTATGGGAAGGAATAACAACAGAGCTCACGTGGTGGAACAGGGAAATGCTCAGAATGGGTTGAATGGTCTTCGATGCTACAACTGCAATGAGAAGGGACACCTGGCTAATGCATGCCCAAAGCCAAGGACTAGGGGCAGTGCTTATTTCAAAGAGGCTGTTCTTTTGGCTCTTAAGGATGAAGCTGGTGGATCTCTCACAAACAAAGAACAGAGCTTTATGGCAGATGCAGACTCAGATGATGATATGGAGGACTTGCAGGCCAATGCAGCTGTTATGTTGATGGCTAATATGCATGAGTTACACATGAGTGAAACAGGCCCAGTGTATGACACTGATGGCTTGTCTCAGGTACCCGAACAAACCATCATCATATCTGAACTCATATCTCCGCCAATATCTGAATCCGGCACGGCTCAGACTGTTCAAAATGAGTCATCTACATCTCATTCTGACGATTTTCAAACAAACCCGGTAGTTACATTTGACGATCAAGATGACCTTATGGTTTCCTTTGATAATCAAATTGACTCCGTGGTTGTACTTGAGGATCTAAACAATGATCATGTGGTGACTCACGTTGAACAAGACGAACTGTTGCCTCATCCAGATTTTGCTCGTTTAATTCAAGACCATCAAATCAAAATGGAGGAATGTTATGCATTAAATAAGGACTTAAAAAGCAAAAATGCACTGTTAACAAAGGATTTTGAATGCTTACAAATGCAACTCAACTTTTTCAAAACTCAAGAAAACCGTGAAAAAGGTTTTGAAGCCGCTTTTGCAAAATCTCATCAAAACGAAAAATATTTAGAGAGACAGATGCGTGATCTAGCCGCTTCGAAGAATGCTTTGTTGTCTGAAATAGAACAACTGAAACATGAACATAAAAAGCAAATTAACGCTCTCACCTTGGATAATCAAAAAGCTAAGGCTGAGTTGTTAACTTGTCAAAAACAGTTCTTTGCATACAAAAAGCATTCAACAAATCGGGTAGATGACCTTCTTGAAGAAATTATCGGCTTGCAAAACAAACTCAAAGAGTTTAAAACTGTTGTTTACAAACATGGTGAATCAGTAACAGCTATTGAAAAGTTTACCTTAAAACCCAATCCAAAAGGATATGAAAAAAATCTAGCTGATTACAAACCAAAGCTTTCACTAAAAACATTCAAACCAAATCCTGAAGTTTCCAGTGCAGAATACAAAATTGATGATACTGTTATGAGTGTTGTTGAATATCATCGTCAAGAGGAATTAGATGCAGAAGACGAGAGTCGATCAAAATTAAAAAATGTTGTTTACAACAAACCATTTAATTATAAAAATGCGGTCACTTTCGTCACACCAACGGATTCGTCTAACACACCAAGGGTTATCATCAAAACACCTGAGTCTTCTAATGTTAATCCCCAACCAGATTATGCACAAACTTATGGTCCTTTACCTTCCATCAGTGAAGTAAACTCAAAACCTGAAAATCGAAAAATTCTTAGATATTTTGACATTTTCATGGCTGACCTCAAAATTTTACAACATGAGATAGAATATCGTTCTGAAATCAAAATTGATCATTTTCAATCGCCTCTGGCGCGAGAACAAAGAGACATTTTTCAGAAAAATCTTTTACCTAACGTTAAAAATTTGAAAAGTTGTGCATTAGCTTGGGAAAAGGATTTTCATAAGGAACTTGGAGTGATGAAGGTCGTTTTCGAGAAAACTGAAACATCTATTTCTAATACTAAACGTAAAAAGAAACTGTTGAGAAAAGATGTTGATCGACTCTTGGAAGATGTTATCTATGCTGATATCCATAATGTTGTGTTATTCCATTCTTTGCCACATGCATCTGATTATATCTCTGCTGATAATGTTGACTCTGTGGTAACTGTTGAGAATACTGATAAGATACTTCAAATCGAGTCTTTAAAAGCTGAAAATGAACGATTGCTTAACGAACTTTCCTATGCAAAACGTCGTCTTAATTGGTGTGAAAAATATATTCACAATCAACAACTTGGGTTTCAAAAGAAAATCGCTCAGTTGCATGAAAAATCTTCTGATCCTAGATTTGCGCAACTGGATGATCAAAACGTGTCTTTGAAAAGTCAAATCTCAAAATATGAACAAGAACTTGTAAAAGTTAAACAGGAATATGGTGTCATATTTGATTTAATCAATAAGACTCGTCATGAAGCATCAAACGAACTTGATCACTATCTTGCTCATACTAGAGAAGTCATGAATTTTGCTGGTAACATTCGTTCTGAAAATCAAGATTTGATTCACACTATCTCTAAGTTAAGAGAAATGTTAGGAAAGTATGAACAACTTCCGCCAACCATCATTAAGAGATTAGCACCTGTAACACTTAGTAATCGTGCACCTAGAATCCCTACTGCCAAATCACAAGTTGCTAACATGCTTCCTTCTACTGAAACAGGAATAGTTGCGTCTTTTCCAAACGTCTGCACTTCACAGCCTAGGAGCACTCAATCGAAGAATAGGAAGTTGCGACCTAAGAAAAGATCAATAAGGAATGCTAAAGTAGAAGAACACCCTAGGACTATGAATAAGACTCACGTTGCTTCCACTATAGATGTTGCGTCTGGAAAATGTAATAGAAATAGTGATGTAACGAATGCTAAACCTTTAAGCACTTTTGATATTCAGTCTGATGCACCTTGTGTTATTTGTCGTAAAAGTATGAATTCTGATTGTCATGACAAATGTGGTGCTAAAGCTATAATCTCTCGTTAACGGAATCCTAAGAATCGGAATACCTCTAGGCCCACTAGTTCTTTTAAGTCTGTGCTTGGTAGACCGCCATCTTTAGATTCTAAGGCTAACATTGTTGTCCCTGTAGCTCCAGTTTCACCTCCTAAGAATGTAGTACCACCTAGTGCATTCACTAAGACTAAAGCAAAGAGTAGTTATAGATGGCATAAATGGATATATAACACACTAGGATTTAAATGGATGCCTAAAATCATTAATGTGTGCATGTCTAATATACCTGCTTCGGAACCCTCTAACATTTCGGGTTCCACATCTACTTCTATTCCATCTGTGTCGTCTGTGTGTAATGCAGGTGATACAGATCATTCTCTGGATTGTTGATAGCGGATGTTCCCGACACATGACAGGCAACCTTAAACTGTTATCAAACTTTATTGCAAAGTTCATTGGCACTGTCAGGTTCGGGAATGATCACTTCGCAGCTATCATGGGCTACGGAGATTATGTCAATGGGAACATCGAAATCAACAGGGTTTACTATGTGGAAGGCCTCGGTCATAATCTGTTCTCAGTAGGTCAGTTTTGTGATGGAGATTTGGAGGTTGCTTTCCGGGAGAAAACTTGTTTCATTAGTGATCTACAAGGAAATGACCTTATGTTTGGCTCGCGTAATTCTAGTCTCTACACTATCTCTATGCAAGACATGGTCGCTTCATCTCCCATCTGCTTACTTTCAAAGGCAACATCAACAAAATCCTGGCTATGGCACCGTCGTCTCTCACATTTAAACTTTCAAACCATCACCAACCTTGCTCGACACAAACTAGTTGAAGGTCTCCCACGATTCCGGTATTCTAAAGATCACCTTTGCTCAGCCTGTGAACAAGGGAAAAGCACTCGTGCTCATTTTCCTTCAAAGGTGGAACACAACTCTCAGCATGTGCTTCATCTTCTTCACATGGATTTGTGTGGCCCGATGCGCGTGCAAACGATCAATGGCAAACGCTATATCTTAGTAATTGTTGATGACTACTCACGCTGGACTTGGGTATACTTTCTTCGAAGCAAAGACCAAGCTCCACAAATGATCATCACATTTCTCACGAAAATACAGGTTCAGCTCCGCAACACCGTCAGGCTAATTAGAACAGACAAAGGAACTGAATTTGTTAACCAAACCCTTCGTGAATTCTATGAGAAAGTGGGAATTCAGCATCAAACATCTATTGCACGTACACCCGAACAAAACGGAGTTGTTGAAAGACGAAACCGAATGTTAGTGGAAGCTGCAAGAACAATGTTAATCAATGCTAAACTTCCAGATTACTTATGGGCAGAAGCTGTATCTACTGCATGCTACACTCAAAACCGTTCTATGATCACAAAACGCCACAACAAAACACCTTTCGAGCTTGTCCACAACCATAAACCGAATCTCAAACACTTTCATGTATTTGGATCCCTTTTCTATCCGAATAATGATCGTGATGATTTTGGAAAGCTCAAAGCCAAAGCTGACATTGGAGTCTTTATTGGATACTGTGAGAATTCTAAAAGTTACCGGATCTGGAATCGTCGTACAAAACAGGTGATGGAAACGATTCATGCTCATTTTGATGAACTCACGGATATGGCTTCTGAGTATAACAGCTTAGAACCCGGTCACAACCGTTTAAACTTCCCTCAACCCCCATCATCAGCTGAACATAGCCCCCAGCTAACTCGTCAACTAATGGAAAGGTTATTTGCTCCTCTGTTCAGTGACGATATTGATGAACGTGCTCCAGGTGTATCCGCTGTTTCCGCTGCTCAACTTGATAATATTTCTATACCTGATACACCTGCTACAACAACTACTGTTGAAGATACACCTACACCAGTTGACTCCACCACAACAGTTGAACAAACCGCTTCCAACAATGATGAACCGGCTGATGATATTCTGAATGAAGTACCCCCACCTGCAGATTTTGATCCAAATGCGTTCTTTAACCCGTTTGCTAATGAGACTGCTGCACCAGATGTCGCAGAATCGTCAACAAACCATTTGAATCCTCAGAATCTGCACAATGTATACCAACATCAACCCTCTACACATCGATGGACAAAAGACCATCCTCTGGCAAATATTATTGGCAACCCGAATCAACCAGTCGTTACGAGACAACGTCTTCACACAGATGGTGAACATTGCATTTATGCACTCACTGTCTGCCAATCTGAGCCTAAAAACATTAAAGACGCAGGGACAAAAGACAACTGGATTGAATCCATGCAAGAAGAACTCAACCAATTCAAACGTCTTGAAGTATGGGAACTGGTTGAAAGACCAACAGGGGTCTACGTCATTGGTCTCAAATGGATTTGGAAAAACAAATTGGATGCTGAAGGGAACGTAATCCGAAACAAGTCACGTCTAGTTGCTAAGGGTTATCTTCAGGAAGAGGGAATAGACTTTGAAGAATCTTTTGCTCCGGTTGCTCGTCTTGAGGCTGTTCGGATATTTCTCGCGTTCGCGGCTCATATGAATATGATGGTCTTTCAGATGGATGTCAAAACTGCGTTTCTCAATGGACAACTGAAAGAAACGGTTTATGTCAGCCAACCCGAAGGATTCGTTGATCCAGAGTTCCCGAACCATGTCTACAAACTGAACAAAGCTCTTTATGGTCTCAAACAAGCCCCTCGGGCATGGTACGATAAGCTATCATCTTTCCTCATTGCTAATAATTTCACCAAAGGTTCGGTTGACCCAACTCTTTTTATACAATATCACGGGGCACATATCTTAATTGTTCAAATTTACGTGGATGACATCATTTTTGGGTCTACACATAAAAAGTTTTCAATCGCTTTTGCAAAACTAATGAAGAAAAATTTTGAAATGTCCATGATGGGTGAACTTACGTTCTTTCTAGGATTACAAGTTCATCAATCACCCCGTGGTATTTTCTTGAGTCAGTCCAAATATGCCCTTGAATTGTTAAACAAATTTGGAATGAAAACCTGTGATACTTATGCCACACCAATGACTCATACCAAGAAGCTAGACGCTGATTTACATGGGAAATTAGTGGACCCTACCAAATACCGAAGTATTATTGGGTCCCTCATGTATCTAACAGCTAGCAGACCTGATATTGTCTTTGCCGTTTATCTATGATCCCGTTATCAGTCGCGACCAACTGAAACCCACCTCTCTGAGGCTAAAAGAATCCTCCGATACATCAAGGGAACCATTAACTTGGGGATCTGGTATCCGAAGGATTCTGGTTTTGAACTAATCGCTTTTTCAGACGCTGATCACGCAGGATGCTTAGACTCAAGGAAAAGTACTTCAGGAGCTCTACAATTTCTTGGTGATAAACTGGTGTCTTGGCAATCAAAGAAGCAGGATTGTACATCGCCGTCATCAACCGAAGCAGAATATGTAGCCATGTCCGCGTGTTGTGCTCAAGTCATATGGATGAGAACACAACTCAAAGACTATGGTTACGTATTTGACAGAATCCCGATGTACTGCGACAATCGGAGTGCTATTGCGTTCTCGTGCAACTCAGTTCAGCATTCGAAATCAAAACACATCGATTTTTGCTATCATTTCATCAAGGACCACGTGGAACAGGGTACCGTTGAATTATACTTTGTGGGTACACAATACCAATTGGCAGATCTACTCACCAAAGCCTTGCCTCCCGCTAGGTTTAACGAGTTGGTCCACCGGATTGGTATGAGGTGTTTGACTCAAGAGGAATTGGATGACCTCCTAAAACAGTCTTAAAAACCTATCAAACACCAAAATCTCTTTTGTAAATAATTTTTCAAAAACAAAATACAAAAATATAAAACCTGAAAAAAACAACAAAAATATTCTTCTAATCTAATTTTCCTTCGACATGGCAAGTAAATTTCTTCCGTCAACACTTTTATCTTTCAAAATTCAGTATTTTTCCGATCAAGTGTTGAGGGGGAGAAAATTATCACTTAACTGTTTCATAACATCTGTGTACTTGCATGTTATAATATCCCGGTTGTTTCTTTTATCAATGGTGGTAAATTTTCTGGTTCACAGACACTCCTCGAACTAAAATTAATAACCTTTCAATATTTCTTAAGTCGAGGGGGAGTGTCGTCAAGTTTCTTTCTTAAAATCTTTGTTTGGTAACCAAAATGGAAGTTAAAAGGCTTTGTTTGAAAAAGAAAAAGGTGGAGGGACCAAAATTGTCAAAATGTTAAAGTTATTTTAATAAAAACATCCTCCACCTAACATTTCACCTCACATTTATTACGTCTAACCTAAAAGATCCTACGCCTAATATTCATTCAAGAAATCTGTGTTTCTGATCATCAATCTGTAAGTGGTTTTGTGTTCTTAACGTAATTTTAAACAATGGTGTTGAAGTTCATACAAATCCAACGGTTAAAACTTAAGATTCAACGAATTTTGTGTTTTACGCGTAAGGGTTAGAACATATAATCACTTGTTGTGTGTTTTTGGTTAAAAAGATTGTATCAAAATGCTTTAACAACATCACTGATATCTTTTCTATGCTCAAAATACACCCAGAAACACGAATCAATGGATTTTGATAATTAGGGTTTATGAGTCAATTTGGGTGTTTTCAAATGTGAAGGGTTTTGGTCAAAAATATTGTTGTGTGATACTCATATCATGTTGAATTAAAGGTTTCCAGGTTCTATAACCACCCAGAAACTCTAAATGATTAAAAATTTGGAATTAGGGTTTAAAGTTCATAAGTTTGGATATTTTTGATTCTCCATGATTTAGATGTTATAACTTGGTCATTGCACTCTCACAACATCTTAGACTTACCTGAAATACTTTGGTGCATATCCTATGGCTTGATTTCATACGCGTAAATTCTGAAACTAGGGTTTTAGGTTACTCGTAAGGTTTTCTACGCCTAACAGTTTAAATGAGTGATTATGTTTAAATCTGTAATTGAATGAATGTTGAGTGTCAAATTTGATGTTATGATGTTTTATTTCAGGCTTGCTACGCATAAAATTCAGAATCAAGGTTGATTGTTACTCTACGCATAAGGATTACCTTACGCGTAGGAAGTTATGCGTAAGAGAAATCCTACGTGTAACTACTACGCATAAGGTTCTACAATGGGACTACGCGTATCCTGTGAAGGATATGCGTAAACAGTGACCTCTACGCATAAGGTCTACTCTTACGAGTAAGCCTTATGCGTAAGGTTTATATACGCCTACGCGTAAGCTCTACGCATAAGGTCCCCTTTTTCCTACGCGTAACATTTCTTACGCGTAAGTTAGGATCCTACGCATAAGCTTTCGTCTATGCGTATGTCATTACTGTTTACGCTTAACTTTGCCAAAACTACGCCTAAGCCTGGATTGACCTTCATTATGAATTGTTACGTGTACAAACTTGTTAATAAACAAATCATATCATCACGAATCTAATAATGTCACTAATAAACTTAAACGTTTGATATGTTGTGAACTATAAGTGATAAAATAAACTTTAAAACTTAAAGTTAACTAACTCACGAAACATTTCACGATGTCATTGGACTATTGGACAAACAAGTGACTTAGGACTCGTAACAATCATTGACACTGTATATTCAATAACTAGACAATAAGACCTTCTGTTGACTAACATTATGTCTTTCAATATGTTGGTTCTTTTGGCTAATGCTATTTCAGATCACGACATGGCTGCTCAAATGAATGTGGATGCACCTGAGGTTCTCACTATTGCTGATATCTTCCCCAATGGCTATCCTAGAAAGATTGGAAAGAATAACCTTAGGGTTGACTTTGAAACCCTTACTTGCTCAGAATCTTCCTGCTTGATTGCTGTGGATATTCTAAGGAATCATCCCTACCAGAACATGCTCTCACACTCTGCTACTGTACCGGATATCTACATTCAGCAATTTTGGAATTCTATGCAGAGGATCACATGTCAAAGTGCAGTGACAGTGACACTTAATCACAAACAAGTCACCATCACTCATGCTGACTTACGGGCTGTTCTTATCATTCCTAAAATCGAGCCAACTGACTTCTTTGCCACACCTACTGAAGAGACAGTTCTGCAATTTCTTCTTGACATTGGCTATGATGAAGCTTCAGGGGTTGTTACTAAGCATTCTCACGTGGAGCTTAAGAACATTCCTCAACCGTGGAGAACCCTCTACATCATCATTACCAAGTCTGTTTCTGGTCGTGACAGTGGTTATGAGCATCCAAAGCTCATGGAACTGCAAATCTTCTAGTCTTTGATCAATAAGAAGGACATCGAAATCGAAGCACTGATATGGGAGGACATGATGCTATTTCACAAGAAGCTTAGCTCAAAGATTCCCTATGTCAGATACTGTGACAACTCGTAATTTCAGGACATTTCATATAAACTAGATTTAGTCTACACATCATTAGTAACATCATTTCATATCAATTTATGCATGGGTTTTGCATTTTACATTAAACGTTTATTTTCTTATTAAATAAACGCTATCGCGTAAACATTATTTGAACATTTGATCCGACACTTCCAAAAATTATTCCGATATATTTTTGTACTCATAATAAGATTATAAAAATAATATTATTACTTTACCCGATGTTTTCAATTTATTTTGTATATAAATTGTTATGTATAAAATTTTACGACGGTTTTCGTAAATATTACACGATAATTATTATTTCACTCAATTTTTGTAAAAAAATGTATTTTTATAATTTTTATGACTTCAATATATTTATTTTGCTCCATTAAAATTTATTTTTAGCTAACGCTACCCTAAATGCTTAAATATGTACACAAGTTACCAACTATCTTTAAATAACTACACATTTACAATATACTTATATATTAAATGATACAAAAGTACCCCAAGTCTTTTATGTTTCTTATGTTGGTCGACCACAAGAGATGACTCACACTACTTTAAGTACTAAATATCTAAGACTACAAACTATATTTGTCTACCTATTATAATATATTACACTACACATAGATTACATGATATCAAAGTGTGAAATAAAAATCTATTCTCTCATTTCCTTCTTCCTCTTCAACCGGCCATAAGGAGCCCAAGCTAGGAGTGCATTTTTTTCTTCAAGTCAAGTAATTTCACAACTTAGGCATACTCTTAAGCAAGGTTTTGGAATAAAACCTAGGGTGTGTTGGGGGTTAGATCCCAGAACAGGGTTAAGACAATCAATGACAGTAGCAATACCACTAGGTGGTTACCGGATATCACTTGGAATCATGTGATCACTTTCCAAAGTAAACTATTCGACCCTAATGCCTGGGTATCACGAATATCTACTTGGGATAAGACCAAATGCAGTTAGAGAATTAGGCACAATTCTATAACCCTTTCGCTTATAAGTATTTTGTGTTTTCTGTGTGTTCCTCATGCATGTTCAGATCTCCTATATATAGGAGGTTACTCTTGAGCTATTCCAATGGAATTATGAGTATTAATCGGCCCATTAATAGCCTCATAATTATCCCCATTATAGCCGTTAGTGGTTACATGACCAATTAAACGTGGTCATAAAGAAGTTGTAACTGCCATTTAGCAGTACTTTCCATAAGCAGTACTTTCCACTAGCAGTACTTTCACTTGCAGTGGAAGTACAGCCTATCAGTGGAAACACTGCTTATCAGTACTTTCATAGCACTATCAGTGGATACACCACTTCAGTGGAAACACTGCCTATCAGTGGAAACACTGCTTATCAGTGGAAGCCACAAGCAGTACTTTCCACAAGCAGTACTTTCCTTAAGAAGTACTTTCACCAGCAGTACTTTCTACTAGCACTACCAATACAAACCACTATAAGAGTCAGGGTGTTCATGGACCTTATGGGTGTACACTCCGTACCTCCTAACCCATTACAAGGTATGAACTAATCCCACAAGTGCACTAAATTTTCCAACAATCCTCCCCAAATTTAGTTCACTTCCTTTGCATGAAAAAATAAACATCAATCAAAACATGTGCATAAACGAAAATGTTCTGAGGATTGAATTTCCATCTTAGTAAATTACACGTTCAAATATTCGAGAATCAGGGTGTTCTAAGAATTGAACCCTTCAACCCATTTGAATACCTGAAGATAAAATACACACAAGTTTTCAAACACTTAAAAGCTCCTGACACTATACAAGCCATGTGTCCATATCCAAATTCATAAATGTTGTAAAAGCTAAAAGTCCAAAGCTTCCTGAAGCGGCAAAACTTCAACATTTACATAGGTGGTTCCTCTTTATTCATGCTCCTGCCAAGCACTTTTTCAAAGAAAATAAACCATTGAGAAGTAAAGACTTCATCCTCCTTTCAGCAGGTTCTGAGCACAACCTTGGGATGTAAATAAACATGTGCTCCAGTCCACTGAATGTTCAGCTTTCCCCATTGAACTCAACTCCTAAGTTTCCTCAGGAGGGAGTTGGGTGTCCTAGCATTCAGTGACTAAGTTGGACTTAAACCCATCCCTTTAACAGACTTTATAACCAAGTCTCTAGCCAGACCCTTCGTCAAGTGATCAGCTAAGTTCTGTTGAGATCTCACAAACTCTATAGATACCACCCCATTCATGATAAGCTCACGAATCATGCTATGCCTGACACCTAAGTGTCTAGACTTACCATTGTACATCTGGCTATAAGCCTTAGCCAATGTAGCTGCACTATCACACCGGATAGAAATAGGTGCTATAGGTTTAGGCCACAATGGAATCTCAAGAAGCAAGTTTTTCAACCATTCAGCTTCTTTACCAGCAGCTGCTAAAGCCACAAATTCAGATTCCATTGTTGAACTGGTGATGCAAGTTTGCTTCTTGGATGCCCAAGAAATTGCACCTCCACCAAGTAGGAATACCCAGCCACTGGTAGACGAGTTGTCTTCAGTGTTACTGATCCAACTTGCATCAGTGTAACCTTCCAACACTGATGGGTAACCAGTATATGAGAGACTATAATCCATAGTTCTCTTCAAATACTTCAGTACCCTTTGAACTGCTTGCCAGTGATGAGCACTAGGATTACTAGTATACCTGCTCAATTTTCCCACTGCAAAACCAATATCAGGTCTTGTACAAGTCATGGCATACATCAGGCAGCCAATTACCCTAGAATACTCAAGTTGAGATACAGCCTTGCCATGATTAGGCATCAGCTTCTCACAAGTATCCATAGGAGTACTCACTGGAGTACAATCAAAGTAATTGAATTTCCTCAGTACCTTCTCAATATAATGAGACTGAGAGATAGAAATTCTATTACTTTCATGTTTAATCCTTATACCAAGGATAACATCAGCCTCCCCCATGTCTTTCATGGAGAACCTTGATGACAAAAATTCCTTTGTCAGGTCAACCTGATTTTGGTCAGTGCCAAAGATCAACATGTCATCAACATATAGACAAATGATGACTCCTTTACCAGATTCATCAAATTTGCTATATACACATTTGTCAGCTTGGTTAAGAACATAACCACTAGACAAAACCACTTCATCAAATTTTTGATGCCATTGCTTAGGTGCCTGCTTCAGTCCATAAAGAGACTTAATCAGTTTACACACCTTGTTTTCATTGCCAGGCATGATGAAGCCTTGAGGTTGGTTCATATAAACCTCCTCTTCCAATTCGCCATTCAAGAAAGCTGTTTTCACATCCATCTGATGAATAACCAGATTGTGAATAGATGCCATAGCAATCAGCAGTCTTATGGTACTGATACGAGCCACAGGGGCATAAGTATCAAAATAGTCTATTCCTGACTTTGTTTAAAGCCCTGAATAACTAGTCTAGCCTTGAACTTTTAAATAGTTCCATCTACCTTCATTTTCCTTTTGAAAATCCATTTTCAACCCAGAGGTTTGCAACCAGGAGGTAGATCAACCAACACCCAAGTGTTGTTGCCCATGATGGAATCCATCTCATCATTGATTGCTTCTTTCCAGAAAGCAATATCCTGGGACTTCATTGCTTCTTCAAATGTTTTGGGGTCATCCTCAACAATGAAGCAATAGGAGTATTGGTCTGAGACCTCATCCCTAGTTCCTTCAACTAAGTATAGTTGAAACTCAGGTCCAAATGACTTTGGAGTCCTGACCCTTTTGCTCTTCCTGAGCACAGGTTCAGGTTGTTGAACCACAACCTCATCAGGTACCACTGATGGTTCATCATCAGGGACCTCTGATACACCAGTGTCATGAGTTCCATTAGGAATCCTTTGACTTGGTCTAGGGACTGATGAGAATCTATTCTCATCAAAATCTGCATCCCTTGATTCAATTATTGAGTTAATTGAAACATATTCATTAGGTTCAATAACATAGAACCTAAAAGCCTTGGAATGCTCAGCATATCCAACAAAGATGCAGTCAATGCCTCTTTCACCCAAAGTCTTTAGCTTTGGATCAGGGAGTCTTACAACAGCCCTACAACCCCAAACCTTGAGATAATTCAGGTTGGGTTTCCTTTTAGTCCAGAGTTCATAAGGGGTAACCTTGTTCCTTTTGTTGGGAACCCTATTTAACAAATAGCAAGCTGTTAACATAGCTTCACCCCAGAACCCTTGACTCAGTCCTGAATAGGACAACATGGAATTAACCATCTCCTTCAGCACCCTGTTTTTCCTTTCAGAAATACCATTTTGCTGAGGAGTATAAGGGGCAATCGTTTCATGGATTATTCCAACAGACTAAAAGTACTGAGTATCCATGTACTCACCTCCCCTATCAGTCCTTAATCTTTTGATCAAAGACCCAAGTTGTAATTCAACTTCAGTTTTAAACACTTTGAATTTATCTAATGCTTCATCCTTGGTATGTAACAGATAGACATAACAAAATCTAGAAGCATCATCAATAAATGTCACAAAGTACTTCTTATTCCCCAAAGAAGGAGTGGCATGCAAATCACACAGGTCACTGTGAATAAGCTCCAAGATCTTAGTCTCACGACTAACACCCTGAAAGGGTTTCTTGGTTATCTTGGTCAACATGCAAGTTTTACACTTTTCAGTGTCCATGTCAAAAGCAAGGATTAAACCATCCCTAGACATATCTTGCATTCTTTTATAGTGAACATGGCCAAGTCTAGCATGCCAAAGTCTAGAATTAGTGTCAGTGGTGGTCACAAAAGCTGAATTAACATTGTTAGTAGAAATATTAAGCCTGAACATTTGATTACATAAATAACCAAAACCAATAAAAACACCACATTTAGAAAGAACAAATTTATCAGATTCAATAACACTACTTGAAACCAAGTTCTTCCTGATATCAGGAACATGAATAACATTAAACAAAGTTACAATCTTTCCAGAACTAAACCTAAGATCTACACAACCACGACCATGCACCACGGCTGTTGACTCATTTCCCATGTGAAGAATAGAACCATCATTCAGTGACTCATAAGTCTTGAACCAGCTTCTATCTTTACACACATGAACTGTTGCACCAGAGTCAACCCACCACGCAACATCATCATCCTGCACATAAAAAGATTCAGATACATATGTAACATAATAAATCTGAAAAGACTTATTAAACATATTCTGACCTTTCAGTGAGTTGGCTGAACCACCACTCCCTGAACCATTAGTGCCTGATCCATTGGTTTTACCACCAACTTTAACACCCTTGCAGTCCCTTTTAATGTGACCAGTCTTGCCACATTTCCAACAAGTAGGTGTTGCCTTCTTGTTAGGATCTGCCCTTGTGTTGTCAAGATGCTTGCGTTTGCCTTTGTTGTCATTGTACCTGGTGGAGTTGTTATGCTCCACCATATTGACAACAGATGGTCCAGCAGCATTGCTACTCTTTGGCTTGTCATTGTCCTGCACCTTGAGAGATTCCTCAATGTGCAGATGACTGCCCAACTCAACAAGAGTTAACTCCTCCTTCATATGTTTCAAGGTATGCTTGAAATCTTTCCATGAAGGAGGGAGTTTATCAATAACACAAGAGACTTGAATAGCCTCATCCATGTGCATATTGTGTTGTGTAAACCTACCAAGTATTCCAAGAAGTTCATTGTATTGTTCCATAACTGGTCTTGAATCAGTCATTTTGTAATTTGTGAAATTACTAACAAGGAACTTCTTACTTGATGCATCCTCAGCCATATATTTGGCATCCAAGGAATCCCACAGTTCTTTGGAAGATTCAAAGTTCTGATAAATATCAAACAGAGAATCAGACATACCATTGAGAATAAGACCTCTGCATATGTAGTCATCATTCTCCCATTTGCTCCTCCTTCTGATCTGCTCCACAGTAGCATCATCCCCATCATCAGGAATAGGTGTAGTAAGCACATACACCACACTCATGCTTGACAGCAAGAAGTGCATCTTCTTCTGCCACCTCCTAAAGTCCACCCCTTCAAACTTGTCCATCTTAGCAAAGTTTGAAGCCATGTGTTTCATTGCAGCAGTTGCCATTGATTATCACAAAATAGTTTACTTTGATTGTTGGGGGTTAGATCCCAGAACTGGGTTAAGACAATCAATGACAGTAGCAATACCACTAGGTGGTTACCGGATATCACTTGGAATCGTGTGATCACTTTCCAAAGTAAACTATTCGACCCTAATGCCTGGGTATCACGAATATCTACTTGGGATAAGACCAAATGCAGTTAGAGAATTAGGCACAATTCTATAACCCTTTCGCTTATAAGTATTTTGTGTTTTCTGTGTGTTCCTCATGCATGTTCAGATCTCCTATATATAGGAGGTTACTCTTGAGCTATTCCAATGGAATTATGAGTATTAATCGGCCCATTAATAGCCTCATAATTATCCCCATTATAGCCGTTAGTGGTTACATGACCAATTAAACGTGGTCATAAAGAAGTTGTAACTGCCATTTAGCAGTACTTTCCATAAGCAGTACTTTCCACTAGCAGTACTTTCACTTGCAGTGGAAGTACAGCCTATCAGTGGAAACACTGCTTATCAGTACTTCAGTGGAAACACTGCCTATCAGTGGAAACACTGCTTATCAGTGGAAGCCACAAGCAGTACTTTCCACAAGCAGTACTTTCCTTAAGAAGTACTTTCACCAGCAGTACTTTCTACTAGCACTACCAATACAAACCACTATAAGAGTCAGGGTGTTCATGGACCTTATGGGTGTACACTCCGTACCTCCTAACCCATTACAAGGTATGAACTAATCCCACAAGTGCACTAAATTTTCCAACAGGGTGTTAGGATTAACCTTGTTCATTTAACCTCATCAAGTTACTAGTAAGCATTTCATGTTCATATTCATCTTTCATATTCATATTATGTTCATTTCATCATATTTGAGAAAAACATGCAAGTCATATTGATGTTTATACCACTTTTTATTGTTTTTAAGTGTTATAAATATATATTTATCATCCTATAATTACTCCTTGAAATATATCACTTTTAGTGATGTCTAGGAACCCATGACACCCTAAGAAGGTGTATGGTAGGATTAGAATAGCTTCGGATTTGTTTTGAATTGGTTAGAATAAGTTTTACGCGAGAAAAACTCATTTCGACAAATATATTTAAAGGTCTGACCTTTTCTGTGAAATCTGGAATTTTCGACAGTTGATAAAAATATTTGGGATAGATATTTGGAAAATATACTTTAAAACGAAAACGTGGCCGCTTGAATGGGTTAAAACGGAGTTATAACGAAGAAGTTATGCTATTTTTAAGTTTAACGACGAAAACTATTTGTTTCAGAAAATTCAGCATGTATTCTCAACTTTTTACGAGTCAAAAATGAGTCTTAAGCGTTATAAAATGTGTCGACTTATCAAAAATATATTAGTATACTTTAACACGAAGCTAAGGATATATAAAACGTAGAAAACGGACTTGTAACGATTAAATTACACGCGTTTACACAAAGTTGCCGTAACTATATTATATAAGAAAAACTAATATATTTCTATTAGACAAATATTACGGCCACGAAGGACCATGTTGAGGGTCGTTTTTAACATGGATGTAGTACTTTTTATAACATGATGTCTTCTAGTAAAAGTGAGTTCGCCGAGCCTATTTTCCAAAATGTCCGACCGTTCGTCAAGCGGAGTTGTAATGAATAAATTACGGTTACTTAAACTTTGCCGAAAACCCCCCTTAAACAATATTTTGGACACAAGTAGCATACTTTACCTACATTTTTATCCATGATCGAGACCTCTAGGATGAAAACTTAAATGCTAAAACTTTGAGATAATGATACAAGCTTCCCAAAACCGTTGAGTTTGTTTCCTAACACTCGACGTGCACCATTTTACGACTAGCTTTTCAAGGCCGTTTAGTCACTTTCATGAAATTGTCAAATGACATTGTTTTACGACGAAAAGTTATAAATTCATAATAAATCACATAACGACTATCGTAGGAGGTTGTTTCAACGAAAATACTTGTAAAGTAATTTATAAATTGTCAAGACGTTATAAGATTATTTTTCGACGATAAACATTATTTTCAAAACTGCACAAGTGGTATAGATTACATGTGGATTTGCTTGCACGACATTGCTTCATGACTTATTATAGATCATATCATTCATAATAGGTCGCGGTTAGAGGTTGCGCCTCATTTCAGTATTGCCATTATATCATCATAAACATTGCATCAGGTGAGTTCCATAGCCCCATTTTCAATTGTTTTAGTGCTTTTATTGAACTATTTTGGGGGAGATAAATGCTTAACTATTTTTCACAAGTACTTTAGATTTTTAAGGATAACTTCTATCATGATCACCATCATTTCAAAACCGAATGTTGTACTATATCAATTGTTCTTGTTTATGTGCTATAGTTCAACGTCGTATAATGTTCTAAATCAGTTGACTACTGATACATTGTTTATGTACTATTGATTATGTGCTATAGTTCTACGTCGTATAATGTTCTAAATCAGTTGACTACTGATACATTAAGTCATGTGCTATTGTTCTACGTCGAGTTAGGTACTATTGTGAATTCATTTGACATCATGTGCTTGAACATAAACTATACACATTTTGGCAGTGGGTTGTAAACACACAGGTTGCAAGTTTTGTATGGGCGGAACTTGGAACTGAGTGGATTTACAATGCCTTTGCTGCATGAACATTTTCTAAAGGTTTTTCATTTCAACATAAACTCTATGAACTCACTCAACCTTTGTGTTGACACTTTTTAGCATGTTTTATCTCAGGTATCTAAGGCATTCACTTCATGGCATGCATATGGACATATCATAGAGTCGTGGTGACGACGCGTCTCACTTGGGTTTTATGAGCTTTAAAAACATCGTTTGAATTGTATCAAATTTATTTCTGTACATATTGATTTTCATTTGGGACCTACATTTTGAAAACTCTGATTGTTTTATTAAATCAAACGATGTGTTTTCCAAACGACACTTTAGGTCGTTCAATATAACTATAACTTTGATGCTATGACAGTCATCCCCAGGAATTCCATTCCGCTGCAAAACAGGTAATTTGGGGGTGTGACAGACACACAAAGCTTTTGATCCATAGAGCACTTGGACTCAATCCTGATATTCCACAGAGGCTCAATGACCCCGACAATCACGACTTGTTGTCCGAACCTATCCTTTCTATCAGAATCAAGGAATCGACAACTAAGAAGCAGGGTGCCGTGCTGCCTGATCACCTTCTATCTAAAGAACTCAAGAAACTTGAAACGTACAAAAGGTATCTAGTTGCAGTAAAAGAAGGCAAAGTTGGTCATCTTGATGAAAAACCTTCAGGAACTCCTACTCGGAGAACCAGAAGAGGAAGTGCTGGAAGTGCAGTAAGTTCTAAAAGTTATAGGAAGCTTCCCAAAAGGAATCCTCCTCGTAAAAGGATTGTTCCCGTAAAGGAAGCTGAACTTATTCCCACACCTGAACCGCAAAGAAAGCTTGTGGACGAAAGCTCTGAAGGTACTGACACAGATGAAGAGATTACCTACTCTGAAACTGCAAAGGATGACAATCCTTCAATACCAAAACCTCCAAGTCCTCAAGCTGATAAAGGAAAAGGGAAGACTCCCGCACTTGTGCCCTATGATGAGAGCTCTGAAGAAGAAGAAGAGCTACTGGATCAATCATACATGAAGAAGTTTAAAATCGTCAGACACCTTCAAAAAGCCGAAGAATTTGCAAAAGACCAAATGGGTGGCCCCGGAGGATCAAGTGGTGCTGTCCACTCTCCACCAGATCCTGATGCGGTTAATCGACCCGATAAGGGATCTGGTGCCACCACTCTTGTGCAACAACAAAAGCTTGTGGAGGATACTATCGAATATGAGTTTGAGAAACCTGAAACTGAGAAGTCTGAGAAAGATAAAGATGCTGATTATGACAAGCTGCTCCTGGAAAGTCCTACACGTACACAGAAGGAAACTTCTGAACCGCCCAAGGACCCCGAGTCTCCTCATGTCTCCTCCTCATCAGATTCTTCATCTCACTCCTCACCACCACCATCAAAGAAATCAACCAAATCAACATCCAAATCTGTGAAGAAACCACCTAGATCTTGGATTTCTCAAACTCATGAAAGGATTGTGAAAGCTGTCCAACAAGTCAGAAAGAAGGACATGCTCTACAGAAAACTGAATTGGTTTGCTGACCAAATACAGTACTTAAATGATGAGAAAGACAAGATGCAGAAAGAAAGGGAATTTGTTCAGCAGTTCATGAAAAGTCATCGTCAAGAGGAACTGAACGAAATGATCGAAGGTTACACTAACAAGTACCTTCAGGATATCGTTCCTAAAGTCACAAAGGAGATGTTTACCAGACAACTATATCCGAATCTTATGCAGATAGCCAAGCAAACTATAAGATCAACACCTTTAACCGTCACAATCAATCCATCTGATCCTGTAGTTTTCTCGGATAATGAATTGGTGGCCAAGCTCATCACACAAATGTCTAAACGATCTGGGACATTTAATTCTGATGAAGGTAAGCTGTTTCAAGCATTGCTGGACTACCAACTCAAAGAAGCATGTAGATTCGAAGCAGAAAAGCCTAAACGTCCTAGAGACGATGAAGATAAGGATCAGGATAAGTGATGAGTGTCTAAATACTCATCATTTTTGTACAAAATAAACTGCAAAATCATCTGAAAACAATCAGAAACACATCAAAATGATCAAAATATCACAAATCAGTGTTTTATGTGTTTTAAATGCAAAAATATCAAAATCAGATGAAAAACATATCAAATTTGCAAAAATTGCAGTTTTAGTCCCCCAAGTTTCAAAAGTTGTCAAAACCAGTCCCTGAGCACATAAATTCAAAAGTAAAGTCACCAAAGGTCCTTTTAAAATCAAAAGTTGTCAAATTTAGTCCTTTGGTGAAAAATATAAAAAGTTTGAGAAAATTACAAAAATGGTCCTCCAAGTTTGAAAATTGGCAGAATTAGTCCCTGGAAAATGTGAAAATGGCAAAATTGGTCCTTGCACTTTTGATGATTATCACTTTTAGTCCTTGGATCAACTTTTCTGAATTGGCAGCAATGGTCCCATGATTTTCAGATTTTACACATATGGCCCCTTAAGTTATTAATCCTTTTTGAACCTTTGGACCCTATTTAATCCCTTGGACCCCTTTGCCTTTTGACCCCCTGCCAAGTCTAATATCTGGTCAACCCAACCCAGTCAAACAAACCCACCACTTGGCGCCCATTTTTCTCCTCCCTCCCAACCACTGCCTGCAACTCCACTCAACATCCATCCCCCCTCCTCATATCACTCTCCTTGTCCCCCCACCTCATCACAACTCCAAATATCATTAAATGCTCATTCTCCCTTAACACTCTACCCCCACCTGTTGATAATCCACTTTGGCGCCAAAAACAATCAAACGGCCAAAAATCACTTAAGCTCATCCAATGGTCCAAGATATTGGTGGGAAGTGCTCAGAGTCAAGAGGAAAGAAGTTTGAGTATAAAAAGGAGGCAAGAGGAGAAGAGAAGGGGCAGTAGCTAGTTTTTATTTTTTTACTTTAAATGTCGTTTTTAATTAAATGTTTTTAGTTTTAGTTAAAATATTGTAATTCCAGTTTTTATGTATCAACATTAAGTTAATAACCCTTTGTAATATGCTTTTGAGTTCTTAATCAAAGTCTTTAAATAAAATCCATGTTTCATGTTACTGTTGCAATCTCAGTTTTATAATCCTATGCTCAAGCTTTTAGAAGCTTATGTTTAAGCTCAAATAAGTTGTTTAAAGTTCTTTATAAGCTTTTGGAAAGCTTACAAACCAGTTTTAAGAAGTTTTGTTGCATAGTCAACAAAAGTCAACCTTGAGCTCAAATTGCAAATGAATTGGCTTTGGTGATGCAGAGGCTGATATTGGGTTGGATTAGCATAGATTAGATTGGTTTTGGGTTTGTTTTAGCATGCTACACCAGTTGAGCACATGTGAGTATCTGTCTCACTTTTAATTTTCTAGCCAAAATTGTATTTTATGCTTATCTTGTATTTATGGTTTAGAATGGTTTGTGTCTGTTCATTTAGTGTTAATTTTAGCTAGAAAACTCAGTTGGATCAATGATTTAGGATAAAACAGTAGCTAGCCTAGTGTAATTCTCACATCAGTTGGATTTAAGGGGTGTTTGGACTTGCTGAATTAACTATCATAGGGGTTTGCTCAGTAGTGTAATGTTAATGTTTTATGTTTGAATAGCTCTAATATGTTCATATCTGTCTTAATTTTGGTCTGCAACATCAAGAAAGTCAAATTCTCTTGAATCTGTCCTTAGCAGCTTTACTGTTGATTTTTGTTAAAGCAAGTACTTGTTTTTGTGTTCCAAATTCATAAACAAAGCTTGATATAGCTTCATTTAATCTAGTAACATCATATTCAGTCCTTGAATCAAGCTCAAAGTTGGCAAAGGTCAACTTTCCATTTCTTTCTAAAAGTCAAAATGTTGCAAAACCTGTTTTAGGCTCAACTGGGCAGAATTTTCATGGACTCATTATTGGATTATTTTAAGTGAAATTTGTTGCTTTAAAATCTACCACTGGTCTAATTTCTTTTGGCCATTTTATCAGATTTTTACAATTTTTTCTTAAGCTCTTTAGAAGCTTGTCAAAATGGTGATTAGTGCCCTGTGCAGGGCACTGTTGCCTGCACAGGGCTTTTGCAGAACTTGCAGCCCTTGCCACAAGCTCATTTGAGCTTGGCAAGGTCTGATTTTTGGTACATTAAGTCTCACCTAGGTCTAGTCTAGGATCCAGCTAGTGCTTTTCATTTCCAGCTTATTTTGAATTCTGTGCATTAGCTCAAAGTTGGCCCCCAGAACTGGTTTAGCATTTAAGCTCACAACTTCAAATCTGTTGAGCTTGTTGATTCAGAGTGTTTAGCTTGTTGAAACTTGTTCCATTTGTGTTATTTTAGCCTATTATAGCTTCCTTATCAGTTTGGTGGCTTTTGGGTTCCATTTGCTTATTGAAGTGCTTATTTCAATAAGCACTTCCTTATCAGTTTCATATTCTGCCACATAACCCCATGATTTTCCATTTTTCTTAGCTTCCTAATATTATTTTAAGAATTTCTTGAATTTTTCAGATTTTTCCTAGCTTGTTTGGTATTTTTCTTAATTTAAATTAGTTTTTAAGCCTTTTTAATTAGCTTTAAATACAAATAATTAAGAAAAGCTTCAAAAAAATAATTTTTCAATTTTCTTAAGTTTAGATAAATATAAATAGCCTAAAAAGTATTTTTCTATAATTTTCTTAGCTTAAAAAGTATTTTTTAGCATTTTAATTAGTTTTAAATAGTTTTAAATTAATAATAAATACATAAAAAGTCAAAAAAATATATTTTCTGTTTTAAAATTAGTTTTATCATATTTTAGACTTTTCCAAGTTATAATTTCATTTTTCTAGGTTAATCTTGTATTTTCTTGTATTTTAGTGCATTTTAAATACTTAATAATTAGTTTTTAATTAATAATAATTACATAAATAGTTTTAAAATTAATTTTCTTTTTCCAAATATTTTCTTTTATCATTAGGATTGTAAAAATGTATTTTTCATATTTTTAGGATCTTTATTTCTTAGAACTCACCTTTTATTTTGTACGTTAACGTAGTTTTTAATTTAAACGTATGTTTTAGGTTTTAAACGTTCATCACTTTAAATATAGTGATAGCGTTTATTTAATATCTTTTATCTTTTTAATTTTCTTAATTTGTATTTAAGTCGCTTTATTTTATAAACTTTTTCAGTAGTGTAATTATCAATCCTAATCCTTTCTGATCGCTATCATTAGTGGTCATTCTATCGTCTGATCATGTGTTTAACACACCATTGAGTCTCCTTGGGACTTAACGACCCGGGAATTCAATCTATTCTCCAGGACTTCATTGTATTTGTGTCTGAGCTGTTTCAAGTCTGTTAGACTTGACGGTTTTGCGCAGATCAAAATTTTGGCGCCGCTGCCGGGGAGGCTTTAGCGTGTGTTTAGCCTTTTTCAGATCCATTCTTGCACATACCCATCTTTTGTAAAAAAGTTTTTTGTAAAGTTATCAGAAAATCCAAAAAGTTCATTAACACTTTTCCTTAAGTGTTAAAAACGCCAAAAATATTTTCATTTCTTTGATTTTATCGTCATGTTTTTCAAAAACGCCAAAAATATTCCTCTTTACCCTCTAACCTTTTTGATTCTTCATTTCTTACCCTCTGATAACCTTTGATTCTTTCTATGTCTTATCCTCACCCTCTTGGTTGTCAATGGTGTGGTGGTCCTCATAATGGTGGCAATTGCCCCAGTTGTAGCGTGGTGGAATCAGGAAACGGGTCTGTCTATAACCAAGATCCCTATTCCTACCATAACACAACTGATTTATTCCATCAGCTACCACACTGTGAGACTCAGCAGTTTTACTGTTGTGAGTATTGTGGTGGTTCACATTCCAGTTCTGATTGTCAATCAGGAAACACGCTTGTCTATGAGCAGGTTCCTGATAACAATTATGACTACAACACATACCACTCACAGCCACATCAGTTTTACTGTTGTGAGTATTGTGGAGGTCCTCACTCTAGCTCGGATTGTCAAACAGGGAACCCATTTCCTTGTAACGATTACAGCTCTTCATATCATGACCAACCTCTACAGTACCAGCCTGATTCACTTCCTCAGAATCTTCTCCTTGATCTTTTGGATTTAGTGAAAGATTTGAAGGAATCTAAACACTCCCATGATAATCCAAATGAAAAATCAATGGAAGTTTTGTTAGCCGAAGAGCGGGCTGCTAAATTAGATTCCCAGATTGCGTTTGAAAAATCTGTTAGGGAATCAATTGCAAAAGAAAAAGCAGCCAGATCTAGCTCTCGATTCCGTTTCATTCCTGATGACGATGATGATGAAGATATCCTTGATATCCTACAATTTTATAACGGTTCATCAAGTTCATCAGTTGAAACTCCTTCCATGAAGAATCAGGGAGAAAAGACTATGATGGAATTACTAGCAGAAGAACAAATGGAAAGTATAAAACATATGTATGCTAGTCCATCTAATCTCCCTCAGTCTGTTGTTATCACACCTGATATTCCCACTCACTCTCTAAACATGGGGGATGAGCTTCTTAGCACTATTCCAGAAATGGAATCGTCTAGTGTTGAGGACCTTATCCCAATCCCGAGAGAGTCACAGGGAATTCTCGAGCATCTGTGTGATATTCCTTTCCCTCTTGAGTGTTCTCAAGATCATTTTGAAACTTTCTCTGATCTTAGCGACGATTGTGCTTCCTATGGAAACATCGAGTACGTTGAGGCATCACTTCCACAATCTGATGCTGATCCCCTTCTTGAGGAGTTCTCCGGTGAACTCACTCACATCAATCCACTCTTTGATTTCGAAGCCGATCTGGGAGAGACTGAAAATCTCATTGATAATGATCGTTCACTCACTTCTTACTCCAACAGTCCAATAGAGAATGTTGATCATTTTGTTCCCGAAACATTCAAAGCTACTTTCACTAATCCTCTATTTGAATTCAACTCTGAATTCACTTCAATTTCTGAGAATCCACTCTTTAATACTCAGACTGAGGATAGTGATGAGCCCACAATGGAACAAGAGTTCACAAATTCACATCATGTGAATGATTCTCTTCATGAGGAGTTCGCCGGTGAACTCTCTCATATCATATCTCCGCTGGAGTATGATTGTTTGGATGGCAAAAATCATGATCGGGGGGAGAGAATCTCAATTTGCATAGTTATGACAAATCTTCCCACCCTCCCCACCGAGATGCCTTCCAACCCAAAGAGCTCTACCGATAAAATCCAAATAAGTGCAACTGCACTTAATCCCGAGGAAGAAGATCTAGTTATGATTGTTATCATGATCTTCCTTCTTTTCTTCACCTACTCGGTGACTTCCTCTCTTCTTCACTCCTTCGGGAATGAAGACACTATCTTTGACCCTGGCATTTTCATTTATCATCTGTGAGCCGGGTCTATCTGTCTCTCTTTATCTCATCGGTGTGGAACTTTCACGCGCTTCAAATGTTTGTCCAAACATCTTGAATGAAAGTCCGATGGAGATTGTTTCTTCCACTTTGCTTCCCCATGAACCAATGAATTCGGGGTCGAGTCAAGCTAGCGACTCGGAAATCAAAAACAGTAGCACTCACCATATGGGTTTTCACCCATATTTCTGTCTTCTTACCCCCTTCTACCACTTAAGTGTGGGGGTGATGCCCCACATGTTATATATATATATATATATTATCTAAAAAAAAAAAAAAAAAAAAAAAAAAAAATCTTTATAAATAATGGCCGTAATATTTCCCTTTTACGTTCTTTGTTTCGGCATAACCGCCGGTACTTTGAATATTGAGGGCAATATTCATTTCTAAGTGTGGGGGGGAATTCTCACGAATTTCATATATTATCTACCCGATTCCCCCGTTTTTGGCCAAAATTTTTTTTGGAGTAAGTGTTTTACACTTTCTCATCAGGTTATCAGTCCGCCTTGTCTGTAAGACAAAAGGATTGGCTAATCCAGGAGCAAACGGCTCTTGGTAAAGATATCTCAAATCCGTTTATATGGCTTGCAATTTGCCCAAAATTGTATGGTTCTCAACTCACCATATCCTAAAAAGTGAAGAGTTGGCTAGTCCAGAAGGGTACGGCTTCTGGTAAAGACAAAATCAAATCCGTTGAAAGCTGGTGGTTTGCTCAAAATCACATGGTTATCAGTGTACCATAGTTCTTACTTGAACTGAAACATTTGGCTACTCCAGAAGTAATGGCTTTTGGTAAAGAGATTAAAATCCATTATGTTTTCTCAAATCATTGCTAGGGACTAGCAATATCTCAGTGTGGGGGATTGATGAGTGTCTAAATACTCATCATTTTTGTACAAAATAAACTGCAAAATCATCTGAAAACAATCAGAAACACATCAAAATGATCAAAATATCACAAATCAGTGTTTTATGTGTTTTAAATGCAAAAATATCAAAATCAGATGAAAAACATATCAAATTTGCAAAAATTGCAGTTTTAGTCCCCCAAGTTTCAAAAGTTGTCAAAAACAGTCCCTGAGCACATAAATTCAAAAGTAAAGTCACCAAAGGTCCTTTTAAAATCAAAATTTGTCAAATTTAGTCCTTTGGTGAAAAATATAAAAAGTTTGAGAAAATTACAAAAATGGTCCTCCAAGTTTGAAAATTGGCAGAATTAGTCCCTGGAAAATGTGAAAATGGCAAAATTGGTCCTTGCACTTTTGATGATTATCACTTTTAGTCCTTGGATCAACTTTTCTGAATTGGCAGCAATGGTCCCATGATTTTCAGATTTTACACATATGGCCCCTTAAGTTATTAATCCTTTTTGAACATTTGGACCCTATTTAATCCCTTGGACCCCTTTGCCTTTTGACCCCCTGCCAAGTCTAATATCTGGTCAACCCAACCCAGTCAAACAAACCCACCACTTGGCGCCCATTTTTCTCCTCCCTCCCAACCACTGCCTGCAACTCCACTCAACATCCATCCCCCCTCCTCATATCACTCTCCTTGTCCCCCCACCTCATCACAACTCCAAATATCATTAAATGCTCATTCTCCCTTAACACTCTACCCCCACCTGTTGATAATCCACTTTGGCGCCAAAAACAATCAAACGGCCAAAAATCACTTAAGCTCATCCAATGGTCCAAGATATTGGTGGGAAGTGCTCAGAGTCAAGAGGAAAGAAGTTTGAGTATAAAAAGGAGGCAAGAGTAGAAGAGAAGGGGCAGTAGCTAGTTTTTATTTTTTTACTTTAAATGTCGTTTTTAATTAAATGTTTTTAGTTTTAGTTAAAATATTGTAATTCCAGTTTTTATGTATCAACATTAAGTTAATAACCCTTTGTAATATGCTTTTGAGTTCTTAATCAAAGTCTTTAAATAAAATCCATGTTTCATGTTACTGTTGCAATCTCAGTTTTATAATCCTATGCTCAAGCTTTTAGAAGCTTATGTTTAAGCTCAAATAAGTTGTTTAAAGTTCTTTATAAGCTTTTGGAAAGCTTACAAACCAGTTTTAAGAAGTTTTGTTGCATAGTCAACAAAAGTCAACCTTGAGCTCAAATTGCAAATGAATTGGCTTTGGTGATGCAGAGGCTGATATTGGGTTGGATTAGCATAGATTAGATTGGTTTTGGGTTTGTTTTAGCCTGCTACACCAGTTGAGCACATGTGAGTATCTGTCTCACTTTTAATTTTCTAGCCAAAATTGTATTTTATGCTTATCTTGTATTTATGGTTTAGAATGGTTTGTGTCTGTTCATTTAGTGTTAATTTTAGCTAGAAAACTCAGTTGGATCAATGATTTAGGATAAAACAGTAGCTAGCCTAGTGTAATTCTCACATCAGTTGGATTTAAGGGGTGTTTGGACTTGCTGAATTAACTATCATAGGGGTTTGCTCAGTAGTGTAATGTTAATGTTTTATGTTTGAATAGCTCTAATATGTTCATATCTGTCTTAATTTTGGTCTGCAACATCAAGAAAGTCAAATTCTCTTGAATCTGTCCTTAGCAGCTTTACTGTTGATTTTTGTTAAAGCAAGTACTTGTTTTTGTGTTCCAAATTCATAAACAAAGCTTGATATAGCTTCATTTAATCTAGTAACATCATATTCAGTCCTTGAATCAAGCTCAAAGTTGGCAAAGGTCAACTTTCCATTTCTTTCTAAAAGTCAAAATGTTGCAAAACCTGTTTTAGGCTCAACTGGGCAGAATTTTCATGGACTCATTATTGGATTATTTTAAGTGAAATTTGTTGCTTTAAAATCTACCACTGGTCTAATTTCTTTTGGCCATTTTATCAGATTTTTACAATTTTTTCTTAAGCTCTTTAAAAGCTTGTCAAAATGGTGATTAGTGCCCTGTGCAGGGCACTGTTGCCTGCACAGGGCTTTTGCAGAACTTGCAGCCCTTGCCACAAGCTCATTTGAGCTTGGCAAGGTCTGATTTTTGGTACATTAAGTCTCACCTAGGTCTAGTCTAGGATCCAGCTAGTGCTTTTCATTTCCAGCTTATTTTGAATTCTGTGCATTAGCTCAAAGTTGGCCCCCAGAACTGGTTTAGCATTTAAGCTCACAACTTCAAATCTGTTGAGCTTGTTGATTCAGAGTGTTTAGCTTGTTGAAACTTGTTCCATTTGTGTTATTTTAGCCTATTATAGCTTCCTTATCAGTTTGGTGGCTTTTGGGTTCCATTTGCTTATTGAAGTGCTTATTTCAATAAGCACTTCCTTATCAGTTTCATATTCTGCCACATAACCCCATGATTTTCCATTTTTCTTATCTTCCTAATATTATTTTAAGCATTTCCTGAATTTTTCAGATTTTTCCTAGCTTGTTTGGCATTTTTCTTAATTTAAATTAGTTTTTAAGCCTTTTTAATTAGCTTTAAATACAAATAATTAAGAAAAGCTTCAAAAAAATAATTTTTCAATTTTCTTAAGTTTAGATAAATATAAATAGCCTAAAAAGTATTTTTCTATAATTTTCTTAGCTTAAAAAGTATTTTTTAGCATTTTAATTAGTTTTAAATAGTTTTAAATTAATAATAAATACATAAAAAGTCAAAAAAATATATTTTCTGTTTTAAAATTAGTTTTATCATATTTTAGACTTTTCCAAGTTATAATTTCATTTTTCTAGGTTAATCTTGTATTTTCTTGTATTTTAGTGCATTTTAAATACTTAATAATTAGTTTTTAATTAATAATAATTACATAAATAGTTTTAAAATTAATTTTCTTTTTCCAAATATTTTATTTTATCATTAGGATTGTAAAAATGTATTTTTCATATTTTTAGGATCTTTATTTCTTAGAACTCACCTTTTATTTTGTACGTTAACGTAGTTTTTTAATTTAAACGTATGTTTTAGGTTTTAAACGTTCATCACTTTAAATATAGTGATAGCGTTTATTTAATATCTTTTATCTTTTTAATTTTCTTAATTTGTATTTAAGTCGCTTTATTTTATAAACTTTTTCAGTAGTGTAATTATCAATCCTAATCCTTTCTGATCGCTATCATTAGTGGTCATTCTATCGTCTGATCATGTGTTTAACACACCATTGAGTCTCCTTGGGACTTAATGACCCGGGAATTCAATCTATTCTCCAGGACTTCATTGTATTTGTGTCTGAGCTGTTTCAAGTCTGTTAGACTTGACGGTTTTGCGCTAATCAATAAGCATGATAAAGCTAAACGTCAGAAGAAGTCTGGTGAATCATCTTCTATGTTACCTCCTCTCCAACGGACTCCTACTCAACAATGGTCTCCTCCTCGTTCTTCTACAGATAAACCTCAGGACGATTCCGAGTTACCACCCCTGACTCAGAAAACCGGTGATCACTTTGAGTTCACGGGTGGTGACGATGAAGAGGTCCTTGAGCCCCTACAACAACCCACCTCTCCCAAACAAGTTAAGAAACCAGAATCCTCATCTAGGCCAAAACAAAAGAAGAAGAAGGCGCCCATGGCTGACGTCGTATCATGGCTAGATGACGATAAAACAGAGGAATTTGAATGGTTCTCTACACTTGTTAACTCAACTCCCTACCCTGAAGAAGGTCAAGATCTGGTAGACGGTAATACTTTGGAGCATGCTAAGATAATGCAAGAAAAGTTCCATGTGAAGAAGATGACGAAATCCGAGTTGAGGCGAATCAAGAATGAAGCTTTTCAACTGTGGAAAGATAGCTCAGAAAGTGCCATCGAGGTTGAATATCACCTTGAAAACATTGCTCGAGCTATGTCTAACAACATGGATTGGCTCAACCCAGAAGCAAACGTCGACTTCACTAAACGGGACAACCCTCCATATTACACCGACTGGTCAAAACCACTACCAACGATCGGCCAACCAGATGAACCGAGGATTCCATTCAGATATTTCTTCAACAAAGACCTGGAATTTCTTCTACATGGTGGCGATGGTTCAAGGAAATACGCTACATCGTTGACACTTCCATTCCCAGCAGCTATATACTCGAACTGCATAGCCATCGAGGAACGTGCCAATCACTTGTTCTCTGACAACGTGGAAGCATACGACCGAGATGCAATGTACGGGATTCATCACTGGCCGGAACGCCGAAGAATCTACTACAGAAGCTGTCAGGTTCAGAAGTCTCAACATGCGGTGTTCAGTACTAAGGATATCGTTGCCATCAAACACGTTGCCCTTTCATCTAAGTGGGACTACACTTTCCTAAAGAATATCGTGGTCAAACGACAAGATGAAAAAGATTATGCATTCTCTGAGGCTGACTTTGAGAATTTGTCTATCAACGACATTGAAGACATGTACCTTGCCAAAGTACAAGGTCGCATGAGACAATTTTCAACCGAAGTACAACGTGAATTCATCAAGTCATTGCTCATCTTCATCAGACGCATAGTCATCAAGGAACGTGTAAAAGATCTTCAGCTGGCAGTTGAATCTTATCAGACCCGTGTCAACTTCACTCCACCTCAGCTAGATCTCCCCGACCTCAACCAACTCTCACAATATACACTCACCAGCAAACCTTTCGGCGTCATTTACCGTAGTGAACTACAAAGAAATTGCTTAATGGCGTGTAGTGAACTTCACAATTTTGGGGATCACACTTTGAAGATGGTTAGGGACGGATTGGCCTATAGGTTGAAGGACATACGTCACAAGATTGGGTCTCCTAAGCGATGGAATTCTCAGGATCGAAGGGATGTGAGGAGGATCATCAGAATGATTGATGAAAGGTTGTTTCGAAGGGATCAGTTCAGAACGTTGGAAAGCTTTGTTGGTGGTCGACCCAGGATTAACATCATCGGCTATCAACGCCTTGTTCGCACTCCTGGCGACATCACTGCACTTCCTGGTACCCCTTGAATTGTTTCCTTCATTATTACATTTGGATGTGTGATTATATATGTCTATGGCTTGTGCACACATAACAGTGTACAACTCGTAATTGTCAAGAAAGGACCCTGTGGTACGCTTCAGTGCCACAATCCTTATAAAAGGAGCGAAAGCTTCTTACTTTTGAGTAAAACCTATCAAACCTTTCATTTTTCAAGGTTTTGCTCAAAAGGACAAGTACTTCCCCATATGATTTTTCAAAACCTCAAACTTTTATATCACTAGTTGAGGGGGAGTATTTGAATTAAAACTTTGTTCACAAATTGTTCATAGTGGTCATCTTCCCGCAACACTCGAAATGGTCATATTTATTCTCAACTTTTCAAAAACAACATTTTATATGCCATTTTTTAGGGGGAGAAAATTATGTGATAAGAAATATGTTGTGTAAATGCAAATGAATCTTTGTGTAATAGACTTAACCAACGAATTGACGGTACTAAACTGTTAGTAACTCGAAAAGACTTGTCCTGGACGGGTAATAATTTCAAGCTAGTTCGCTAGTAATGTAAACGTGTCTCGCAAAGGACTTGTCCGAGTAGAAAGTACCATTCGAGAAACTCTTGGTAGACATGAACTCTGACGGGTATGACAACCTTTCGAGGTTTGTCTACACCTTCAAGGTAGTTATTAGAGCTAGTTGTCACCTAAAAACTGACAATGTAACTCTTTAACTATACAACGTAACCGTGTCTCGCGGGGGATTGTATATCTTGAGTTGATCAATTCTAAAGTGCGCGCTCTTCCCACACTGTGCAGATTTCCGTCAAAACTCTAAAGCACATGTGGAGGGGGAGTATTTCTGCTAAAAGATAAAACTCTCACAGTGGTTCAAACATGTTTTTCATTTACAAACCTCTTGAGAGATTCTTCACAACAGTGGTTTTAATGGCAACATAGGTTAGTCATGGAGTTATAAGGTGACTAAGGTTAGGAATAACCGTCCTATGATCTGCCAGAGCCGGAGGGATCTACCCAAGGACATCACAAATAGTTAGTACTTAGAAGTCCTTAGGTATGATTATAAAAAGGAGAAAATGAGAATCGGAGAAAGAAGGAGTTGAAGAATTAAAAAGAAATGCAAAGAAAATGGCTAAAAGAAATAGCCCTCCAAATTATTCAACTTAGGGCAGACACCGGGTTCAATTCATATGCTACTGGTTGTCACTTAGTGACGCCGGTATTGAAGATTAAAAGTCGTCATGGACCCAGTGACGCATGCACTAAACCTTCTTAGCCACTCAAGTTTCTCTCAACAGAAGCTTGTTTGATTCTCACAGGGAACCCTACGTAAACTATTGGCTTTCTCTTAGAGATCGCTAGTATTGAAGAAGGAGACCCTCTCCCTAGTCTCCGTTCAGGAAAACCAAAACGCACTATTGAGTCTAGAGCCACGAGATTCATCAAAAGATCTCTTAGGTACACTTGACATTTTATCACTTGACGTTCAACAATAAGAATTTCAGTGGTACATTTTCGAGTCCTTCACAGATCTTAGCAATCTGTCGAGAACATTTATGAGAGGTTCACAACTGTGATCCTCAGTGATTGAATGGAAACTCCTGCCAGGGTCAACATCAAACAACCCTGACAGCAGGTCACTTCGGTAACTCTCGTGGATTACGCGGAGTGTGTCTCAAACGGTCTACAGTCGTGAGGTGATGCTTCGGTGTACCTCAGCGACTCATCTGAACTGTAGATGTACTTCGGTACATCGCGTTATCTCACTTGTGGGACTCCAGTTCAGGAACGGCCTTTGTGAGAATTAGAGTTGTGTTTTCACACTATGCTGTTAACACTCTCGAAGTTCAAACTCGCAAGTGCCGGAATCCGCTTATTACTAACCATTTTAAATGTTTTCTTCTTATGGAAGCTCCGGAGCGGGATGATCGTGCTGATTCTTCTCATGCTCACGCCAACATCATCACTAATGGAAGTTCTATTCAGAAGCAACACAACAGTCAGAATGATTCTTCGTCAAACCAAAGAATCTACAAAGTTAAAAGACTTAAAGAACTTCATCAGTATTGTATTCCAACGTCAAAGAGCGTGTGAGCATGTTGAAGAATGACGTGGAGACACTGGAGCAGCGAAGCAGACCTGAGGCAGATTTGATGCAGACAACAACATACTATCACTTTCACCACAAAGAACAATAATCAAAGAACAAAGTTAATGATGACGTCAAAGCATAACTGCTCAAGGAAAACCATCTCTCTACACTGGGGAGATTGTTCGAATCGAGGCAATTCTTCTCACAAGAAAGAAGGATGTCAGAAGACGTCAGAGTTACTATTACATCAACGCCTTCACCGTTCATCACCAACACTTGAGGGGGAGATTGTTGGAATCACTCCTAGACCATAATCAAGTGTTAGTAATTAATATGTAATAGTTAGCTTTATTATGGCCTTTATGTTTGTAATTAGCCTTAGGCTTATGTAGAAGGCCCATAAGCCTAGGCCTTAGTCCATTAAAGAAAGGATGGAAACTAGGAGTGTTGCCCTAGCTTTCCTCCTATAAATACCTTATGTAAACCCTCACTTGAGGGTTGGTTGTTCAAGTTATTTCTCTCATTCACCTCCTACGCATAACCGGCTCATTCATACGTGTGTGTGTGTGTTTTACTTGTTCAACCGCCTTATCTCTTTCTATATTACTTGTGTTTGTAAAACTAGTGACCTAACAGATAAAATTATTTTGTATTTTTTGTGAGCCTTTGTTAAACGTTGAAAGTTGACATATGTAATAGAAGCAAACACAATATAGTTTGTGTTTTCTTTATTGCAGTGAATTGCTATTATTCAAGATTTTTCATATAGTGTTTCATTAAATTGCTAAATTTACACACATTCGGTTATCATCGTCACATGAAAATTCCGTCACTTTTTTAAGTTTCTTCTCAAAAGAACCAAGATTGTAATGATTCCTTTTCCATTATATGATTTTGTATATTTTAGAATTTTATTTTATCCATATTAAACTTTAAATAATATGTATTATGTAACACATGTGAGTTAGAAAAGCTGTTGCTTAAACTTTGAATGGTTAAAAACCAAAAAAGTCTACTGGTATATATGACAATCAAAAGATGATGACCATTGTAACTTGATACTTGCTTAAAATCCTAATGAAGAGCTTGGTTAACTGATATACAAAGTAACAAAAGAAGTTATTGTTTTTTCTATTGAACATACTTCTTTTACATAGATTTTGACATGTGAATATGAAGTAAGTTAGTTAGTTGTGTCAAAAAAGAAGCAAAAGATAGTTTATAATTACAAGGATTTGCATATATACCCAATGAAACTTGTATATTTGCATATTTTTTTTAAAATACAAATTTATATACGCTAAGTAAGCTATGAACCTTGAAAAGAAAAATTAGAAAATAAATGAATGACACTTATGATGGATGAAATGGTATGGGTGGTGATGATGGTAATAAGGAGAAGACACAATAAGAGAGTATGGTGATAGTACTAAAGAGTACCTTTAGACAAATGAAAGACGAAAGTTAGTAGACTATAAATATATAACTTTTAAGTATGTAAATGTATAACTTTTAAGTAAGGAGACAAAAATCATCTTTGATATTTGACTAAAGGTAAGGCTTGAATTAAGTGGTCAACATTCTTGCATCTAAAGACTATTGTTAATCACTTTGAGCTCTTACTTTAATAATATTACTGACTATCGCTTTTATATCGCTGCCACTTAAAGTTATGCTCATATAAAATACACATCATTTTTAAATTTTATTGTTACAAATAATATACAATCAAAAAACATTTGCTCGCCGAAATTTTTTTATTTTAAGGTACCCGCCGCCGCAACGCGCGTGTACCCTGCTAGTCTTTATCAAAACTTGAAATTACATCGATATCTTTATAACTTTTATAATTACTGTATTTTCTTTTCAAAACTTCAAAACTCTCGTATTTATCCAAAATGACAATTTGATTATTAAAAAATGATTTTGATACTTCAAAATTAAAACTTACATATTATTTTAAAAGTAAAATTAGTTTTTTAACCTTCTCCACTCAATCAAATCATATGTTGATGGGACATTAATGTTTTTGAGATATCTTCGCAAGAGGAGTGGATGGATTGGTTTTCAAATCTCCGTCTCCTATCTAAGCATAAAAAGCTTTTTGAAGGAGTTTGCTACGTTATGTGGCGGCATATTTGGAACTTTCGCAACAAGAGTGTTTTTGGTGCAGCTATTCCTTCGAAGGCTTCTATTTTCGAAGACATTGTGGCATCTTCTTTTCATTGGTGTAAACATAGATGTAAGGCTTCTTTTAGTTGGTTGGATTGGCTTAAAAACCCTCATCTTATTATCTTGTAATTTCTAGATTCTTGCTATTTTCTTTTATAAAATTCCGCCGTTCAAAAAAAAATCAAATCATATGTTGAACTGTTGTGCCTTTAATCAAACGTTGAGTACGTGCAGGCGTACTACTTTGCTTCTTATAATCAATTAATTACTTGCGACTTATATTTATCAAACGATTTAGGATTTGTGGCTTATACCTATGCATAGATTGTTGTTGTAATCCGTTTACAATTTTACATTCGTAGGTAAGTTCCAAAAATACTTTTACATTCAAACTTTTAAGAAAAAAATTGCATTTTTGGAGCCCCATTTAATTAAATGACATACTGACAAGAAAAACAAGTAGATTGAAAATAGTTCACTCTCATTTTTTAAGAATGTCTCATGAGAAGAATCATGATATATCAATGGATGTGACATCATATGTTGATGATTTTGCATCATCAATATTATTTAAGTGTAATGGATTGACTTAGTTGATCAATGTGTAATCGTGATAAATGTTCAACAAGTCGGGGTTGTGCGGAGTGCATACTTGTATGACATTATTATGATTATCATTCGGGGGCGAAGCTCCGAATCACGGGGGTCCGGGCGCAGCGCCCCTGGTAGTAGAGCCCCTGGCTGGGTAACACCCCCAAAAATGGTTTGCAGCGGAAGGAAAAGTTTTTGGGATGCTACTCAATTGGATCATAACACAAAGTGAAAAAAATAAAGATTTTTCTTAAAAGATTTCATTTATTGAAGTAAAATAGAGTTTACAAAGTTTGAATTGTTGCGGAAAATGGCCCATTATAAATAAGTGGTCCCAATACATAAATCAGAGTCGTCTATGACCATGCCATGCCTTTGCCTTGCGCCTCCAAAGATAAACTATCGCTTAAAAACCTGAAGATACATGCTAAAAGGGGTCAGCTTACGCTGGTGAGTTCATAGGTTTATTTAAAAAGGTATTTCAGTACACTGTTTCAAATTTGGTTTTTGATGATCATTACGTCTTGCATAATGTAATAAAGTTTATGATTTCAATTCATAAAAGGATTTCATAAAAGAGATTTCATTAGTGGACCATAAGTAGGGTATATGTACATTACAATGAATATAATGTCATATATTGAATCTATTACGCTAGCACTAAGTTCATGCAACCGAAACTACGACAGTTCTTGTATGCACAAAGAAGTCATACAAATAAGGAGCCCATGGCGAGTGTTTATCCCAATACACTCGGTCCCGACATGCTATATGTTTCGCCTTGACCCAAGCGGGGTCAACCGAACAAAGGAGTCACCCTCAATAGATCTATTTATAACATTCGCGCTTCCCAGCAGGAATTGACGGTTCATGAAGAGGCCAATTTGGGATCTAAGGATTTAGGCTAAGCTGCGTAATATTCTAGGTCAAACATTTTGGTATGCTCTATAAAACATCTATGTATGATGAAAACTTTAAACATGTAAAAGCATAGTATGCATGGAATGCACAAGTAAAATGATTTAAGTAAAATGAGCATGTATCTTCCCCCAAAACAAGTATAAAACAGTTAAAAGTAGGGGCTATGAAACTCACCTTGGCCATGTGCAATATGAAGTCTAAAGAGAATTAAATCAAGGAGTGATAGTGCACGGCTCCGACACGCAACCTAATTAATACGACATATTTAGTCTTTATGTTTAAGACTCGATAAAGTTTAACTAACTTTATAGATTTTAAATGTTTTTGTTGTTGTTGTTGTTGTTGTTTGTGTGGCATCAAAAACAGTTTACAAAGATTTGGGTGGATTTCGGCTTATGAGGGTATAACATGGAAGGAACTCTTGAAAAAAATAATTACGACTTTGATTTAATGGTGACCACATGAGAATACTTGGAAGGGTGCACGCAGAAAAGGTATCAAGGATGAACAAGACTTCGGTTTGATGATAACCGAATGACGATGTACGAAAGGTATGTACATTTATTAGGATATTATCGGACCAGGTGGATATCATGAAGGAAAGTATATATATATACTCATATAGTTATCTATAATTTATATATATGTTCATGTCGTTACTAATAAAAGGAAAGTTTTAAGTACAATTCAACTTGTACACATTTGTAAGTTTTTAAAATACGCTTCAGGTATTACTAGTGTTTGTTTAGAAAGTTTAAGCATTTACCCAAGTTTGTAAGTGACAACTTAATCATTCCAAAATGAATCTATGATAGATTACATAAATATATTTCAAATACTAATATGTTTTGAGAAGTTGTATATAACTCGTATAACATACGATATTTTTCGTTTGCGTATAAATTATATGTATATAAAATTTTGGTATGACATGCGTTAAGCTTTCTATATATTTGGTTTGACTAAATGTCAAGAATTGTATAATTTATAACTCGGTTTTCTATAGTTGAAAAGTGTATGTTTTATTAATATTGGAAAGATTGTTTCTTCCTTTGTAAAGTTGTTGTGATATGTATCGGTTACTTGTTCTAATGTATATAGATTTGCCGGTTGTTAATTCATCTTAGTTTATATGGTTGAAATGGTTAACCCGTATCGTCATAGTGAAAAATAATTTTTATTTCAATTTTCTTATTTCAAAAATCCTCATTCAAATTATAAGTCTATTTCGTTTCTCGCTTAACATTAACATTATATGTCGTGTGGAAGTTGTGTTTGATTCATGACATGTTGCAAATGGAATATATATTGGGATGAGATGGGAGAAAATTGAAAGAGGCGGTATTTGAGACTCGAGATTACACGAACACTAGTGCTTAAGTGGCTGTTAAG
Source organism: Chrysanthemum seticuspe (assembly GCA_019973895.1). NCBI lineage: Eukaryota > Viridiplantae > Streptophyta > Magnoliopsida > Asterales > Asteraceae > Chrysanthemum > Chrysanthemum seticuspe. The sequence continues at coordinate 25,786,997 of BPTQ01000003.1, forward strand.
CCAACGGATATCACAAGATTGGGCTTCGGCCTAGTATACATATACACTTAGACTTGGGCCTGCTGAACGCACCCTAATGGGCTTCACAACCCAAATTATTATCAAACACCCCTTTTTATTTTTCGGACTAGGCCTAGACCAAAAGCATTTTGGACACTCAAAATAGTTCAACCTGGTGAGATTTTTGTTAGTGAATTTCCAACTTTCAGTTTTGTATATATTTTGGCGCAAGGGAGTATTTACAGCATACTTGACACAATCACCATTGTCGCTCGGGACTTTCGTGAGCCTTTCACGAGCACTCACTCCCTTCGGGGTGTTCCATTGTGACCCGAAGTAAACCAAACAATATCAAAGGTTTCGACTGGGCATGGTCAAGGACACATGCATGTATTTCTCGAGGACTAGTGATAAGCAAAAACTCAAATGACACTTGTGACTACTACGACCACTTCCGTGGTCTAGGACTACACATGATTACCAGCACCCTTCGGGGCGCCTTAACCTTGTGCTTCGAATGAGTAGACAGACGCACCCTTGTGGGTAACTAACCAACACGACCCAATACGCGAGGAAGATAGCAGGTTTAAGCCGAATATGCTTTGATAAATACGAGTATAAGCCGAAAATTAAGATCAAAACTTAAAATATTTCTGGTTTCTTTTTCTTGGTTCTCGTCAGCATCTAACAACAACAATATTTGCTTAAAACATTTATGTTTCCCTTTTCCTTGTTTTACCATTTAACAACGACAACAACAACCTTCAGTAACCTCACATAAATCATAATATATATAAATTCGGATATAGACAAATGTTACAAGTACAATAGTTTCAAAGGATGACAAGAAATGTGTTCTTACATGGAACCCATTAATGGGTCGAGTAGTAATGAACACCGAAACCTCAAGATTCAATCGGAGGAGACTTGGGACGAATTAGAGCAATTGACGAGTGGAATAGCTTCCTTATGCATCCGGTAACAAAACCCCCAAATCAATTTTAAATACCCCTTTGTTTTGATATGAAACCTAATTTCGGATTTTATTTTGAGGAATGGATGGAGACTTCGACTGAAGAACCAACCTTTTTATAGATGTACAAAGGGATGGTCTTGAATCCACTTTCTCTTCTTGATTGCAGCGTGGCACTCTACTTGGCTTTCATCTCCATTCATAGCCGCGCTAATGTCCCCTTGTGATAGTTAGGGTAGATTAGGTGGCCGAAAATTTGTGGTGATGGATCATGGTGACTGAAGAGGAAGGGGAGCAGGAAACTTTTTGGTTCCTGGTTTTGGATAGAAGCGCAAAAGGGAAAAATGAAGAAGAAAGAAATATAAGGGGTGGGGCAGGTGTAGATTTGTTTTGTTTTATTATAATTACTGTATTGACTGTACCCCGTGTTTTGTCGAATTCTCGAGTAAACGTACCTTCCCGGTACCCGAAGAATATAGAAATTATATTTTTGGAAACGATTTTATAAGCGTAATAATATGACATTCTTATTACGTTGAAATTTGATTATAATTGTTTGCCGTTATTAATTTGGTGTCGGTATGCGTGCGATGCCGTGACTTTCTAAACTCACAAGATAACTTCTCGTTTTCTTTCGTAAATTATTAGTGATTGATAAAAAGTGTATTTTTTCTCTTATGTTAGTATTTATTTTTAGTCTTGTATGCAACTGCACTGCATTATGCGGAATAACAAATGGATTAGGCTTATGTATAGTTAAATTTTAACTGGGACAATAATAAATTTCCCATAGATACTCAGTTGATAAGTATCGTGTGTGTGGTGTCAGGTATTTAAGGAAACAAATGACTTCTCGTTTTTAGACTTGTATATCGAAAATTGTCAGAAAACAATCGATTTAAATTTTATGACGTAATAAATATTATTATAATAATCCGGAAATTTACGGGTTGTTATAGGTCGATATGGACTTAATTTTTTCCCTTTGATTTTACTGAATCGGTAGTTAAATAACTGCTATGGCTGTTACAACCGACATTCAGTTTTGTTGATCATATATTTATTATCCTTACTGTTCCGAATTCATAACAACAAAACATATTCTCATTTTTTAATCTGAGTTTTATCCGATTTAAGATTTCGATAGAACAATCGAAATACTTTAATCTGAAAGTGTTTACATGACTTTCAGATTTTTGTGATCCTATTTTCTAACATCATAAAGACTAGTAAATTTACTAGACAGGGGAAGAAAAAAGGCAATTTATAGTTTGATTTGTTTGATTAGGAGTGAAGGGTAAAAAGGTAACATAATTTGTTTTATAGATAAAATTTAGACTAAAATACACCGTTGGTCCCTAAACTTGGTCATACACTTCGCGATGGGACAAAGCTGGGCGTTATCATCGCCGGAGGTCCAAAACTTGGGCTTTTAATGCCAAAGAAGTCCCTTGACAAAGTCAATGTCTGATTTTTGTTTTGTAGTCGAGGGTATTTTAGTCCATACACATTTATACTTTGATAACACATTTATATTTTAGCCCTTCATCTTTATTTGTCGTCGTCAACATCATCATCGTCATCATCTCCCCAAGATAACATCTCTTGCAGGTTTTGGTTCAGGTCAAAGTTCAAGTTTCGAGGGTTTCTTAATCAGATACCAAAGACTGACCCCCTTTTCTTTCTCAGCCGGATCAGGAAGCTTCTTTCTCCTTTCAATTTGAAGGTGTCCAGAATCGGCCATAACATTAGTGAAAAATCCATGCTCCAGGTTATAATTAATCAACTATGTTGCCTATGGGTCTGAATCCGTCTCATTTTGTTTGCACCACAGATCTCCTATTAATGCAATTGAACCATGTAAGAAGACATCGTTGCAGCTCCGTTTGGTAGCAAAGCTGCCTATTACAATCTTCACTGGCAGTCAGATAAGGTCTGAAGATAATACTGCTGTGAAGCTAGTGTTGTTTGATGAATAAAATAGTATCATGTGGGCCCTTATCATAAATGAAGGTAGAGATTGTTCCTCTTGATGGCGATTTCACTGTTGATGATGACGAAGATTGGCCCGAGAAAGATTTTGATTACAAAGTTATATGCGCTAGAGATGGCAGAAGACCTTTGTTAACCGGGGATTTGGTAGTCACTCTTGAAAATGGAGTTGCGGATTTAGGCGAACTATGTTTTACTGATAATTCAAGCTGGAGAAGGAGTAGAAAGTTCATGATTGGTGCCCGAGTTAAAGATACTAATCATGGAGTGAGAATTAGAGAAGCCAGGAGTCAAGCAGCCATAGTAAAAGACCAACGTGGCGAATGTGAGAATCTTATTTTTTCCCCTCTTTTTAGCAAACTACGAGCTAATAAACTAATTATTGTTGTATTCTTGATTCAGCATACAAGAAGCACCATCCACCATACTTGGTCGATGAAATTTGGCGGTAAAGATGGTGTTCTTCATAAACACTTCGCAACATATCGCATATGCACGGTTAAGAACTTTCTGCAATGTATGCTACCAATCAGTCTTTACTTCGCAAGGTAACTTAATACTGTTATTAAACTTGTTACTTATTTTGCAATATAAGATTTTCAATGAATATATACTTAGCTTTTATTCCTGTTTATTATAGTTTCTTGGTGGATCATCTAACAAGACATGGGAGACCGTGATTAAGCATGCCAAAGACTGCGTTTTTTATGACAAATTGTACATGTACAGATCTAGTGAAGATGCAATCGGGCTTTTGCTTGATTCTGTTTTGATCAGCAAGAAATTATCTCTACATGAAGGGCTAAACTATAAATGTGTTATCAAAGTATAAATGTGTATGAACTAAAATACCCTCGACTACAAAACAAAAATCAGACATTGACTTTGTCAAGGGACTTCTTTGGCATTAAAAGCCCAAGTTTTGGACCTCCGGCGATGATAACACCCAGCTTTGTCCCATCGCGAAACGTATAACCAAGTTTAGGGACCAAAGGTGTATTTTAGTCTAAAATTTAATTTTCATAATTAGATTGCTAATTTGGATATATTTGAGGATTTTAAAGATTTAAAAGAATATTGAATTAATTATGAAATTTAGAATGATATTGATGTAATTTTAAAGTTTTTGCGAGGATATAGATGAAATTATCCTTTAAAAAAATATATGTCTATCATTCGGAAAATTTGAAATCTTGTGGTGTTTGTGCCGAGTAGGTTGCACATTTGCACCACATACAATATCATTGTTTGCCCGTAGTTCATTGAAATCTAAATCATAGACATCTCCTTAGTCAAGCTATCATCATATAATAATGACCATTGTTTCCTTAGTTCAAGCTCACCAACAAACGTCGGCAACATCTTTTTTATTAATCTTGTCCGTTTTAAAAACGCGTTATAACAAAATAACTAGCGAAGTGCATAAAACATCAAGCTATATGTTAATCAGCTGAGTATAGAAATCAATTCAAAGTAACAAACTCGATTAGGTCATTGATACATAAAATAATACTCTTGACTATTCATTTTAAATAATTCTCTTACCGTTTATTTTAAGCATGGACGGAACTATGTAGGGGCACGGGAGGGCCAATTTACGGTACATAGTGTAAATATTATAAGTTTTAGGTGTAATTTAGTTGAGTTTACAAACAAATCTCCGATTCGGGCCTCCCAAAATAAATTCGCCCCCCCAAAAAAATGTTCAAGTTCCGTATATGATTTTAAATGATGCATTACAGTATGACACGAAACTATAAAACAAAAAAATTATGATTAACATCATAAAATAGCAATGTATTTTTTTTGTAATTGTCTATTTTGGTAATTAATCTTTTTATCACTTTGCTAATATACTTGCATCATAATGGTAATTGTTTTCTCAAATTTTCAATTGATAATCGGTATAACTTATCAAAATATCTAGCATAACATAAGTTACCCTCAAATGTTGACAATTTGTGACATTTTTATCCGATTGTTTAGGAAACGGGGCACAAATAAAAAAAATTGGATAATCGGAGATTTTTTTTTTCTCTTTTTCATACAACGTCATAAAAAATACATCAACATTTTGTGTAACTTAGAGCACTAGGTGTCATGAAGAGCCAAAGTTACTAATTCAGGGCCCACAAGGTGACGCATTACTATAACAAACCTCCACAACCCTCCCCTCACAACTAACCTCAACTTACTTATTTGGGGTCCACCACTTATAAAAACATTACATATTTTAGGATCTTTCAAGTTATACATCATGAACGGCGCTCACCCCCAACAAAACCCTAATCACAAAAATCTTCATGATCTTTCAACAACGGTACACATCACAAATTTCCCAACATCCGTGGGCTCTACGGATCTATGGAAAACCTGCAATGAACATGGAGCGGTGGCTGATGTATACATCGCGCGCAAACTTTCAAAAATTGGGCATAGATTTGCTTTCGTTAGGTTTTTGAAAGTCAAAAACACCAGATCTTTGATTGGTGATCTCAACAAGATCTAGATTGGGACATATCATTTGTTTGCTGCCATGGCTCGTTTTGAAAGAAAACATAATGATGCACCCAAACCAACACAAAAAACCTACCCACTCACATAATCAAACCAAACCTGTCCCTACCTCATCTAATGCAAACCCTAATCGCTCCTATGCGACGACGTTGAATGGTAAGATCTCGCAAAATCAGGTATCAAAGGAAACCGTTATTCTCATATTTGTAACCTTAGATGCATCTGATCTGATAGAGATATGTGAAATGAGGAATTTGATTCTCGTAAAGACTAGAGACGTTCATCTCATTCTCAACATTAATAATGTATTGAGAAAAGAAGGTTTTTATGATTTTCAAGCCAAATATATTGGTGGTATGTGGTTGTGGCTTGAATTTGATAGTATTGAGTCCTGCCAAAAACTTCAATCAAATTCAGAGATGGCGTGGTATTTTACTCAAATGAAACACGTCACACAATATTTTAAAGTCGATGATCGCATGGTTTGGATTGAAATTGGTGGTCTCGCACTTAATGCTTGGACCCCTAAAGCATTCAATAAGATTGCTTGTACCTGGGGAGAGCCACTTTTTGTTGATGATGATCCAAATGACAATGTTGCAATGGGCAGGGTATGTATTAGAACTAAAATCCAAGGCCATATCAATGAAACATGTAAAGTTCTGATCCATGGTTAATCTCACAATGTGAGAGTGAAGGAATTTGCTGGCTGGGTACCGCATATTGAAGCTATGGATTCTTTATCAGAAAAGAAGTCTGATATGGGAATACCGGATGAACAAGAAGATGTCAATGAGGAAGCTGGTGCAATGGAAGAGGAGGAAGGTGAGATATGTGAAAACAAGGAGATCAAGGAGAAGAACGCTGATTGTAACCAAAACTCTTCATGGGCAGATGCAGTAGAGAACAAAGATCACTATGTTACTTCTCCAAGGAAAAAGTCTATGGAATGTCAAAAGCAAATGCCTTTAGAAACATTAGATGATACAAAAGGTGATTCCGAATCACTTTAAAAACCTCCTGTTTTCGATAAGAAACATCAGAACCCCCACAAAACTTCCTTATCTTTCCAAAGAACATCTTCGTCACGAGCAAGCAAGTCTCACTCCAAAACGTTTAGTACTCACGGATCACTGATTGAAGCTCTTGTCTCACAAATTGAAATGGGAAAAGTCTTGGGTTATGACATGGAAGGGAGTACAAACGACCTCAAAAATCTTATCAACAGTATTGGAGTTAATCACGGTCAATCATGAATGTTATGACCTTCAACTCTTGCGGAATGGGAGCATGCAAATGCAAAGCCATATCTAAGCTATGTAACAAACACAACATTTAATTTCTTGGAATTCAAGAGACACACTCTCCTATGATTGATCCTTTCATTGTAAAATGTTTATGGGGAAATTTCCAGTTCGAGTATGATGCTTGCCCCTCTGTCGGTAGATCAGGCGGACTGGTTTCTATTTGTGATCCAAACTCTTTTGCAATGATTAACGTCTTCCCATTCGATAACGTTCTTATTGTTGAAGGTAACTGGATTTCCACTCAAATGCATTGTTACATGGTAAACATTATGCTCTTCAAGATGATAGGAAAAAAGAAACTCTTTTGAATCAGATTCTTGAATTTAAGGAAGGTAACCCGGGCCACTACATTATTTTTGGGGATTTCAATGTGGTCCGAACTGCCTCAGAGAGAATTGGTACGGTCTTTAACTCAAATTTGGCTAATGTTTTTAACCAATTCATCAGTGACACCCTCTTATGGGAAATCCCTCATGGAGGACATTTGTTCACTCGTATTAATAGACATGACGATAACTTAAGCAAACTTGACCGATTCCTGATCACTGAAAACTCTTCATCCCACATGCGCAACTACTCAGATCAGGTTCTTGATTGTCACATTTCGGATCATAGACCAATCGTTTTGTCGCATTCTTGGCTTCTCAACAAGCACCTATGCGCCATCATCACTGACTTTTAGGAGAGCAATGTGGCTGATTAAGGTCCCAATCCGATAGTGGGTTTTAAGAACAAGATGAAGAACTTAAAAATTATCATTAGAGAATGGTCCAAGAACCAAAAATCTTTTCAAGCCCGGAAAAAGGAAGATATTTTTAATAAGATTAAGGAATTTGATACAGCTATGGCTAGTGGTTCCAATAATTTGACATTTGATTCCCATCGTCCTCTTTGGTTAGAAGAGCTTCGTAACATTGAATTGAAAGAGAACTTGGATACTTTCCAGAAAGCCAAAGTTAAATGGGGCATCGAAGCTGACGAAAACTCAAATTTTTTTCATGCTATCGTCAACCAGAAACGGAGAACTTTATCGATTCATGGCATTAAACATGAAGGTCAGTGGCTTACGGATCCTCACATATTTAAAGATACCTTTCACTCCTTTTTTGAAGCTAAATTTCAAAAAGGAGATGTAACAAAAATTACCACTCGAATTTCGCTCTATAAAACCCTTCATGATGACCAGAATACTTTCCTTATATCCCCAATCTCTGAATCTGAAATCCGCGCTACTATTTGGGACTGTGGCTCTGAAAAATCTCCGAGGCCGAAAGGATTCTCTTTTGATTTTTATAAAAAGTTCTGGGATACTATTAAAAGCGATGTCATCGTCTTCGTGCAAGAGTTCTTCAAAACAGGCATTATCGCAAGAGGATGTAATACCTCCTTCATTGCTCTAATTCCAAAGATATCTAATCCCATGGTTGTGAGTGACTTTCGCCCTATTAGAGCATTCCCATCAGTAACTTGTGTTAAAGTTTAACACCGTCCACGTCAGCACCACATCAGCTTTAACATTTCACCTTAACATCCCCAAAAAACACCCACATCAATAACATCCCAAGTTAAACTTTAACATTTCGTATTTTCAATTTCAACCCCTAAACTAAAACAAACACTTCATTTATTAAAAAATATATCACATTTAACATTAAAACACAAAGTACATTAAACGTTAAACACGAATTACATTAAAAATTAAAACTACAACGCATACTGATGAAAATAAAACTACTAAAACTTTAAAAAAAACGAATCATCTGAGACCCAACCCTCAGAACTTGAAGGGGAATTAAACTCGCCATTAACGAGCCGAGTCTCCATTATGTCAAAGTAGTTGTCTTGAAGATACTGAGCTTCCCTTGCTTCTTGCTCACGACTAGCAGCTTCCTCGCGTGCCTGCTCTTCCATAATCTCCCTACCGTTTTCAATATCTTGTTCTAGTTGATGAAGGGAAGCCTCAATTAACCCGTGGGGGTTGTTTTGAAGATCCACCTATGGACTGTTCACAGGTGGATTTGGAGTTGGAAAGCTGGTTTCCGGCAACTTTTCTGGACTTGGGAATTGCTGAGAAAAATCTTTGCGAGACATTTTTTGTGTGTGTAACTTGTGTGTGTTGTGTGTTCTAAACAACTCTGGTAGAGTTGTATATATAGGCAGAGTTGATTTTGAGTTTGAATAAATCCCGCTCATATTTGATTTTTGAATTTGAATTTATCCCGCCCAGAATTAACCAGTATAATTTAAATTTGAATTTGAATAGGTTGAGAGGGTGTAAGTAAAAATTTATTTGAAATAGTTTAGGGGGGGGTGAAATGATTTTTTTTTTTTTTTTTTTTTACATTTAACGCCCGTTATGGGCTTAATATTGCCCAATAACGCCGTTATAACGCGGCCCTCCCATCAGTGTAACGCCATTTAACGCCCAAAATTTCACCTTTAACGCTGGTTGGGCGTTATTAATGTAAGTGCTCTTAGTCTTATTGGCGCCCAATACAAGATCATTGCTAAAGTTTTGGCGAATCGATTAGCTCAGGTCATTGATTCTATTATTAGCCGTGAGCAGTCTGCTTTCATTAAGCAACGTCAAATCCTTGATAGGCCCTTGATGGTAAATGAAGTAATTAAATTGTGTAACCGAAAAAAGACTAAACTCATGGTTTTCAAAGTTGATTTTGAAAAAGCCTTCGATTCGGTTTCTTGGGATTATTTATTCTGAGTTATGAATTTTATGGGTTTTAGTGAGAAATGGATTTCATGGATTAAAGGTTGTCTATTCTCAGCTACTGGGGCCTTCGTTAAGGAGATCCCTTGTCTCTATTTCTTTTCATCATAGCTATGGAATGGCTTCATGTTGCAGTTGAAGATGTTATTTCTGCTGGGCTCTACCGAGGTATTACGGTTAACACTCTGACCCTCTCTCACCTGTTCTTTGCAGACGACGCTTTATTTTTAGGTGATTGGTCGCGGGCTAACATCAAGAGTATGGTCTCCATTTTGGATTGCTTCCACAAAGTTTATGGCTTAAAAATAAACCTTCACAAGTCCAATCTTGTTGGTATTGGAGTTCCTTTTGAAGAGGTCAAGCATTTTTCTCAGGTTATTGGATGCAACGCATTACAATCCTCCTTCTCATACCTGGGTCTTCCGATTGATTATAACATGGCAAACACAAAGAGTTGAGATCCAATCGTTGACAAATTCTCCAAACGTTTGTATAAATGGAAAGCTTCTCTCCTCTCCATTGGTGGAAGAACTACTCTCATATCTTGTGTCTTGGGAGCTATTGGTACGTACTACTTCTCCCTTTTTCCTATGCCTGTAACCGTCAACACAAAGCTCGAATCGCTCCATTCTAATTTTTTCTGGGGAAGCGATGCAAAGGATAAAAAGATCTCATGGACTTCTTGGAAATTAGTTCTTGCTTCTAAAGAAAAGGGAGGTCTTGGCATTGGCAGTCTCTATTCCCTGAACCACGCTTTAATTCAGAAATGGAGATGGCGTTACTTTAACAATCCTCATGCTCTTTGGGTTCAAGTGATCAAAGCCATTCATGGTAAGCACATAGATGACTCTTCTTTCTACAACCATGTTCATGATCAAGGTATTTGGGGTAGAATTGTGAAATCTATTAACTCCCTGCATGAGAAGGAGCTTGTCCCTCTTTCTTTTCTTCAAAGACGAGTTGGTAATGGCGCCTCTACTAAATTCTGGCATGAAATTTGGATGGGCAATACTTCCTTAAAGTCTCAATTTCCTCGTCTTTTTCCCCTTGCTTTGAACAAAGACTGCACGATCAGAGATTGCTGGAATAACGGTTGGGACTTATCTTGGTCTCTTCCAATTATGAGTGGGACAAATTGTCAACACCTAAGTACCATCGTAAACATGCTGTCATCCGTCTCTCTTTCTGATTCTGAGGATTTCTGGACATGGTCCTTAGGATCTGATAACAACAAATAGTCCTGAATATTAAGTGTCAATTTCCACCGTTAATGCTCGTTATTTATATCATTTATATGGATTTATGCTTGTTTTCCATTGTTTTACACTTTCAGGTAAATTACGAGCATTGGAGCTAAAGAGACGCGGAAATGGAAACGTTACTAAAGATTTATCACAGTATGCTTATTTTGAAGAAGTTACGGCGTAACTCATTTCTCACACTACGCCGTAACTATTGTGTGACCCAGAAGTCCAACTTATCAAGAGGTTACGGCGTAACTCCTCCCAAAGGTTACGGCGTAACTCCATTAGGTCAAAAGAGGTTCCACGCCGCTGATACTTACGCCGTAACTACTACATCACTTACAACGTAACCGAGTTTATTGAAGACTACGGCGTAACCACTTATAAGGTTACGCCGTAACTAGCAGATCTAGTGCATTTACGAAGAAATAGAAGGTTACGGCGTAACTCATCTATTGGTTACGCCGTAACCCAGACCTGGCCTATAAATACCCCACGAATTCCAGCATTTCAAAGCATCCCATTCCACACACAACACTCTGAGAACATGGGGAAAAGCTCAAGGGAGGTCTAGGGAAGCATACGTAGCTGTTTCCAAGGGAGAAGTCACACCATTACGATAAGCTTTAGCGTTTATTATTTCTTTTACTTTCAATTCATGTATTTCGTACCTTTGAATATTGAATTGATGTGCATGATTAATATGAGCGGCTAAGCACCCTTTGGTGCTAGCCTAGTTATGATTCCTTAATTGTTTTGTTTGTGTTTACCTTTACTTCCGTACAATTATTTCTAAGTGTATGCATGCATAGTTCTTTGGTAGTCACCCCTGGTTCGGTAGTTTTGAATGGCGATAGAGGCCAATTGCCTAGGAGATATGACCAACTGACCCTAGGTGAGCGGACTGAGATGGGAAGGGTAAGATATGACCAAATGGCGACCCTTTCTACTTGTGCGATTTGACCAACTGATCACCTATCGTTTGGATGAACTTAAGAATTGGGGGGTGTAGTGTCTAAGTTCCTAACGGCCGGGCACTCACTATTTAGAATCTAGCATGTAGCGGTACTTAATGACTCGTCTTAGGGGACCAGGAACAACAAGACTTATGATGGTGCACCTGATTTCTCCTGTGGTGGCATCTTTGCTGATAGGTTAGGGCGAATTGACCAAATGCTGTCCTCTCGAATTTGACCCCACCTGAAGTAATTGGAAGTAGGTAGACGTAGACATAACTAGTTAGGAGGATTAACTAGGTTAGCATCACTATTCCTCTATTGATTTCCCTTCTACCATTTATTTGCTTTTATATTCTGCATTAGTAGTTTAATTAATTAAAACCCTATCAAACCATTAATATTCTGTGACAATTAGACTTAGTAATTATCCGACACACATAGCTCTTGTGACGACCTCGGCTTTACCATTTACTACACTACACACGACCGGGTACACTGCCCGTTAGTGCATTAGGGTAGACCATAGGTATAGCGAGACACTATAAATATTAAGACCTGGTCAGTAAAACCTGCATCAAGTTTTTGGCGCCGCTGCCGGGGAGCTATATTAGGATTAATATTAAGTCTTTCATTTTATTTTTAAACTTTTCTCATGATCATATTTCAAGTTTTCAGGTACCATGGAAGTTGTTAACATCGATGACCTCATTCTTGAGGAATACTTGGCGTTGACTAGAGCAGATCAAGGGCCGGGTCTCGTAAGACCGGCAATCGGAGCGGATGTTCGTTTCGAGATTAAAGACCAATTTATGAGGGAACTTCGCGCTAACCCTTTTTCAGGAAACAGGGACGAAGACGCATATGAGCACGTTGAAAATGTCCTATACATCGCTAGCCTTTTCAACATTCCGGGCGTGTCTCATGATGCTGTTATGCTCAGGGTCTTCCCTATGACTCTCACTGGAGCAGCCAGAAGATGGATCGAAAGATTGCCCGCCGGGGCAGTTAATACTTGGGCGCTACTGAAGAAACACTTTATCCAAAGATATTGCCCACCATCAAAGATTTCTAATCAACTCTTGGAGATCCACAATTTCAAACAAGAAGACGACGAAACTCTGTATCAAGCTTGGGACAGATACAACGATCTTCTTTATAAGTGTCCTACCAATAATCTTAATAACCAATAGAAGGTCAATATTTTCTACAAAGGAATAAATGTAACTACAAGACAGATGCTGGACTATCAAGGACCTATTCCAAACACGACTCCTACTACTGCAATTGAAGCCATTCAAAAAATGGCGGATCACTCTCAAAAATGGCATGACGAGGGGTACAACCTAAGCCCTAAGACTAAGACGATAAGCATTGCTTCCATTTCCAGTAAATTGGAAAACCTTGGAAGAGATATGAGGGAACTCCGGGAAAGTGTTCGTGCTATTCGTTGCAGCAACAATGATGACTGGGATCTGCCCGGAAATTTTCCTATAAATGACATAAAACCACGAATCGAGAAGGTTAATTATGGAGAAGGGATATCGTTCTATAAAGACCACTCCAATGCAAGAGCTTCTTCACTCGAAGAATCAATAAGAAATTATCTTTACGAAGAAAACAAATGGCAAGCAGACAGAAATGCACTATTCAAAAAATTCCAGGATTCCAGAAACACTCTTCTACAGCATATGGAGGACGACAAGGAATTAATAGATGATGTCATCCCAAACAAGTCATTGGATGATAATTCCTGTAATGCCATTTACTCTAGCAATGGAAAACCTCTCTACACCCCTTTCCGAAGCAATGAAGAGGAGCCCTCCGAATTACAAGCACGAGATGAAGGCTTATGCAATAAGACAAGTTTGCCTGAGGCCAAAACACAATCTAATGACGAAGCAAGGACTGGAAACGAAGTTAAATTAAACGCTAGATGCTCTGCAGTCATCCTTAATCAGATCCCTCTCAAAGAAAAAGACCCATGAAGTTTCATTCTCCCTTGCTCTATTAATAATTTACATAATATAAATGCTTTAGCTGATTTAGGGGCTAGTATTAGTATTATGCCTTTCTCTATGTGTAAAAGGTTGAATTTAGGACCCATTAAACCCCTTTGCATGACCATTGAAATGGCTGATAGGACAGTTAGTATACCTAGAGGAATTGTTGAGAATGTGCTTATCAAAATTAATAATTTCACTCTCCCTGTTGACTTTGTCATTTTAGACATGGAAGAAGACCTTGACATTCCTTTAATTTTAGGAAGACCCCTTCTAGCTACTGCTCGTGCTAAGATTAATGTTTTCGAAAAAATCATCACTTTAAAAATAAATGATAGAAAACTTACACTAAACATGGATGACGTGGGTAAATGTCACCCAGTCGAATCCGTTTGTGTTATCAAAAAAGAAAAAAACAAAATCACTCCTCCTTCCATCACAAATATGCACTGCGCTTCTAATCATCGTAACATGCAGGATAAGAAACCAAAGGAATTCAGTAATAAAGCACAGCGCGATGACACGAAGGACGGGTCCAACAAAACATGGCACGAAGTTCAAAAAGTAGACTACAAACACCTCCCCAAATTGAAATATCATTGGTGCCGGGCCATCCCTATTGACCACGATAAAGGATTTGATCTATGGGCTTCATGCAACCCTTATTTCGAAATCTGTGACGGGGGAACAGACAAGGAAAGGACAAAACACAACAAATACTTATGGTCTTCAACCAATGATAAGAAGATAACATTCGAAGTTTGGATAAGAATTCATTATGGAGAAGTTAGCAACAACGATAAAATAAAAATATGGACTGATCCTTGTCTCAACCAAACCAATAATCACAAATCAACAACAACTGGGCGGAGAGTCGTCGGTCGAAAGCATTGGTGCGAAATGATTAAAACTTCTGATAATTCATGGGCCTCTTGTGATCCTTACGAAAACTTCTGTAATGGAGGAAGTAATGCTAAACGAGTCGGGACTGAAAAATTTCACTGGATTTCTACAACTGACCATAAACGCACCGAGGCACAATGGACATGCAAATTAAGATTTAATGACTGGGTAAAAATCAAGTATGGGAGAATAGATTTGTCAACTAAAAACAAGATCTGGAAGGACTGCATAAAAGAAGATGATAATGAAACTCTTCAAGGTACTGGTAACGCGGGAGTTGATAACGTTCCTAACGTAAGAGAAGACTGCAGTTACAGGATTGAAGACAATTCTTTTGAACCGAACGACTATCGCATTAATGGAACCACTGACAATGAACCACGACAAGAGGTATGTGTAACTAACATTGATGATGAAGAGTATGAACAAAACATATGCAAACTACTTGGGATCCAATATAGAAAACATCCTCCTATTGTCACCGAAAGGTTGGTATTCACTAGGTACTCCTTAGGACCAGATGAAAAGTTTTGCAAGGTTTCAAAGAAGGGAATCAAGGAATTCCGCCGCACAGCCCCCGATGTCACCTGGATCCGGAATAACTTAATAAAGGATATTGAAGAAGTAGGGCAAGCTCAAAGGCCCCCATAGGAGCCCCGCGGCGCTGAGTCTAACTTAAAGACTCATTAATAAAGAAAAGTGCTCTTTCGGGAGACAACCCGAATTATCCATTTCTTTTGTTTTTATTTCCTTTTCTGTTGGGTTTTGTGTTTTTAACCATTTTTGCAGGAAATAATGAAGTAATTACTGCTGCATTTGCTGATCTGAATAGAGTTAGGGCGTAACTCATCTTGGTGATTACGCCGTAACCAACATTTTAGCAGCAGAATTCTTGTCGCATTACCAATTACGGAGTAATACCATCTCAGTGGTTACGCCGTAACTATTCGCTTCACAGCTCATACCAGGTTTTGCCAGTTACGGCGTAACTCTCTCATAGAAGTTACGACGTAAATCTCCTCTGCTTTAATTCTTTCATTTTAAAACACAGTAACCTTGTATTAGTTTTTAAATGAACTTTGTGGGTATGTTCCCTGTAAACCCTCACGAGACTTCACTCGTCCACTTGGGACACCAAGTGGTTTAAAAGGCTTGTTGCATTCGCTAAATGCAACCGTGATTCCTACAAAAGTGAGTTAGATTTGTTTTTCATTTTATTTTTTCTTTTTAGAAATATGCTTGTCGGTATTGTGATTTCAGGGATTGAAGTTTGTTCATGACGCTTAAACGAAGGCACGATCCTTTCTCGTGGGCCTTCTTCTTTATGGAGCAAATTTCAGGGAAGTTCTCGCTCTAATTCTACCTTTCTCTTCACCTTTATTTTAATGCCTAGTACAAAAGGGACTTTGTACAATTCAAGTGGGGGAATGGGAGTATAATTATCTCTTGAACTTTATTTCGCCCTCATTTTTCTAGTTTATTTTGAAAATTATGCCATTTTTAAAATTTTGACATGTTTTTCCGAACCTAACTAGATTAGACCTTAGCCGAGCACATACAACCCTTGATATTACATGGTGAGATTAGCCTTATCCGTTTCCAATATTTTACCCCAAATCCACCAAATTATGAGTGTGCCGGTAGCTTGTATACTTTAGAACTTGGCCTTTGCATCATTTCGGGACCATAGACGAGGTATGTTGAGTTTGCTCGATGTATTTGGACTTTTCAGTTTTAGAAGGCAGTATTATAGGATTATCACCCAAACAGCCTACCATTGTGAGTCTATCGATTAGTCACCTCGACTTTTCGACCCCCATGTGAAACCCTTTTGTTGCACCCCCCTTTAGTGCAAGATACCCCTAGATACACCCTTCTGAGCCATTCCTTTCATTTTGTCACCCCAATATATTGTTTCGTTACACCCTTACACCTTAACCTACCCTATAGTCTTTATTTGTAATTGGGAAGTCATCATTTGCCTAAGTTCTAGGTTCGAGTGGAAAGGTATGGAAATCACGCTTTCATCGACAACAATTATGAAGATCATTGAAGACCCCCCGAATTCCCATTGTTCATCTCAAGTGGGGGGATGTTATGTTATCATGTTATGTTAAAAAAAAATAGTTGATTGAGTTATAATTTTGTAAAGTGCAATGTTATAAGCACTGTAGTATGAGCTTTATTGTTTAAGTATCGATGAGGCCACCTCGGTCACATTGGAAGATTGGAGTTGGAGTTATACCAACTGAAGAAGAAAAGGTAGTGTGCTCATCACGACGTCCTCTAATGACACATCTACCTTGCATTTCATGATCCGGTCTCTAGACTTCTAAGTTTGAACTTTGGGCGGACGGTAAGTGGTGATGACTTAGTTGTAGATATAGACTACCTGCTTGTTTTTCATTTTACACCAATTATACATCCCATGTCTTATCCTACTCTTTTAGTCATGAAGCGTGTCTAGGTGATGCAGCGAGCAATCTTTGGTGTCTTGGCCATGGATTTGGTCATGTATCATTGATTTTGTCCACTTCGCCGTGACATGTTAGTAATGACGAGTCACCCCTTAACCTTTGTCGTGTCTACCCATATTGCCTTCGAGAATTGTTTAGCCCTTAACTCTAGTGGTGGAGATTTGTGTAACCGCCAAGCTTATGATAGAATACATGCTATGACAGTGCGATTGAGTGATCACCCCGAAATTGACACTTAGAATAGTTGAGAGATTTGAGTGTTTGTTCCCCTTTCATGAGGTGTTCGGCTTTGTTTTATTCTAGCATAAAGGATTTGTAAACTCATATTTTCCAGGTTTTAGGAGATATCTTTTTAGGAATCTATCTAATAAGGTCTACTTGAGGGCAAGTAGAGTTCAAGTGGGGGGATATTTGATAACATCAAATAGTCCTGAATATTAAGTGTCAATTTCCCCCGTTAATGCTCGTTATGTATATCATTTATATGGATTTATGCTTGTTTTCCATTGTTTTACACTTTCAGGTAAATTACGAGCATTGGAGCTAAAGAGACGCGGAAATGGAAACGTTACTAAAGATTTATCACAGTATGCTTATTTTGAAGAAGTTACGGCGGAACTCATCTCTCACATTACGCCGTAACTATTGCGTGACCCAGAAGTCCAACTTATCAAGAGGTTACGGCGTAACTCCTCCCAAAGGTTACGACGTAACTCCATTAGGTCAAAAGAGGTTCCACGCCGCTGATACTTACGCCGTAACTACTACATCACTTACAACGTAACCGAGTTTATTGAAGACTACGGCGTAACCACTTATAAGGTTACGCCGTAACTAGCAGATCTAGTGCATTTACGAAGAAATAGAAGGTTACGGCGTAACTCATCTATTGGTTACGCTGTAACCCAAACCTGGCCTATAAATACCCCACGAATTCCAGGATTTCAAAGCATCCCATTCCACACACAACACTCTGAGAATGTGGGAAAAAGCTCAAGGGAGGTCTAGGGAAGCATACGGAGCTGTTTCCAAGGGAGAAGTCACACCATTACGATAAGCTTTAGCGTTTATTATTTCTTTACTTTCAATTCATGTATTTCGTACCTTTGAATATTGAATTGATGTGCATGATTAATATGAGCGGCTAAGCACCCTTTGGTGCTAGCCTAGTTATGATTCCTTAATTGTTTTGTTTGCGTTTACCTTTACTTTCGTACAATTATTTCTAAGTGTATGCATGCATAGTTCTTTGGTAGTCACCCCTGGTTCGGTAGTTTTGAATGGCGATAGAGGCCAATTGCCTAGGAGATATGACCAACTGACCCTAGGTGAGCGGACTGAGATAGGAAGGGTAAGATATGACCAACTGATGACCCTTTCTACTTGTGCGATTTGACCAACTGATCACCTATCGTTTAGATGAACTTAAGAATTGGGGGGTGTAGTGTCTAAGTTCCTAACGGTCGGGCACTCACTATTTAGAATCTAGCATGTAGCGGTACTTAATGACTCGTCTTAGGGGACCAGGAACAACAGGACTTATGACGGTGCGCCTGATTTCTCCTGTGGTGGCATCTTTGCTAATAGGTTAGGGCGAATTGACCAAATGCTGTCCTCTCGAATTTGACCCCACCTGAAGTAATTGGAAGTAGGTAGACGTAGACATAACTAGTTAGGAGGATTAACTAGGTTAGCACCACTATTTCTCTATTGATTTCCCTTCTACCATTTATTTGCTTTTATATTCTGCATTAGTAGTTTAATTAATTAAAACCCTATCAAACCATTAATATTCTGTGACAATTAGACTTAGTAATTATCCGACACACATAGCTCTTGGGACGACCTCGGCTTTACCATTTACTACACTACACACGACCGGGTACACTGCCCGTTAGTGCATTAGGGTAGACCATAGGTATAGCGAGACACTATAAATATTAAGACCTGGTCAGTAAAACCTGCATCAGGATCGCCATCCTTTTCGGTTAAGTGTACTCGTGAACATATAGACAGGATTGTAAATACAAATAAACCGTAAAAACGTTTATTAATATTTTGCGATCTCTTTGTGTTTTGTTGATAACAAATGTAATGTTATCTTAAGTATAATTATAAGGATACATGTTATTTTTGTAAAGCATTTACATATAGCCATTTAAATACAAAAATGTAATAATTAAGCATTTGTTGTAATAGTTTATTAGGATGGGTAAAAACCATAACCCATGGACCATAACCCATGGATCTTAACCCATACCAAAGAAGACTTGATACAATGTATACTTAGATACATTGAATCTAAAGAAAACCCATGGACCAACCCATAACCCATGACCCATAACCAAAAAACCCATGGGCAAAGAGGAGCGTACCATGGATCCCTAGGATTACACTAGACGGATCCCAAGTGGAAGGGATCCGTGGGATCCGTGGAACAGAGGAGAAATTTTCTTATACACTCTCATTCTCTTCTAACATATAGATCACTTGATCTAGAGAGTTGTTCTTCTTTCTTTCTATTTGTGATCCTCATATAGGTCCTTCTCTAAGGCGAGATCACGAGCATTCTACAAGTCATCCAAGCAAGGGGTCCTTGATTGATTTGTCACTCCGCAAGATTTCTGTAGCGAAGATCTTGTATTTGATATTTCACATATTTGTTGTGTAATAGTTGTGTTGGTTTGGTCCACCGTGCTACGGACTCGGTATCTAGCTTTGTACCGGAAAAAGTGTAAGCAACGTTGTGAAGGCTTCTCCGCCAAGTGAAGGAGTTTGTTGACATAGTGCTTGAACTCTCGAGTAGGTGACTCGGGGAGTGGAGTAGGGCAAAGAAGGTGACCTTGTAGCCGAACCACTATAAATCGGTTGTGTCATTTCTATCCCTTAACTTTATTTATTTGTTTGCATTATCATTAGATCTACACGTTCTCAACATCCATACGATTTCACATAATATCAAATCTAAAGTTTTTGAAATCAACTTTAAATCGGCAAAACTATTCAACCCCCCCCCCCTTCTAGTTTTCCACAATTGGTATCAGAGCTAAGTTTATAAAAGTTTTAAAATAAAATTGTATTTTAAAAACTTTTCGATCACTATGGGTTCTGAAAATTATAAGGAAGGGCAATCTATGCAATGACCACCACTACTTGAAACTAATGGTTTTATATATTGGAAAAATAGATTCGAAACATATGTGAAGTCTAAAGATATTGATCTTTGGTACATTATTGTTGAAGGTGATTTTGAGGCTACCTCAAATGATGATAAAGGAAATTTAGTTCACATACCTCATGATAAACTAAATGATGAAATGAAGAAAAAGCTTTCTAAAAATAGTGAAGCAAAAATGGTTTTATATAATGCTTTACCGAAAAAGGAATTCGAAAGAATTTCTATGCTTAAAACCTCTAAAGAAATTTGGAATTCTTTAATTGTAACTCATCAAGGCAACCAACAAGTTAAAAATAATAAAATTGATTTATTTGTTCAACAATATGAACAATTTTCAATATCGGATGAGGAAACTATAGATCATTCATTTGCTAACTTTAATACTATTATTACATCTTTACAAGCACTTGATGAATCCTTTTCTAGCCGTAACCATGTTAGGAGATATCTAAGGGCACTTCATTCGAAGTGGAGATCCAAGGTGACGGCAATCGAAGAGTCAAAAGATTTGACAATCCTCACCCTCGATGAACTCATAGGCAACCTAAAAGTCTACGAGCTTGTCCTTGCTAAAGATTCCGAAGCCTCAAAGGTGAAAGAGAAACACAAATCTCTTGCCCTTAAAGCCAAAAAGGCTTCGAGCGATGAGGAGAACTCATCTTCGAGTAGTGACGACGAAGAGTACGCTGTGGCGGTAAGGGACTTTAAAAAGTTCTTTAGAAGAAAGGGTAGATACGTCAAACAACCGTATGACGATAAGAAAGGCTTTCGGAAAAGCAAAGAGGACGAGAAGCCAAAGGATGATCGTACTTGCTTTAAGTGTGGGGACCCAAACCACTTTATTAGTAAGTGTCCCAAACGGGATGATCAAAAGGCGTTCGTAAGCGGCACGTGGGGAATGAGCGACGAGGAGGATGAAGAAATTTGTCTTATGGCAAATGACTAGGTATGTCTTGAATACTATAGTAGCTCATCACTTGATGACAACTTATTGCATTATGAATATGATAAACTATGCAATATTAGCTTAAAACTAGTTAACAAAAACAAGCTTTTAAAGAGTCAAAATAAACGTTTAGATAAAGAAGTCATAGAATTAAAAGCAAAACTAAAACGCTTAGAGAATGGTAAAATAGCAAGTGGTGAATGTGAACTTTGCGTTCAACTTCAAACACTAGTGGATCACTTAGATTCTAAAATTGCTAGAATGAGCACGAACACTTTAGATACACTACTCGATAGCGTTAAAACTGGTAACAATCAAAAGGGTCTAGATAGTCAACAACTTGATCCATCAACTAGTGAAAATAAAGAAACAAAATTTTTTAAAGAACTAGAAAAACCAGCCACTGTTGTAGCGGATCCCACGGATCCTCTAAAAAGGGAACCAGCCAGTGTAGAAAAAGGGATCCGTGGATCTGCTGTAGCAAACATTAGCAATAATGTAGCTTCTTCATCTAGAACTGAGTTTGTCATAGTTAATAGGAAGAAACCAAATCATGTCACCACTAGACAACCGCCTCCAAAATATAATCCTACTTTTGCAAGAAACAAAGCTCCATCTTTTTCAAAACCTAACTCATTTAGGAGACCTAATAACGTTTACCCGAAAAGTAACCATCAAATGGGATGGAATCAAAACATGCAAAACGGTTTTCCTTTTCAAAACTTTGCTCCATGGAATGCATACTCATCTTATCCATACATGTCTAACATGAATGGAATGTTTAACACTAATGGACCCATGAACAAATGGGGACCAAACTTTTGAGTTTATTATTGTTTTAGGTGTGCTTAAAGGTCGACATAGACCCCGATGAATGGGTCAAGGATAGCGGGTGCACAAGGCACATGACCGGCAATAGGAATCTATTCTCCACATATGAATCCATTAATGGAGGTAATGTGGTGTTTGGTAATAGCAAAAGCAGAATCATCGGTAAAGGTACGATTTCTAACAAATCTCTAACCATTAACGATGTGTGTCACGTAGAAAACCTAAACTTTAATCTCTTAAGTATAGGACAAATATGTGATAAAAAGTGCAATGTACTTTTTACCGAAACCGGTAGTAAGATACTTAAAAATGGCATAACCATAGGAAGAGGAATTAGGAAACATGGAGTCTATGTCATTAAAATCGGTAATGAACTTAAAGACAAACTATGTCTTACCTCTATGGATGATACTTTGACCTTATGGCATCGAAGATTGGGTCACGCCAACATGCGACTTCTTCAATCGCTATCATCCAAAGATCTAGTAAGAGATCTACCTAAGTTAAAATATGAACATCATTTTTGTGATGCTTGTAATATAGGAAAACAAGCTCATTCGAGTCATAAAGCTAAAAACATGGTGTCCACAACTAGGTGTCTAGAATTACTACATATGGATTTATTTGGTCCATCCGCTATCCAAAGTTATGGAGGCAACTACTATACTTTGGTAATAGTGGATGACTACTCTAGGTATACTTGGACAAAATTTTTAAAGAACAAAACGGAAACCTTTAACTATTTTGAAATATTAAGCAAAAAGATCCAAAGACAACTAGGAAGACCCGTAGTGTCTATTAGGACGGATCATGGTAGGGAATTCGATAATGAAGTGCAATTCGGAGCTTTTTGTGACGCTAATGGTATTACTCACAACTTCTCGGCTCCACAATCGAATGGGGTAGTAGAAAGAAAGAATAGAACTCTACAAGAAATGAGTCGAACCATGCTTAATGAACAATCCATACCTCAAAAGTTTTGGTGTAATGCCGTTGATACTTCAACATATATACTCAATCGAGTCTTGATTAGACCAATCTTAGGAAAAACTCCATATGAGTTACTTCGAGGCAAAAAGCCTACGTTAAATCACCTTAGAGTCTTTGGTAGTAAATGTTTTATTCTTAACACTAAAGATTACCTTACAAAATTTGATCCTAAATCAACCGAAGGTATCTTTTTAGGTTATTCGCCAAATAGCAAATCTTACGTCATATTAAAAAAAGAAACAATGAAGGTAGAAGAGTCATTAAATACAAAATTTGATGAAAGTCCACCCAAACCCTCTCCACCTCTTGTCGATGACGAGATTATAGAAAGTGAAGCCATAGTAATAAAGAAAAAGATAAGTGAAGAAGAAGAACCTCTAAGTGATGTAATAGTAAACATTAAAGAGTCCAAATATCACCCCGTAGATAAAGTCATAGGAAAACTAAACGAACGAACATTAAGGTCTCAAGTTCAAAACCAAAGTAGCTTGTTTTATTTCGTTTCAACCTTAGAACCTAAGAATACACAAGAAGCCATAAAAGATGAACGTTGGGTAATGGCTATGCAAGAAGAACTAAATCAATTTGTTTCTAATGATGTTTGGACACTTGTCCCTCCACCTAGTAATCAAACCATAATAGGAACCAAATGGGTTTATAAAAACAAATTAGATGCAAACGGAGCAGTGTCTAGGAACAAGGCTAGACTCGTTGCTCAAGGGTATAACCAACAAGAGGGAATAGACTTTGATGAGACCTATGCCCCCGTGGCTAGATTAGAGTCTATAAGAATACTTCTTGCGTATGCTTGTGCTAATGATCTAAAGCTTTATCAAATGGATGTCAAAAGCGCTTTTCTAAATGGTGTCATAAATGAAGAAGTATATGTAGCTCAACCTCTGGGCTTCATTGATTTTGAAAAACTCAAACATGTGTATAAATTAAAGAAAGCCCTTTACGGTCTTAAACAAGCTCCAAAAGCTTGGTATGATAGACTCAAGTCATTTCTAGTTAAACACAACTACACCATGGGGTTAGTTGACAACACACTTTTTACTAAGAAAAGAGAGTCAGATATAATCATAGTACAAATATATGTAGATGATATTATATTCGGATCCACTTGTCAAGACATGTGTGATGATTTCTCTAAAATCATGCATGACGAGTTCGAGATGAGTATGATGGGAGAACTTAGTTTCTTTCTTGGTCTACAAATAAAACAAGTAGAAGATGGTATCTTCTTTAATCAATCTAAATACATCAAGGAGATGTTAAAGAAATTCGGTCTAGAAGAGTCAAAACCAATTAGGACTCCAATGTCATCCGACACCAAACTCACAAAAGACGAGGACGGAGAATCCGTTGATAATACTAAATATCGTGGCATGATAGGTAGCCTTCTCTACCTCACGGCAAGTAGGCCGGATATCATGTTTAGTGTTTGCTTATGTGCTAGGTTTCAAGAAGACCCTAAAATATCACACCTAGAAGCCGTAAAAAGAATATTTAGATATATTAAGGGTACAACACAATTAGGATTATGGTATCCTAAGGGCACGGGAGTAGAAACAATTGTATATGCAGATTCTGACCATGCAGGTGATTACGTTGATAGAAAAAGTACAAGTGGGGTATGTACTTTTATGGGATGTTGTTTAACATCATGGTTTTCTAAGAAACAAACGGCACTTGCAATATCAACAACCGAAGCCGAGTACGTCTCCGCCGGCAAAGCATGCCAACAAGCACTATGGATGAAACAAGCGTTAGTAGACTACGACATCCATCTAAGCGACATAGCCATCCTATGTGACAACAAAGGTGCAATCGACTTAAGCAAGAATCCGGTATTACATTCTCGCACAAAGCATATAGAGATTCATCATCACTTCCTAAGAGACAATGTTCAAAAGGGGAACATCTCTATTGAGAAGGTTGCATCCGAAGACAACATAGCCGACATCCTCACCAAACCGTTGAAGCAGGAACAATTCAACCTACTTCGTCTTGGTCTTGGTCTAATGGAACAAACGTCATAACTTAATTGACTCTACAAGGTATGTAAACACTAGCCTTCTTCTTTCTGAGTCTAGGATTTCTATTTCACGCACAACTCACAAACAATACGGGAATTTTCAAAACCCAAGATAAGTCTTCCATTTATAATTTTTTTTTCACATAACTACATACACATTTTTAAAGAAATCTCCTTTCAAAATGTTTTCTAAAAAGAATGATACCTTCCCGTATCAATTTCACAAAAGCAATTTCTCACGTCTAGGACAAATCGCTTTTTCATTATTAATACAAAGTAAAACCCCGTTTTCATTGCATCTCATGTCTTTTGAATGCTAAAGGGAACATATAACTAATATGTGTTTTCGGGTACATTCATTTAAGCAAAAATGAATTAGGAGCATTGATAACACAATATTACGTACTTATGTACCAAATGTGTGTTTTCGGGTTATCTCAATAGGAGTTATTTTTCTCTAGTTATTTTCCTTTTCTTTTTAGAGGTCGAGAAAACTGCAACTCCAAATAGTTTGCATATAGGCACACAATAGGCAAAAATGTTTCCAAAAAAAGAAAATTTTGTGCTGCCTGAATCACCAGACCCACGGATCCCAGCCTTCATGCTGGACGGATCCCTCAAGGGAAGGATCCGTGGGATCCGTGTAACAGAAGCTGTTTTCAACTTCTATTTTTTCACTTTGGATAAAAATCCACATTTGCTTCATTTTTGGGAGTATGCTCTTTAATGCTTGTGTTCTCATGATCACATGCCTTGAATTCATATCTAATCATTAGATTTTAATCCACATTTTGGGTCAAGCATTCATTACAATGCTTTGTTTTTCTATATATATAACTCCCAAAATGCTTGCATACTCCATCTCCTTCTCACAAACACACTTCATCATGTCATCCAAAAACCCTTTAGGAGAATCATCTAGTACAAACAATCATGATATCCAAACCTTTGTACTTCCACCATCCAAAATACCACAATCAAATGCTAGGATATCCGCACGGATTAGTATCCGATCTTGTTGTTTAGCAAAACCAACCTCAAATGATTCATCCTCAACAAATAACTCACCACAAGATGCTTCCATTATAGCACCACCCTCATCACCAACAAGTACACCAACTTCATCACCACCTAAAATAACTCTTTTGGAACTCCTTAAGACTCCAACAAGATCTAACCAACCTAAAGAAAAAGAATTAGTCTTTTCAACACCCCCCACATCTCCGAATACTATATTTCAAGATCTTGAAACATCACCACCATTAGCTCCCATCACATCACAAGAACATCTAGGTTCTTTTCCACCACCATTTACTAACATTCCGGATATTGATCCATATTTTCCTATTTTTCCACCACAACTTCCGCATAACTCAAATCAAAACAACCCGGAAAACTTCCGCACTCATCACCCACATCATTTACATTGTGAACATTGCCAATCCACTAGGGAAATTGCAATAGAAGTTAGGGAAGAAATGCGTTTCATACTCAACCTCATCCTTGATCGCATCAATACCATTACTCATCAAAACCTCCATCCATAACCTTATGCAAGCATGGAAGGAATCATTACTACTACTTTCTACTTTTAAGTATTATTTTTGAAGTCATTTTCAAGAACAAGTCTTGTTCTTATTTTTACATGCTTGTAAGTGGCATACATACCACTACAATTTGTTGTTTTAATACAAGGTCTTGTTTACATACCTTGGCTCCCAATCTTGATTCTCGGCAACCACAAGATTATATAAGCATGTTACTAACCTTTCTTTTTGTAGGATTTTTATTTTTCTTCACTTGATGCCCCAAACAAGGGGGAGCTACCGTCAAGGGGGAGTTAGAACTTTTTGTTTCGACAAAAAAGGGGAGAAGAAGTAAAACTTAGGGTTTCAAAACTTACATCTATTCTTAAGTTTTACTCATCATAACATTATGTTTTGTCATCAACAAAAAGGGGGAGGTTGTTAATACAAATAAACCGTAAAAACGTTTATTAATATTTTGCGATCTCTTTGTGTTTTGTTGATAACAAATGTAATGTTATCTTAAGTATAATTATAAGGATACATGTTATTTTTGTAAAACATTTACATATAGCCATTTAAATACAAAAATGTAATAATTAAGCATTTGTTGTAATAGTTTATTAGGATGGGTAAAAACCATAACCCATGGACCAACCCATAACCCATGACCCATAACCAAAAAACCCATGGGCAAAGAGGAGCGTACCACGGATCCCTAGGATTACACTAGACGGATCCCAAGTGGAAGGGATCCGTGGGATCCGTGGAACAGAGGAGAAATTTGCCTATAAATAGAGAGCCATTTCTTCATTCTAACTCACCCCTCTTCTTACTAAATCTCTCATACACTCTCATTCTCTTCTAACATATAGATCACTTGATCTAGAGAGTTGTTCTTCTTTCTTTCTATTTGTGATCCTCATATAGGTCCTTCTCTAAGGCGAGATCACGAGCATTCTACAAGTCATCCAAGCAAGGGGTCCTTGATTGATTTGTCACTCCGCAAGATTTCTGTAGCGAAGATCTTGTATTTGATATTTCACATATTTGTTGTGTAATAGTTGTGTTGGTTTGGTCCACCGTGCTACGGACTCGGTATCTAGCTTTGTACCGGAAAAAGTGTAAGCAACGTTGTTAAGGATTCTCCGCCAAGTGAAGGAGTTTGTTGACATAGTGCTTGAACTCTCGAGTAGGTGACTCGGGGAGTGGAGTAGGGCAAGGAAGGTGACCTTGTAGCCGAACCGCTATAAATCGGTTGTGTCATTTCTATCCCTTAACTTTATTTATTTGCTTGCATTATCATTAGATTTACACGTTCTCAACATCCATACGATTTCACATAATATCGAATCTAAAGTTTTTGAAATCAACTTTAAATCGGCAAAACTATTCAACCCCCCTTCTAGTTTTCCACAAGGATCACTCTTCCTGATGGTGTTATGGAAACAAGATGGAACAGCTATCTACCAAAAAAATAAACATTTTCATTTGGAGGGCTCTTCCTATCGTCTTCCAACAAGATGGAACCTCAGCCGTAAAGGGATTGAATTGGATTCGCTCAACTGTCCAATATGTGATACCATCATTGAAACATTGAATCACTCTCTTTGATTTTGTTCCCTCGCTACCACTCTCTGGCATAGAATTTTTGTTTGGAGAGACATTGATCCCTCTAGTCCATCCAACATTCAAGATATCTTCTCCTGGCTAGATAACATGAGAATCTCATCGACTCACAAATCCATCTAGGAAGTTATTTGTGGAGTCGTTCTTTGGTCTCTAAGGCATTTTCGCAACGTACGCCTAAACGTAGCATTATTTGAGAATATTGTTGAATGTTCCTGTAGATGGTTTTCCTTTAGAAACAACAAGTCTTGTATCTCTTGGAACAATTGGATGCAAAATCCTTTAAGAATTTCCACCTTGTAATTTTCTTTTAGCGCCTTGCTAGCCTCTAATAATATTCCGCTGTTCAAAAAAAAAAAAAAAAAAAAAAAAAAAAAAAAAAAAAAAAAATTACATATTTGCAAACAAAAGAAAAAAAAGAAAAAGCTGACAAAGGGTACAAATTTTACTCTCGCCGTGCAGACGACGAGAGTTGGGATGACAAGCAATAACAAAAGGGAGCGGTGTCATGAAGAGCTATGGCAAAAATGACATGACATGAATGACGAAAGATGAAGAAGTCACACCGGGTCCTCTTACATTAGATTAGAGATTTTGATAAGTTATACGATCATCCATTGAATAATCGAGAAAATATTTAATATTACACATGCAATAAAGTAGTAATCTATACTACTATATAAAGCATTTAAGTTGTGGGCTCCATAAAAAATTAAGATAAGGAGCTCCAATCATTGAGTGACATGTGTCACTTCTCTAACTAAAAAATAACAAAAAAAGAGGAGCTCTAACAAACTAAAATAAGAAGCTCCAATAATGGGGTGACACATGTCACTTCTTAACTAATTAATCACCTTTATTTTTAAATTTAAATATCTTTTAATTCGTTTAATTTTTTTATGATCTAATTTCACCATATTTTTTAAAATTTTGTGCTCTTTAATTCAACATCCATTTTAATATATTTGTATGAGTTTTTAGTTTTTACATTTTTAGTA
This sequence comes from Chrysanthemum seticuspe, assembly GCA_019973895.1. Classification (NCBI taxonomy): domain Eukaryota; kingdom Viridiplantae; phylum Streptophyta; class Magnoliopsida; order Asterales; family Asteraceae; genus Chrysanthemum; species Chrysanthemum seticuspe. Next base: position 25,816,230 of record BPTQ01000003.1, read on the forward strand.
GGTTTATTTTATTTTGATTCAAATTTTTATAACTTTAACCTTTATTTCAATCAATACAAACTTTATTTATCAAAATCATTTACTTTTGGGAAAGTGTTTGACGGGTAAGAGATTGTAAAGGTCTTTTTATATGCGGGAATAATGATGTCACGGGAAAGATACGGAAAACCCAAACAAACACATACAACTAACACATATACATTTGGAGTGTACGTTGTGAAATGAATTCACTAAGCGGGTAGGGAATTGCGAGGAGAGTTGGGTTAGCAATTCATTTACTATATTTATTATATAACTATATTTATCGCCGCTGTTGTGCGCGGGTATCCAACTAGTAATAAAAATGAATTACAAAAAGTTTAATTACCGACAATTACAAAAAAAGTCCGCTGCCATATATTATAACATCTCAAGATTTTAACATATAGCTCAACAATCCAAGTTTAAAGTTTATAAAACAAGCAACTTTTGAGTTAAGCATCGGTCACGTAGCTCAAAATCGTTTTGAATAAAAGAATTTACATGTAGCTCATATATTATAACATTTCGACATGTTACTTTGGAATTAGAATGCATGGATAAGTTATCGCATGAAGAATTTTCTTACATTTATTTTTATGTTTATCAAGGGACAAATCCTCATCATCCATCTAGTTTAATTTAATGGTGAAAATTAACCTAAGAGGGCGTTTGGTTGGGGTAATTTGGAGTATATTGGAGTCATTTGCATTTCAATTACCTTCAAGTATCGTGTTTGGTAACTCAAATAGACGCATTTGAAGTAATTTAAAATTCCACGAATTATCAAAATGAAGAGAATTAGAATGCCTTCAAAAAGTGAGAAATTTTAATTAATTGAAAAAAAAATTATAAACTTTTTTTCTTATTGTTTTTTATAAACTTTTAAATAGAATATTTATGATTTTTTTTTTATAAACTTTTTTAATAATTTTTTTATAAATTTTATTTATAATCTTTTTTTATAAATTTTTTATAAACCTTTTTATAAAAAAATTTATAAACTTTTTTTATAAAGTTTTATAAATTTTTTATAAATTTTTTTATAAATTTCTTATAAATTTTTTATAAACTTTTTTTATAAACTTTTTTTTATAAATTTTTTATAAACCTTTTTTTATAAATTTTTTTTATAAATTTTTTATAAAATTTTTTTATAATTTTTTTATAAACCTTTTTTATAATTTTTTTATAAACTTTTAAATAGAATATTTATGAAATTTATATTAAAAAAATAAAAAATATATATTTATAAATTTCTGTCAACCAAACATGTGAAGGTAATATAAATTACGAAATTTTAAATTCTCAAAAATTTAAATTTTCTAGAATTTAAAATTCCGGAATTTCAAATTACCCCAACCAAACTCCCCCTAAGAGTTATTAGATAAACCTAAGTTTATTTATTTATTTATTTTTTCTTGTCTTTTTGTCTTTTTTTTATTCATATTTTTTTTGTCTTTTTTTTAATTCACGTTTTTTTAAATTCACCTTTTATTTTTATTAAATCAGTTTTTTTTTTTTTTTTTTTTTTTTTTTTTTTTTTTTTTTTTTTTTTTCGCTTTCATACGTTTCCGTCCGTTTTCATACGGTTTCGCCCGTTTTCTTACGTTTCGTTCATTATTCATACATTTTCGTCCATTTTCGTCCGTTTTTATTTTTCTCCGTTTTCATACTTGTTTTTACGCTTTCAAACGTTTTCGTCTGTTTTCATACATATTCGTCCATTTTTTTACGTTTTTGTCCGTTTGCTAACGTTTCGTTCATTATTCATACGTTTTCGTCCGTTTTCGTACTTGTTTTTACGCTTTCATACGTTTTCGTCCTTTTTCATCCGTTTTTAAATGTTTTCGGCCGTTTTCAGACGTTTCTGAATATTACAAGTGATATTCTGTGATATTCAGATGATCACAAGTGATATTCTGTGATATTCAGAATATAACTAGTGATATTCTAAATAGATTTTTAACTAATGTTTTGTAACATAAAAATCACAATTGATATTCAGAATATCATAAAGTGATATCCAGAAAATCACAAGTGATATTCATGATATCACAAAGTGATATTCAGAAAATCACAATTGATATTCAGAATATCACAAATATATAATTTGAATAGCAGCTACATAGTTTGGGGGTATTTGTTTAACTTTATTTTATTTGCTTATGAGCTAATGTGATTTCGGTTTATGTTTCACAAGCTTAATTTGCTTATTTTGAAACTTATAAAAATATTTAAGTTTATATTTACCACGTATAAAGAGAAAATGGTCAAATTTTGGTTTAGGGTTCATACACATTCGTCCGTTTTAATACGTTTTCGTCCGTTTTTTAATTATTTTTGGCCGTTTTCATATGTTTCTGAATATCACAAGTGATATTCAGAATATCACAAGTGATATTATGAGTAACACAAATGATATTATGAATATCACAAGTGATATTCTGTGATATTTAGATGATAACAAGTGATATTCTGTGATATTCAGAAAATCAATTGTGATATTCTATTCAGAATATCATAAGTGATTTTCTATTCAAAATATCACAAGTGATTTTCTGAATATTACAAGTGATTTTCAACTAATATTTTGTAAAATAAAAATCACAAGTGATATTCATAATACCACAAAGTGATATCCAGAAAATCATAAGTGATATTCATAATATTACAAAGTGATATACTGAAAATCGATATCCTGAAAACCACAAAGTGATATCCTGAATATCACAAAGTGATATCCTGAATATCACAAAAAATCACTTGTGATAGTCAGAAACGTATGAAAACGGACGAAAACGTAAGAAAATGGACGAATACGTATGAAAACGGACGAAAACGTATGAAAGCGTAAAAACACGTTTGAAAATGGATGAAAACGTATAAAATGTACGAAAAATAAAGAAACTGATGAAAACGGACGGAAACGTATGAAAACGAACGAAAACGTATGAAAACGGACGAAAACATATGAAAACGGGCGAAATGGTATGAAAACGGATTAAAACGTATGAAAATGGACGAAAATGTATGAAAGCGAGGAAATAAAACGCGAATTAAAAAACACGCGAATTAATAAAAAAACGTGAATTAAAAAAAATCGTGAATTTAAAAATAAAAAAAAGACAAAAAATATGTAAATAAAAAAGAAAGACAAAAAGATAAGAAAAAAACATAAACTTAAGTTATATTTAAATTTTAGGTTTATCCTCATTATTAAAGCAAACTAGATGAATGGTTTATCACTTAGCAAATATGAATTGGTAAAATAAAATGACTTTTGTAAAAAAAGTTAATATATTGTAAAATATTTTTCACTGAAACAATAATCTATAATTAGAAACAGTCACCTAAAAATAAGCTTGAGTGTCAAATTTAATAGTGTGTTTTAGTAGTATCGAGAGAGAAAAGAAAAGTGAGGGGGCGGTTGGCCGTTGGAAATGGACCCACAAACATGTCGATATTACAGTTTTTACTTAATTGATTTGGTTTCGTCCACGTAAGATCGACGTGTGTATGTGGGGCCCACCACGAGGGAAAATCGAACAAGATGAGAGAAAATCAAACAAGAAGCGGCAGGCGAAATTTAGAGGCCGATTAGTTGGAAAGAAATACTCAATTTTTTCAGAAAAATTTTCATATGAAAAAGGAAAAACTGAAAACCCGTTTAGTCGCAATTTTTTTCAATAATTTTCAAAAAATATGAATTTCTCATTTTCCAATTCTTAATAGACAAAATGAAAATACTATTACACCCTTCTCACTTATTTTATTTATAAAATAATAACCCCATTTCCTCTCACCCCACTCTTATCACGCCCACCTCCGTCTACCTTCCATCGCCTTCACCTTCCATCGCCGTCCACCGTCTCCGTTTTAAAAATAGGAAAAATATAACTTCAACTAAACGGATTTTCAAACTTCTCAACTCTTCTCTAGAGAAGAAAAACCATTCCTTTCTCTAAGAATTTAGAAACGGAAAAACAGGAAAATTTTTCACCAATTAAACGGCCCGTAAGGCTCTTAACCTTTTCACTTTTACTTCGGCTGGCACATTAGTTTTTTTAATAAAAAGTGATTGGTACATTTAAATTATGAGAATAGTTATTTTATATACTAACTTTTTTTCACAGACTCATTTCCATCATGCATTTAAAAAGAAATCAACGGCTAAGATTAAAAACATTTTATTATTTCACATATTTTTTATTATTTAAATATCTCTTAAACCGTTAATCGTTAAGCGGAAATATTTACACCTTCGCGTCGAGCATTTAATTATCTTTCCATAGACGGGCATTTTGATATACTTTCGAAAAAAGAAAAAAATTCGTTTTTATCACCTTTTTTCGTCTTCTTTTCATTTTTTTAGGTTAATGAAATTTGCATAAAAAAATCATATATGATTAAACGCTAAAATGAATAACACATGTGATATTAGTTTTAAATTATATATGATATGTAATATCATATGTGATATGATATGTATAATATCACATATGATATTACATATTATATATGATTTAACATTAATATCACATGTGATATTCAAATTACTGTTTTATCATATATGATTTTTTAATGCAAATTTCAGTAACGTAAAAAAACGAAAAAACTAAAAAAAAAGAAGTGAAAAATGCGGATTTTTTTTGTCGAAAGTATATCAAAGTGCCTATCTATTGAAAGATAATTAAATGCTCGTCGCAATGATATTTTTTTTTTATCTTAACGATTAACGGTTTGAAAGATATTAATATTTGAAAAAAATGATGAAAGTGAGTTTTTTAAATTGTTGTGATTAATCTCATCTATTATATCAAATAAAAATAGATGGTGGAGATTGATCCTTTAGTATGTAAATAATCTTTTGTCCTCAAATGATCTAAAATCTTAAATTATTATTATTGTTAATTTTTTAATAGTAAATCTGCACCATGCGAATAAGGATGCATTTGAATTAATCATTTATGATATTTATAAAGAGGTGAACGATAAATGGGCAACTAGCTACGCCGTTAGCCCTTTAAAATACAAGTAGGCAAATTATAGTGTAAATTTTGTACAATCACTTGAAGAATAAATAAAAATGTCCCAATAAATTTTAAAAATGTACAAATCAGTACTCCTTTTTAATACATCAATATATTTTACTTTTCAACCGTAATGTTTGCTAAAATTAAACTTTCATTAAAACTAAAGAAAACATAAAACATAAAAACATTACTCGTAATGTTTGCTCGAGAGCTCGGACAAAGTCATCCTCACGATATCTTTCTTCCGGATTAAATCGGGACATATTGTTTACAATCCACCCTCAAATGTACACCAAAATAGCCTTAGCCTACCTTGTATGCACTCATCTTTAGTGCATTATTGTTATCATTACTAAACCCTTAGTTCAAATATCTAGTTACTTGCATGGTTGCTAAGTCAAGTCATATATTTTGTACACAATTTTGGGATGATTGGGACTCATGGGTAAAAGTAATATTTTATGGAGTAACGGGAAAAAACGATAAATTCAAATTCTTTTTGTCTACGTAATTAAATACTCCAAGTGTTTTTGATCTTTTCAAATTGGGTCAATTAGTTTTACAGAAATAAAAACTTAAGTGTAGGGATGCTCTTATTAATCCCTTATATTTTGATGTTATCGTAAAGGATGGTAGAGTAAAAATGTATAAAAAAATTGAAAAAGAGAGTCTCTAAAAAAAAAAAAAAAAAAAAAAAAAAAACAGGCTATCATCCTACATCTATCTTTATGTTTATGTATTTAAATTTATGTTTGTTTTGTTTCAAGTTATCTAGAGTTAGTGATTCGAGTCTTGGCTTAGCAACGCCACGCTTTTCATGCTTGTAACATAAGATTTTTGACTTCCCACCACTAAATATCCCCTATCCAATAAAACGCTTTGTTTCTCTACCGTAAGCCTAAAACGTTACAACCCTTGTAAAGACCTCTTAGATAGTTGTTCCTAGGTGCTTACGCCAAAGCGGTGGAGGTTTGATCTACACTCAAGCTTATGGTAATCTATGTACTAGCCAGGTAATGAGTGTTTATCTTCCATGTCCATTTATTATATTTCATATAAACCCGAGAGATGAGAGAATCCAAACACCCCTTGTGAGGTGCTAGTGTATAATTTCCGTGCTTGTTATGACTATTGCGGTGCTTTTACTTGTTGAGAATTATTTTAAACCCATGATTCATGCCCCCTAACTTATAAATTGATTGGCCAAAAGTACATTTGCTTGAGGACAAGCAAATACCACGTATAGGGATATTTGATAAGGATTTAAAACGTACTCTTTTAGGGGGTCATTTAAGCCCTAAATCGACCACTTTTATATCCGTTACTGCTTAATTTCGTTCCTTTTCACTTTTTAGGTCTCTTGGAAGCAAAATACTGAAATGAAGCATATTTGGATGAAAATGGGCAAATACATGAAGAAAATGACAAAGTCAAGATTGAAGCCACTCAAAGCTGATCAACAGTACCTGACGGCGTCCCAAACAAAGGGCGACGTCGTCCCTCTATGATGACTTGATTAACATGCACCAGACGGCTCAGTGAAAATTTTGTTCACATAACCTGACGGCGTCACGTTGTAAAGAAGAAGGGCGTCACTCAGAGTTTTCATCTCAGACGGCCCAGATCTAGAATCAAGACGACGTCCCAACTGAAGACCGACGGCGTCACAACTCTAAGAAGATGCCGTGCCATCGATGACATGGCCCAGACGAAACCCCAATGAAGGTGAGCTGACGGCGTCCCATGCAAAAGGTGACGCCATCGCACTTGTAAATCTATATATATAATTCGATTTTTCTGCATTTAGGGAGGTAGACTTTTGGAGAAAAAAACCCTAAATCGTTTGTAGTCCGATTTGGACAGTATTTTTGGGTCCCATACCCTATTTTACACATCGAGATAAGTATTTTAATCCAAAGTAACATTATGTCTATCCCTTATTCGATTGATTGTGTGTATGCTTGCTTGTTTACCATGTCTAGCTAAATTTCTTGTGTGTTTGCTTATATCAATGAAACCTAGTTATTGATTATTGTTAGGTTGTTTCTTATCTTGATTGTAAATTGGCTTAGGAGTGCAACTAGGCATCATTCGTTGTATTTATTGCTTGAGTATGATTTATGAGGATATGGTCTATGGATGAAATAGCCAAGGCTTTCCGATTCCGTAGGTTGTATAAGAGAGATAACCTCAAAGAACTAGGGACTACGCGTACCCTACGACCTTAGGAATACAACGCGTTAAGATAAGGTGTGACAATTCAACCGACGAATAAAAGATAACTAGGGAGTAATAGTATCTAGGTAAACACATTTTTAATCATCATATGAGCACACTTCAATTAGACATAATGTAGGATCGTATATTTTATGTTGTTTGATGATTCAGGTGGTCTAGGATTATGATTATACAAGAAAGCCATGGTTAGAGAGATGAAGAGAGTAGAGAGGGTGATTCTATAGAGATAAACAAAAAGAGAAAGGTTAGATTAATGAAAAGCACCACCCCTTCCAAGGATGGAAGGGGTATTTATAGTTACAAGCTAAACGCCCTCCTGTCGGGCTGTGGATCAGGCATATAGTGGGTAAAGACCCGTCCGTCCTCCACGGTGTTGCACTAAGCTAAACTATGCTAATAACTAACTAACTAACTACTAAATAACGTAAATAACGACATGTCTACGAGCTAACATATGCTAGACTATAATTGGGGTGACCGACACTTTCTTATGGAATTTCTAATTCCTAACAATCTCCCCCTAAGGGAGGTCACCCCATGAAATACATTTTGCATCCTAGCATTCTATCTTTGTCTTTAGTTCTGAGCTCGTAGAATTCAATTCTTTAAATTCCGTATTCTTTGTGCTTGAGTAGCGATTCTTCAAAGTCTGACTGCTTTGTACTTTAAGTGGAGGTCTTTGAACTGATCCACATCTTGATGATCTTCGAGCTTTCGTTGAGATCATCAGCTACAGTAAATCTCTGGATCACCCTTTATTGTGTTGCCTTCATATGATGTTGTGACTTTTGGACCGACATGCTCATACTTTCTGGATCATGACATCTTTTCATCAGAGTAGCGGAAGCATCTTTGTATATCTTTGATTGTCATGATTTTCTTCAATTAAATGTGAATGCTGTGAGCATGCGGCTGTGAATTGACTTCTCAATATCGATCAGCTGCAACCGTCCAAATATTTCCTGCAAACAACAGTTAGCACTAAAACACACTAAAGTGTCTTTGTTCACTTTCGTTGAATATAGTTGCAAGAACCACGGTTCCCCGTTGATCAGTATAAATACTGCCTGTGATCAGGTAGAGTTCCGAAGAATCTCTTTGACAGGGTTTCGCAGCTTGATCAAGCCGTTCTCAAACCGGAGCGTCCCAAAGTAGACAACACGGAGTGAGTGAACCAGCGAATTGAGATTCACTAATTGATGAAAAATTGATTTGAAAACAATCGCGTATTGCTTAGAAGAAAGAGTTTTGCAATACGATGAAGGTTTTATAAGAAAGAACAACTTTCAATCAAAAATACTTTTTGTATTTGAAAAGAATACACATTCGATGTGCTAGAGAAAAGAAGAGATTTACACATCGAACGGTTTTTCCAAAAGTATTTTTTCAATCAGAGATACTTTTTGTGTTTGAAAACATGAATACACATTCGATGTGCTAGATAAAAGAAGATTTGCACATCGAACGATTTTTCCAAAAGTATTCGTCAATTCATTTCCTGGACCAAGGTTGATTCAAGAATGAATCACCCCATTGTTTCTATCCAGTTGTCACAAGCTTGATCTTTTGGAAAGATCTCACATGTCACCCACCAAGAGCTTGTTTTATGTTGGCTCTAGAAGGATTTCCATCTTCATCGTGAATACTTTACATATCACTCAGATGTTCTGGTAAACTCACAAGGATGATGCGTAGGAATCTTAATATTTTCTTACTTTCCACATTGTGTGAAACAGCAAGTCTTCATTAATTTTGTGTCCTAATGAGATTTTGTGAATGATCTCTTGGTTCTAGACTCAATTTTCCATTTTGGTTCCTATGCCGGAGACTAGGGAGAGGGTCTCCTTCTTCAATATCAACAATCTCTAAGAGAAAGTCGATAGATTATGTATGTTCCCCGTGAAAATGAAACAAGTCCTTTTAAGAGGAACTTGAGTAGCTTGGGAAGTTTAGTACAGTGCATCACTGCGTCCATGACGTCTTGTCTTCAATACCGGCGTTACCTTAGTAACAACCAGTAGCATATAAATTGAACCCGGTTTCTGCCCTAAAGTTGAAATAATGGAGGGCTATTTCTTTTCACCATTTTCTCATTCATTTCTTTTTCATTCTTCAACCCCTTCAGTGCTTACCGAGACTTTATAACTAGAACCTTGTTGGGTTTATTCCAGTACTAGCTCTGTCTCAGTCCGCACTCTTCCCATTTCTTACTTTTCTCCTTTTTTCATCATACCTAAGGACTCTACACTATCTAGTGGATTGTCCCTGGGTAGATCCCTCCGGCTCTGGCGGGATCGTGGGAACGAATACCTAACCTAACCATCCTTATATCACCATGCATAAAGTAAATTGGTCGGTCTTATGGTATTGTTCTTTCCTTCTTGAAACCAATTGAAAAATCATTTGGAAGATCAATCAAGGTACTTGTGATATAATATCAAAGCATTTTGTACCTTAATTGTTTTGATCATTTAGAGATGCTCCCCCTCAACATGTGCATATAATTATGAAATTGTTTAGCACATGGAGGCAAGAGTTCTTTTGAAATAATTTCTTTGATCACAATTTCCTTAGAAAAAGCCTTTTGATTTTCTTGGTAAATTCTCCCCCTCAAAATGTGCGTTGGTTGTTTAAAATCATTTTAGCACATAGAGGAAAGAGTTCTTTGAAGTACTTTCACGATCACATTGCCATACAGAAAACCATTAGAAAATCAATCAAGGTACATTATATTGAAACATAGAAATCTTTGTACCTTGATAGTTTATTTTCTTTTGAAATGCTCCCCCTCAATATGTGCTTCGAGATTCGAAAGCGTTTAGCACATATGGGAGAGCAACCTGCACTTTTGAATCAAATCGATCATCATTTATCAGATTTCATAATTAAATCACAAATTCTCTCCCGATCAAAAATATTAAACCCTTTGAGATTTTGGATCCCAAGTGATTTAATAAGGTTTAGAAAACATGGGAGAAAATGTGCCTGATTTAAAAGCTCTTCTGGTTTATGGTTAAATGCTCCTCCACAATCATGTGCATTATGTATTTCAAAATCGTTTGGCACATGAAGGAAGGAGTTCTTTTGAAACAATTACCCTTTAAAACCGATTTGAGATTTAAATCACGATCTCCCCCCCCCCCGATCAAAACTATCAAACCATTTGAGATTTGTGATCCCAAATGATTTAAATCATTTAGAAAATTTTAGGGGAAAGACGTGGCACGATTTAATTTTGAAAAATGATTGATAAGGAACAGTTTTTCGACATTAAAGATTATTAGTGTCAGGTATGATAGTTTTTAAGAGATCTTTAAGTAAAATAAAACAATTTTACAATCAAACAAGAACAGAAAAAATTTCATTTTGAAAGATCTTTGAGTTTTAAAGAAAATCATACCATGACATAACATTAAATCTTTAGATCACCACTTTATGTTGTACAAAACGGACTTTTATGAAGAAATATTGTTTGAAAATATTTTATTTGAAATCACTCTCCCCCTCAATCCATGACCGTAGTCGTTGATTGAGTGACTTAAGTTTTGATAAAATGAAGTCCAGTGATTTCCAAAATTAAGTCCAAATTTATTTTCAAAATAATATATTTCCATTTTCAAAACAACATTTTCAAAATTGTTTTAAGAAAAATGGTATCATCCACTACTTTTTCCTGCACAAAGATATGTTAAGTGGTTGAGCTGCTTCTGTTGTTGCTGTAAGGCTTGAAAAAAACTATCTGCTGATGCAGTGAGACCTCTGAAGTTGCATCTATCGTGCCAACTATCCATAGAGAGATCAAATTAAGCTCCGTTTCTTCTTTTGTCGGCCCAAGAAATAGTTGCCCTTTCCTTTCGGCATCCAATCATCTTCATTTGTGGGATCCGGATCGGGAACATTCTTATAAACCATCTTATCTGCATATGTTAGCGGACATACAAACAGATATATGGTGGTCGACAACACCCAAACAGCAATCGACTAATAAAAGTCAATCCAACATATCAATCATATCATAAAAGGCATGGGAATAATATGTTTATCAAACTCCAATCATCTAAACCTAATAATCACATCCTAGATTCCTAGTCCTTCAACATAGGCAAGTATATTTTTTCAGTTAAGCACGTAGGATGATTATATAAGCTCGTTAGATGATATAAATTTGAAAACATTCTCCCCCTCAATCAATGACTCATTTCATAAAAAGTTTTAAATAAGCTGAAGTCATTGATTGGGTTTTGCAAATTTATGAAAACTTGATTCTGATTGATTTTCAAGCAACTCATTTACCACCATTTTGTTAAAACAAATATTTTTCTGAAAAATTATAGAAGGAAAAATATTTGAGTAGGAACAACAGTCCTTCGACATACTTTCCTCATTTTGTTTTAGGATAAGTGCACGAATTTATGAAAAATTGTTTTAGCGCAGCACTTTCCTTCTTGAAGAACGGGTTGCTATCTGAAATAATAGCAAACCATAGATTTAGCACGTTACAGTCTGAAATAACTGTAAGCCATATTTTGAGACATGTTTTGGAAAAGAATATTTACACCTCCTGCTCGAACTCCATCTATGGTCCCGTGCCATTATTGAATGACATTTCTAAGACCGTAGATGATATCGATACCAGAAGACATGTCTTGAGAAAACATATTTTTTTGTCTTTTTCAAATTTTTTGATTTTTATGGGTTTTTGTTGATTTTATATTTTTGTATTTTGTTTTTGATAAATATTTACAATGATAGAGAAGATGATATAGTTTAAGAAGATGATGGTACGAGTACCGAGATAAGGATATCGAGCAACACGTTGTAGAAGATAGAATTCGTCATCTCTTAAACTTCCACCACCAAAGCTTCCGAGGCTCCAGAATAGAAGATAGAACATGAGCCTTTGAGAAAGAGAGACTTTGGCAGCTTCCCCCCAAACCGAAAGTCCATTAGATGAGCAGATTCGAAGCTCTATTACAAGCTTGCCTTATCTAGGTGCACAGAGAAGCACACCATCATCATGAATCCCGCTGCTCCTTTTAAGAACGATAGTCGAGATTCTTCGTTCGGGGTTATATCATCAACAAGAACAGCAACGTATCATCCCACTCTTTAAATTTCTTCTCATATTTCATTACCACTGAAGTCTGAAGCGATGCATCCCCAAAAGGTGTCAAGACACCACTTCCCCCATGTAGTTGACTTGATGCAACCAGTCTCTTTGAATGAATCTCATGAACCCGAATACACATATGGATGTGCTTCAAAGACATAGAAGCTTATAACATCAAAGTAGCAGATTAAGTCCGATATCCAAAGAATAACCCCGATGTATACTTTTCTCTCCCCTGAAGAAAGTGTATGGAGCTCAAGAACCCGAAGTACCCGAATGACCAAAGAAAGAATAGCCGAGAACATTGAAGAAGCATGCTGAATCACTGATTATCTCTGCGGATGTCAACTCCGGAATAAGTGATTATATCTCCGAATCACTGATTAAGCCCTCAAGTGAAACAGATGAGAATCCCCAATGTACACAATCTCTCTCCCCTGATGATTGCGATAGCATCGAAATCATCACACACTTGTGTACCTCTTTTATCTTCAGAAACTAACTCTTCCATCTCTTCCCCCACATAGTTGGAATAAGAACACTAAACGCCATGAGATAAACATTGAGTTTCTCTGCGGTAATGACCTTTGTCTTCCCGGGATATCTTCAATCACTTAGAAGTATTAAGTTCATCAAGTTTACTCGCGTTTAGATGCATGTCTCCTTCCCCCTTGCTGGTTTTGATACTTCAGAATCAGCAATATATTATAAGCCCAAATACATGAAATCTTTTGAGAAGATCGCTTGAAGTCTTTGTGAGAATCAATTTGCTGAAGAATGTGACCAAGTCTAATTGGGGATTGAATCTGACTTATCACTCTCCCCCAATTAGTGCTCTCCCCTAAACCGACAATCTGTTTGATAAATGCCCAGATTAAGAAGAAGTCTTTAGATAATCAAATGCAACTCGTCTTTAGTCTTCTAACATGCAGCAGAAAATGTAGAACAGACTGTAGACTCGACCTTCTTCAAGATTGCCGTTTGGGGATCAGAAAGTTAACATCTTCTTCTCACCACATGCATTCCCGTTAACTTGTATATTGCAAATCCCCTTAAATCAAATCCCTCCCAATCAAACAAGAACAGAAAGATGTTCATCAAGGAAATCAGCCCCGCAACTGGAAGCACTTTGTCGTTAAGCTTATCAGTCCGTGAGAAGATGTAAACCAACGGCTCATAGAAGAAACTCCATGTAAAGATGACCCGATAAGAAGAAGCTCAGTTCTTACATGAGTTAGGAGCTGCATGACCATATATTCTCATATGTCAATCAACCATGTAGAGTTATCACACTTCTTCTCCCCTTCAAGAATTGCATACGGAGATGCCATTCTTGATTAAGCAAGTGAATATTTTCATAATGTAGTCTCTTCACACTTCTCCCCTTCAAAGGGAGCATATGATGTCGCCATCGTCATTATGATTGAGCAAGTGGAATAAGAAGACAATCAACAGTAGTTTGGTTCACTTGATGATTGAAGCGCTTGGAAAAAGAATGAAGCATGTTGATGAGAATGGTCATAAATAAGAAGATTTCTATTCTTCTGAAGATAAAGTGCACTGAAACATACACTTTTCATTTCTTTAGAGAACGAGGCTTGAATTGTTGTGTTCAAACGTCATAAGAAGATTTCTCTTCTTCAAAAGATAAAGCGCACTAAGACGTACACTTTTCTTTTCTTTAGAGAACGAGGCTTGAAATGTTGTGTTCAAACGTCATAATCTCTCTCTTTTCATCTACCCTTAGCAAACTTATAATCAACCCCATTATCATTCAGTAGGATCTTTGTCGTGACAGCTGATGGAGAAAACCCAATATGATAAATTTAACCCTGAAGTAAAATAATCCGAACTCGTGACTTAAACTTGCACATATGTAACAAAGAGCGGTGCTGAGAGTTCATCCACCATTGAATCTCTAAGTACTCTATACTCTTCATCCAACCAACCATCAAGTATAAGACATACATCACCTCTTGAAAATCCACAATTGAATGTGACACTGAGCACTACAACGTAACTCCTTAAAGTGATAGTTATTTTGTGGTGGTAAGAGCCCAATTCCCCCAAGTGGTAAAAGAAAAGTAAAAAGTCACCCAACAATAACTAGATTTCCAAGTCTTCGTTTTTGATAATAAGCTCGAACAAGGATCTTGAAGAATCTTCATCCAACCATCCCCGATACCTTCAGATACTAAGTACACTCGCCCGTGATATTTCACTTCAACCTCAAATAAATAATAGTGAATTAACCCCGTTGTCACATCTTCTGGTTAAAAGCTTAAATCTAGCCTCCTTTGACGTTTTAAGTGAACTATGATAATGGTTTTCATCCCGACCATGGTAAAAGCACATAACCCCATAAAACCATGTAATAACCAAACTGCTATGACGAATATCCAAACACACATCCAATTCATGAAGTAGACCCTTTTATCCCTTCTTCGAAGTAGAAACTGTAGCACCAGCATCAGATAAGACCTCGAAATATACTTTCCTTTCTCCAAGATGGTTCCATCTTCAAGGGATTTTACAATTCTATCATTTAAACCGAGAAATAGTTTCTTTCGCGGGATTTTACAAGACCAAGAATAAACCGTAAGATAGATCTGGAAATGCACTTTACTATTACCAGGATGTTTCCATTGTCACGGGATTTTATAAGTCTATGATTCAAACCGATAAATAGATTCTTTCGCGGGATTTTACCAAATCAAGACAAAACCGTAAACAATGTTAGCTTGAATGTGTTATAACAACTTTGGTTTTGGTGAATATCTGTTTTAGGGGAGCATGCAGCGGTTCATCGACGGTTCATTCTCCATCATCAACACTATCATCAACAATTCTTTTCCCATATGTAGACAACTTCACAAACCATACTAAGTCAAGTAGAATAAACTACTTCCCCTTGGGGTTGACCGTAAAACATCAAAGTACACGTTTCTCCCCCATGATGGTTTCAAATCTTTGGAAGCATCATTAACGTGTAAAACCATCTGCACGAAAAGTTCTCGTCATAAGCAAACATCTTGAAAAATCGTGTATGACGTTGAAGATTCTTGAAAGATGTTGCTCAAACTGTGAAGTGTCATTTAACATTCAGTGGTGACGAATACCCCATAAGAATTGCTGATTACATCTCAACCATTAAATACATTGGCAAACATATCATTCACGTATTCAGTCGGCTATTGCTGTGACTACTTGGAGAAGTAAACCCGATATTTCAAACTTGAACATGACGTAAAATTCTCCAGATTTGTTACTTAAGCTTGCACTAATCCTTGTGAAGAAGAAACGGTATACCCAATGTACAAAACCTCTTGACGTATCCTCGACTGCGTGAGACACCGAAGTGATAGTTACGTCGTGGGTTAAACGAGAAAGAATCACAAACGTAACTAAATAGCCAAGTCTTTATCACACTCTATAAATGCCCAAACAAGTCATCTTCGCGGAAGGGTAGAAAGAAAGAAGACAAAATAAGTAAACGCGCCCGGAAAACCTCACTTCAAATTCAAATAAGAAATACCATCCAAACAACCCCGTAGTCAACATTTGTTCAATAAACAATTCAAGCCGTGAAGTAGAATCTTTCGTGAAAGTGTATAAATCAAAGTATCATACCAATCTAACAACAAGTCTCATCATTTCATCAACTCTCATCAAATATCATCGTCAAATATCATCGACAGATCTCATTGTCAAATCTCCTAATCACATCACATAATATCCAACTTAAAAACTCAAATTGCACATCGAATATTAATTCAAGCATTATCCAAGTCCATTCCAATCCAAATCGCGATAATGTTAGAGCCCATAATCAATTGCAACACTCGATCCAAGTGTGACTCACACGTTAGCATAGGCTTGATCTATAACTTATCATTTCACACATCCAAATCCAACGACACAATCAAATGAAATGCTGATAAACATAATTCGCATATTAGGATCTTACAAATAATTCTTAAATACATTCAATCATATGTATTCGAATAGAAGCTTATCGTCCAACGAAATTAATCCCACTCGGTCCATGTTAATCCACAACCATACGATCATTGATAATCCACTCAAATAATACTATACCACATGGCCCATTGATAATTCACGGCCCATATTATTATCCAGATCCGGTCCTCCAAACACCACATTGTATACCCTAAATTCATGGGGTATAAAACGCACCCACTAACATCACACCTTACCCTAATATTACACTACCCTAAAATGCATCAACAGGCTTCATCCGCCCCCATCTCCTAACATTCTTAAAAACCAAATGCAGTCAACTCTCACTCAATAATTTTCACATAATAACCTTCATTCTTCATAAGCACAACGTGATAAGAATGGGCTCACCACAAGGATGGTTTGAGTCACATCTTCATCGCCACAGGGATGGCTTGAATCGTTTTAGCCACAGGGATGGTTAGACTCATGGTACACGACTTTAAGGTAGGTATAACTTTATCTTGTGATGTTTTAGCTTCTTTGTACCACCGAACAAAGGGAAAGAGGACATAGAATATTGTAGTTTCCTTTATCTTGTGACGTTCGAACAAAACATAAGTTATAATTATGCAAGATAATCGGATTAAATCACATATCTTTTGCAATATCTTGTGATTTAGTCATCAAAACAAATTAAGTTTATCACTTAACAATCTTGTTACTTGATGAATCATGTATATTCGGATATATCAAAAGGAATGAACATCAAACTGGGTCAATGATGAAAACGTGTTTAAAAGATCTTGATTTGCAACCACAAACACGAATCTGAGATCGATTAGTATGTATTAATTATGTTTGAGTCATGATGTATGAGATTTGTGATGATATGGTATCGTGTGATGATGTATATCGTGTGATGATGTTGTTGATCTTTATTGAGTCTTAGAGTGAGAAAATAGGCATGGATCTGTGAAGATATGTTTGTGTTAAAAGTAACCCTTGAGGTCTTGGTGTATCATCAAATGACATGAGCTTTCTGAGATTCATTATTGTATTTCATTTAACTTTGAATAGGTGTGATAGATGATTGTTGATGTTTTCATTTGTTGAGTCTTGTTTCTTTTGTTGAGTCTTGATCAATGAAGTGTTCCTTGTTCGTGTGATTTGAATCTGAAAAAGATCTTGATAAATCATTAATCATACGAAAGGAGAATCTGAGGTCTTGAGTCGATTGGTGTTAAAAGATTGAGTCTTATTGAGGTTTGAGTCTTGAATGAGATGGTTTTGATCTAGTCTTTTATTCATCTTCATCTCTTTCTTTTATGTCAAGTCGCATTCTTTTTAAACATAAATCGCTTTCAAAAAAGAAATTTAGACAACTCGCATCTTCTTGTAACTTTGACAACTCGCATGACACAACTCGCTTTTGACTTAATCAAGTCGCAGTTGACTCAAAAGTCAAACTGCATCCCAACTCGCATTCAGGTTGTCCCAACACGCATCCAGGTTGTCCCAACTCGCATCCAGGTTATCCTAACTCGCATCCTTGTTAACCCAACTCGCAAGGAAGAAATATCCCAAATCGTAGTCAAGAACGAACCAGAATAGACCGAGAAATTGCATAACTGATAATACCAGAAACTGTTAAACAACATCATCGAGACCCAGAAATGATTCAAGACACTAATATTGACCACAAAACTGATTAACATGCACTGTTAGAACTGTAATAATCTGATAACGAATGTTTAGACCACATCAATCGTAGAACCAGTAATCAGTTTCAAAAAACATTTAACACACTCAAGCCTGATTCATAGGTAGCATCAACATCATCAAAAAGTGTATCAAAACGCATGAGACTTCACAAAGACCGCATAAAAAATGAGTACAAACCGCATCAAAAGCCACCCAAAAACCATACAAATCATCAAGAACAACATAACCTTGGCTCTGATACCATTTGTAGGATCGTATATTTTATGTTGTTTGATGATTCGGGTGGTCTAGGATTATGATTATACAAGAAAGCCATGGTTAGAGAGATGAAGAGAGTAGAGAGGGTGATTCTAGAGAGATAAACAAAAAGAGAAAGATTAGATTAATGAGAAGCACCACCCCTTCCAAGGATGGAAGGGGTATTTATAGTTACAAGCTAAACGCCCTCCTGTCGGGCTGTGGATCAGGCATATAGTGGGTAAAGACCCGTCCGTCCTCCACGGTGTTTCACTAAGCTAAACTATGCTAATAACTAACTAACTAACTACTAAATAACGTAAATAACGACATGTCTACGAGCTAACATATGCTAG
Organism: Chrysanthemum seticuspe; assembly: GCA_019973895.1. Taxonomy (NCBI): domain Eukaryota; kingdom Viridiplantae; phylum Streptophyta; class Magnoliopsida; order Asterales; family Asteraceae; genus Chrysanthemum; species Chrysanthemum seticuspe. The sequence continues at coordinate 25,834,910 of BPTQ01000003.1, forward strand.
ACTATAATTGGGGTGACCGACACTTTCTTATGGAATTTCCAATTCCTAACACATAAGACTACCCGTAGTAATTAGATAAATTAGATAATTAGATAAGTAGAAGTAATCGGTAGAAGTACCATTCCCAACCAATTGCCCCGAGATATTTACCTTAGCTTTTTAAAAAACCAATAAAAAGGTAAAAAAGAATCATCCTCAACCCCCACCTTCTCGTCATACATTTCTTACTAGCATTCCTATTCCCCTAGAGAACGATATCAATCCCCGAGGCTTACCGAATACTACACTACAACGATTAGGTTCACTGCCTAGGAGGTTGAAAAACTTTCTCGATAAAAAGGAAGTTTCCTTTGACCCCGAACGTGCTTCGTACGCGCATCAAGTTTTTGGCGCCGCTGCCGGGGAATAGAATAGCTAGTTAGATTTCTATCTCGTTTAGGTTCCCTTGCTTGATTCCTATCAAGTAAGATTTTTTTCTCATTTTCATTAGCTTCCTTGTAGTCTATCCCCTTCTTCGTGAATTTGTTCGTAACCCCATCAGTTTTCATCATGGAAGGTGATAACCCACCACCAAATCAACTACTTCCCATCGACCCACCACCAATTGACCGGCCAAGAGGCCGTACTCTTGGTGAATACTCTAGACCAAGCCATCAAGTCTATAGAAACACCATTGAGCTCCCCGATCAAGCTCAAACTACGGCCCTGCGATCCGACACCATCCGGTTGGTGCAAAACGGATGTGCATTCGATGAAATTCGTTCCGAAGATCCTAATCAGCATCTCAAGGACTTCCTTAAAATTGTTGACTCTATCGACCTTGATGCTACCACACGGGAGACCACGCGCTTGCGTCTTGATAACATAAAATAATACTAAATATTAAGTGTTAATTTCTCCTGATAATGCTCGTATTTCATATCATTTATATGGATCTACGCTTGTTTTCCACTATATTTCACTTTCAGGTAAATTTCGAGCATTGGAGCTAATGAGACGCGGATTTGGAGACTTTATTGAAGATATATGATAGTATGCTCATTTTGAAGATGTTACTGCGTAACTCTCCTCTCACATTACGCCGTAACAGAAGCGTGGTTCAGAAAACCAAATAAACGGAAGATTACGACGTAACTCCCTCCTAGAATTACGTCGTAACTAATTAGGTCAAATAATGTTCCGCGCCACTGCAAGCTACGCCGTAACTAATTCAACAATTACGGCGTAACCATGATTTATTGAAGATACGGCGTAACTCATTCCTGATGTTATGCCGTAACCAGCTTTTCCAGAGCAAATTACGAAAAATTGGATGTTACGGTGTAACTCTCAACTTAAGTTACACCGTAACTAGATCTGGCCTATAAATATCGCCCAAATTCTAGCATTTCTATTCATTCACTTCACACACCAATTTAGAGAATGTGGGTAGAAGGTTGAAGGCAAATCTTAGGGAGCATACGGAGCCATCTCCAAGGGAGAAATCACTCCCCTACGATAAGCATTAGCATTTTATCATTTCTTTACTTTCAATTCATGCATTTAGATATGTTAAACATTGAATCGATTGTTTTAGTTAATTTGAGAGGCTAGTTATGATTCCTTGATTGTTTTGTTCACGTTTACATTGCTTCCGTATAATTGTTTCTAGTGTATGCATGCATAGTTTGTTGGTAGCTACCCTTGTTTCGGTAGTTTTGAATGGCGGTAGTGGCTAGTTACTTAGGAGATATGACCAACTGACCCTAAGTAGTTAGACTGAGTGGGAAGGGTAAGAATTGACCAATTGACGACCCTTCTTCGCTTGTGCAATTTGACCAACTGATCACCTACCGTTTGGATGAACTTAAGAAGTTAGGGATGAGTGTTTAAGATGCTAGCGCCCGGGCACTTATTGTTATGAATCTTGCATGTAGCGGTACTTAATGACTTGACTTAGGGGACTAAAAACAACTGGACTTTCGAGGGGTCACCCGATGATCTCCGGTGGAAACCTTTGCTGATAGGTTAGGACAAACTGACCAAATGTTGTCCTAGCGACTTTTACCCCCACTTGAAGCAATTGGAAGTAATTAAACGTGAACTTAACATGATAGGAAGATTAACTAGGTTAGCACACTTCCTCTCTATTGATCACAACCCTCGCCTTTACTTGCTTTTCTCATTTTCTTGTTTTAGTAGTTAATTAATCATTTCAACCTTAAAACCTATTAAAATCTGTGACACCTATACTTAGTTAAAATCCGCACAAATAGCTTTTGAAACGACCTCGGTTTTACCGAATACTACACTTCACACGATCGGGTACACTGCCCGTTAGTTCAATAGGGTAGACCATGGGTATAACGAGACAATATAAATATTAAAACTTGGTCAGCAAAACCTGCATCAAGTTTTTGGCACCGCTGCCGGGGAGTTATATTAGGATTTTTTATTAAGTCTATTTTTAATTTTCTCTCTTTTGAGTAATGTCAGGATTCAAGACTAGAAGCTCCAAGCCATTTTTGGCTAACCCGTTCGATGATCCGGAAAAACAATTTCGGACGAAAAAAGTTTACCCACCAATTCCTATTCATAATATTTTCTCATTTTACGAATCTGACCAATCTGATGCAGAACCTGAAGTCATTGATGAAAATAATATCAAGGGAATAACCATGGATCAGTATTTGGAGCAGCCCAATGTGAACTGTAAATGAGCCTTCACACAAGACTCTAGTGTGGAAAAATTCTCCATTCCGGACCAATTTATCCGGGAATTACACGAGCTGCAGTTTTCAGGAGACGAGAATAAGGATGTTCAAAATCATGTGGAAGAAGTACTCTACTTGTCATCCCTTTTTAGCGTCCGGAATATCCCTAGCTATTCGGTTACCGCAAGAATTTTTCCTATGACTCTTACATGGACTGCAAAAAGATGGTATAATAGACTCCCTGCCGAATGCAAGGAAACATGGGATCAATTAAGAAGAGAGTTCGTTCAACAGTTTTGCCCTCCTTCAAAGATGGCTAAAATTCTCGGTAAAATCCATCAGTTCGTTCAAGAGAATGAAGAAACATTGTATCAAGTGTGGGAAAGATTCAATGAGCTGCTTTACCGATGCCCTACTCATGACTTGAACAAGCACCAAATCGTTTATGTCTTCTATAGGGGAATTAATGCAGAAACCCATGAATTACTCGATTCTCCTAGACCTATTCCGAGCATGACACCCGACCTAGCTTTGGAGTGTATTCGACAGATTTATGAACATTGCTATAAATGGCATATGGCGACAGGGTATGGACCAAAGGATAATTTCGATCATAAGGTGATGAAAACATTGACCAAGTAAGAATATAATTATGGTGAAATTTTTGAAAAGCGGAGGCTGGAAAGGGCCAATAAAAGCGAAGCTTGTAAGATAGAAAAATTAAAGAGTGTATTTGGGGCCAAGATTGGAAACAACTTAGAAAAGATGATCCTTGACCATATCGAGGAATCGAGGGAACGAGATGAGAGAATTAAAAAAATGATGAAAAAATTCGTGGAAAATACAGTTTCTTCTCTTAAGACTCATGAAGACCGGATAAAGGGTTTGGAGAAGAATGTGAACTTATGCTCGAAATTCATCACGGATTACCTTGTTGCACGGGAAGAAGAAGTTGTCAACATAGTTGAAACAATCTTTGAAGAGCCCACTACCTTTTTGGAGAAGGTTAAACGAAGAATCAACAAGGAGAAACTCTTAATCCTTGACATTGGAGCTCTCCCGGTAAACATCCCTCTTGTTAATTCCATTAGAACTGAACCTAACAATGTTTTGCAGGAATTAAATTACAATTTCGATGAGACGGTTCAACTTAACGAGAGATGTTCAGCAGTTTTAAGAAATGAACTGCCGCAAAATGAAAAAGATCCTGGTTGTTTCACTCTCCCTTGCTTGATCGGGAGTCTCAATATGTGTAATGCCCTTGCTGATCTTAGAGCGAGCATAAGCATAATGCCTCGTTCAATGTTCGTACGTATGGGTATCGGAGATCTTAAACCAGACAAAATGAAAATTGAAATGGTCGATCGATCCATGCAGTCACCCTTGGGAATCGTTGAGAATGTATTGGTAAAGATAAAAAAATTTCTCTTCCCGGTTGATTTCGTGATTCTTGTTATTCCCGAAGACAACAGGATACCTATTATTTTAGGAAGACCAATGCTCGCTACTGCCCATGAAAAATTGGAAGTCTTCACTCAAAAATTAACTCTCGAAGCTAATGGGGAAGTTGCTACGTTCAGACCTAATGAACTTCTGTCCGCCCCTGAAAAGGTTTGCGCGATTGATCCTATAGGCGATTTTGGTGATGCATTGGAAGAGTTTCTTAGTGATCCCCCGAAGACTCCTTCAAATCTTGACGAGATAGATTAAGGGAAATATTTTGATGTGCTTCTCAATTTTGAAGAAGAAGATGACTTGGGAATCAGTGCCGATGATTTCTATAGTGACGTCGAAATGGTCCATTGGCACAGCAACTCTGAAAAGACTTTTTAGCATTCTGACCAGCCTAAGTTTTATAAGATGGGGACTCGAATCCATCATAGGAACCCCTATTATCTAAAAATCTCATGCAAGATTGGGTTCATTGATTTCCATCCGTTCATCGACACAAATTCCCCAGTAAACATCATGTCGAAAGAGTGCTACAACCAAGTTATGGAAAAAGAACTTGAATATAAAGGAAACAATTTCCTAGGGATCGTGACAAAAATTCATGTCTTTGTTGGGACTCACTCAATTTTGGTCGATTTTGTGGTTTTTGTTAATACAAATAAACCGTAAAAACGTTTATTAATGTTTTGCGATCTCTTTGTGTTTTGTTGATAAAAAATATAATGTTATCTTAAATACAATTATAAGGATACATGTTATTTTTGTAAAGCATTCACATATAGCCATTTAATACAAATTGTTGTAATAAATCATTTGTTGTAATAGTTTATTAGGATGGGTAAAAATCACAACCCATGGATCATATCCATAACCCATGGTATTGACCCATACCCACTTGACTAGATACATTGTACTCATTAGATACATTGTATCTAAAAGAATACCCATGGACCAACCCATAACCCATGACCCATGACCCATAACCAAAAAACCCATGGGCAAAGAGGAGCGTACCACGGGATCCTAGGATTACACTAGACTTATCCCTTGTGGGAGGGATCCGTGGGATCCGGGGAACAGTGGCAAGTTTTGCCTATAAATTGAGAGCCATCTCTTCATTCTAACTCACCCCCTCTTCTTACTAATTCTCTCATATACCCTCATTCTCTTCTAACAAAAGATCACTTGATCTAGAGAGTTCTTTCTTCTTTCTTTAGTGATTCTCATATAGGTACTTCTCTAAGGCGAGATCACGAGCATTCTACAAGTCATCCAAGCAAGGGGTCCTTGATTGAGTTGTTCCTCCACAAGATTTCTGTAGCAAAGATCTTGTATTTGATATTTCACATATTTGTTGTGTAATAGTCGTGTTGGTTTGGTCCACCGTGTTACAGACTCGGGATTTAGCTTTGTACCGGAAAAAGGTGTAAGCAACGTTGTGAAGGCTTCTCCGCCAAGTTGAAGGAGTTTGTTGACACAGTGCTTGAACTCTCGAGTAGGTGACTCAGGGAGTGGAGTAGGGCAAGAAAGGTGTCCTTGTAGCCGAACCACTATAAATCGGTTGTGTCATTTCTATCCCTTGCTTTACTTTATTTACTTGCTTTATCATTAGATCTATACTTTATCTACATCCATACGATTTCACATAATATCGAATCTAAAGATTTTTAAAACTAACTTAAAATCGGCAAAACTATTCAACCCTCCCTTCTAGTTTTCCACAATTGGCATCAAGAGCTAAGTTTATAAAAGTTTTAAAGTAAACTGTATTTTAAAAACTTTTCGATCACTATGGGTTCTGAAAATTACAAGGAAGGGCAATCTATGCAACGACCACCACTACTAGAAACTAATGGTTTTATATATTGGAAAAATAGATTCGAAACGTATGTGAAGTCTAAAGATATTGATCTTTGCTACATTATTGTTGAAGGCGATTTTGAGGCTAACTCAAAAGATGATAAAGGAAATTTAGTTAACATACCTCATGATAAACTAAACGATGAAATGAAGAAAAAGCTTTCTAAAAATAGTGAAGCTAAAATGGTTTTGTATAATGCTTTACCCAAAAAGGAATTCGAAAGAATTTCTATGCTTAAAACCTCTAAAGAAATTTGGAATTCTTTAGTTGTAACATCAAGGTAATCAACAAGTTAAAAATAATAAAATTGATTTATTTGTTCAACAATATGAACAATTTTCAATATCGGATGAGGAAACTATAGATCATTCATTTGCTAACTTTAATACTATTATTACATCTTTACAAGCACTTGATGAATCTTTTTCTAGCCGTAACCATGTTAGGAGATATCTAAGGGCACTTCCATCCAAGTGGAGATCCAAGGTGACGGCGATCAAAGAGTCAAAAGATTTGACAATCCTCACCCTTGATGAACTCATAGGCAACTTAAAAGTGTACGAGATTTTGTCCTTGTTAAAGATTCTGAAGCCTCAAAGGTGAAAGAGAAACACAAATCTCTTGCCCTTTAAGCCAAAAAGGCTTCAAGCGATTAAGAGAACTCCTCTTCGGATAGTGACGATGAGGAGTATGCTATGGCGGTAAGGGACTTTAAAAAGTTCTTTAGAAGGAAGGGAAGATACGTCAAACAACCGTATGACGACAAGAAAGGATTCCGGAAAAGCAAAGAGGACGAGAAGCCAAGGGATGATCGTGCTTGCTTTAAATGTGAGGACCCAAACCACTTTATTAGTAAGTGTCCCAAACGGGATGATCAAAAGGCATTCGTGAGTGGCACGTGGGGAATGAGCGACGAGGAGGACGAAGAAATTTGTCTCATGGCAAATGACGAGGTATGTCACGAATACTATAGTAGCTCATCACTAGATGATGACTCATTGCATAATGAATATGACAAACTTTGCAACATTAGCTTAAAACTAATTAACAAAAACAAGCTTTTAAAAAGTCAAAACCAACATTTAGATAAAGAAGTCATAGAATTAAAATCAAAATTGAAACGTCTAGAAAAGGGTAAAATAGCAAGTGGTGAATGCGAACTTTGCATTCAACTTCAAACACTAGTTGATCAACTAGATTCTAAAATTGCTAGAATGAGTACGAATACTTTAGATATGATATTAGATAGTGTTAAAACCGGAAACAACCAAAAAGGTTTAGGTATTCAACAACTTGATCCATCAACTAGTGAAAAGAAAGAAACACAATTTGTTAAGGCACTAGAAAAACAAGCCACTGTTGTGGCGGATCCCACGAATCCCATAAAAAGGGAACCGACTAGTGTACAACCAGGGATCCGTGGGTCTGCTGTAGCAAACAGTGCTAATAACATAGCTTCTTCATCTAGAACTGATTTTGTTATCGTTAATAAGAAGAAACCAACTCATTTTACCACTAGACAACCACCTCCAAAATATAATCCTATTTTTGCAAGAAACAAAGCTCCATCTTTTTCAAAACCTAATCCATCTAGGAGACCTAATAATGTTTACCCGAGAAGTAACCATCAAATGGGATGGAACCCGAATATGCAAAGTGGCTTTCCTTTTCAAAACTTTGCACCATGGAATGCATATTCACCTTATCCATACATGTCTAACATGAATGGAATGTTTAACACTAATGGACCCCTGAACAAATGGGGACCAAACTTTTGAGTTAATTGTTTTCTTAGGTGTGCTTAAAGGTCGACCTAGATCCGGATGAATGGGTCAAGGATAGCGGGTGCACGAGGCACATGACCGGCAATAAAGATCTATTCTCCACATATGAATCCTTTAATGGAGGAAATGTGGTGTTTGGAAATAGCAAAAGTAAAATCATCGATAACGGTGCGATTTATAACAAATCTCTAACCATTAACGATGTGTGTCACGTAGAAAACCTAAACTTTAACCTCTTAAGTATAGGACAAATATGTGATAAAAAGTGCAATGTACTTTTTACCGAAACCGGTAGTAAGATATTAAAAAATGGCATAACCATAGGAAGAGGAATTAGGAAACATGGAGTCTATATCATTAAAATCGGTAATGAACCTAAAGACAAACTTTGTCTTACCTCTATGGATGGTACTTCGACCCTATGGCATCGAAGATTGGGTCATGCCAATATGCGACTTCTTCAATCGCTACCATCCAAAGATCTAGTAAAAGATCTACCTAAGTTAAAATATGAATATCACTTTTGTGATGCTTGTAATGTAGGAAAACAAGTTCATTCTAGTCACAAAGCTAAAAACATGGTGTCTACAACTAAGTGTCTAGAATTACTACACATGGATTTATTTGGTCCATCGGCTATCCAAAGTTATGGAGGCAACTGCTACAATTTGGTCATAGTGGATGATTACTCTAGGTACACATGGACGAAATTCTTAAAGAACAAAACGGAAACGTTTAATTATTTTGAAATATTAAGCAAGAAAATCTAAAGACAACTAGGAAGTCCTATAGTGTCTATTAGAACGGATCATGGTAGGGAATTCGATAATGAAGTGCAATTTGGAGCCTTTTGTGACGCTAATGGTATTACTCACAACTTCTCGGCTCCGCACACTCCACAATCGGATGGGGTAGTTGAAAGAAAGAATAGAACCCTATAAGAAATGAGTCGCACCATGCTTAATGAGCAATCCACACTTCAAAAGTTTTGGTGCAATGCCGGTGATACTTCAACGTACATACTTAATCGAGTCTTAATTAGACCAATCTTTGGTAAAACTCCATACGAGTTACTTCGAGGCAAAAAGCCTACGTTAGATCATTTTAGAGTCTTTGGTAGCAAATGTTTTCTTCTCAACACTAAAGATTACCTTACAAAATTTGATCCTAAATCAACCGAATGTATCTTTCTAGGTTACTCCCCTAATAGCAAAGCCTACGTCATACTAAATAAAGAAACAATGAAGGTAGAAGAGTCATTAAATGTAAATTTTGATGAAAGTCCACCCAAACCCTCTCCACCTCTTGTCGATGACGAGATTGTAGAAAGTGAAGCTATTGTAATAAAGAAAAAGATAAATGAAGAAGAAGAAGAATCTTCAAATAATGAACTCATAAATATTAAAGAGTCCAAAGATCACCCCGTAGATAAGGTCATAGGAAAGTTAAACGAAAGAACCTTAAGGCTCAAGTTCAAAACCCAAGTAGCCTATTTTGTTTTGTTTCAACCATAGAACCTAAGAATACGCAAGAAGCCATAAAAGATGAAAGTTGGGTAATGGCTATGCAAGAAGAATTAAACCAATTTGTTTCTAATGATGTTTGGACACTTGTCCCTCCACCTAGTAATCAAACCATAATATGAACCAAATGGGTTTATAAAAACAAGTTAGATGCAAACGGAGTAGTGTCTAGAAACAAGGCTAGACTCGTTGCTCAAGGGTATAACCAACAAGAAGGAATAGACTTTGATGAGACCTATTCCCCCGTGGCTAGATTAGAGTCTATAAGAATACTTCTTGCTTATGCTTGTGCTAATGATCTAAAGCTTTATCAAATGGATGTCAAAAGTGCTTTTCTAAATGGTTTTATTAATGATTATATGTAGCTCAACCTCCGGGCTTCATCGATTTTGAAAAATCTAAACATGTGTATAAGTTAAAGAAAGCCCTTTACGGTCTTAAACAAGCTCCAAAATCTTGGTATGATAGACTCAAGTCATTTTTAATCAAACACAACTATACCATGGGGTTAGTTGACAACACACTTTTTACTAAGAAAAAAGAGTCACATATAATCATAGTTCAAATATATGTAGATGATATTATATTCGGATCCACTTGTCAAGACATGTGTGATGATTTCTCTAAAATCATGCATGAAGAGTTCGAGATGAGTATGATGGGAGAACTTAGTTTCTTTCTTGGTCTACAAATCAAACAAGTAGAAGATGGTATCTTCTTTAATCAATCTAAATACATAAAAGAGATGTTAAAGAAATTCTGTCTAGAAGAATCGAAACCAATTAGGACACCAATGTCATCCGACACCAAACTCACAAAAGATGAAGACGGCGAATCCGTCGATAATACTAAATATCGTGGCATGATTGGTACTCTTCTCTACCTCACGGCTAGTAGGCCGGATATCATGTTTAGTGTTTGTCTATGTGCTAGGTTTCAAGAAGACCCTAAAACATCACACCTAGAAGCCGTAAAAAGAATATTTAGATACATTAAGGGGACAACACAATTAGGACTATGGTATCCTAAGGGCACGGAAGTAGAAACAATTGTATATGCAGATTCTGACCATGCAGGTGATTATGTTGACCGAAAAAGTACAAGTGGGGTATGTACTTTTATGGGATGTTGTTTAACATCTTGGTTTTCAAAGAAACAAACGACATTAGCAATATCAACAACCGAAGCCGAATACGTCTCCGCCGAGAAAGCATGCCAACAAGAACTATGGATGAAACAAGCGTTAGTTGACTACGACATTCATCTAAGTGACATAGCCATTCTATGTGACAACAAGGGTGCCATCGATTTAAGCAAGAATCCGGTATTACATTCTCGCACAAAGCATACAGAGATTCGTCATCACTTCTTAAAAGGAAATGTTCAAAAAGGGAACATCTCTATTGAGAAGGTAGCGTTCGAAGACAACATAGCCGATGTCCTCACCAAACCGTTGAAGCGGGAACAATTCAACCTACTTTGTCTTGGTCTTGGTCTCATGGAACAAACGTCGTAATTTATTTTTTCACTCTACAAGGTATGTAAACACTAGCCTTCTTCTTTCTGAGTCTAGGATCTCTATTTCACGCACAACTCACAAACAATACGGGAATTTTCAAAACCCAAGATAAATGTTTCACTTATAACTCATAGTTTTTCTTATTTTCTTTCAAAATAAGTACAAGTTGCAAACACATACTTACATGCACATCTTCTTTTCAAAGGATAAAAAGATTTTTATTCGCACATAAAAACCTCTTTTTGAAACGTTTTCTAAAAATGATACTTCTTCCCGTATCAATTTCACAAAAGCAATTTCTCACGTCTAGGACAAATCGCTTTTTCATTATTAATACAAAGTAAAAACCTGTTTTCATTGCATCTCATGTCTTTTGAATGCTAAAGAGAACACATAACTAATATGTGTTTTCGGGTACGTTCATAGCAACAATGAATTAGGAGCACTCGGGTTATCTCACATAATAGTATGCTTTTTCACTTCTAGTTCATTTTTATTTTCTTCTTAGGAGTCGAGATAACTGCAACTCCAAATAGTTTGCATATAGGCACACACTAGGCAAAAATGTTTCCAAAAGGAAAATTTTGTGCTGCTTGAATCATCAGTCCCACGGATCTCAGCCTTAATGCTGGACGGATCCCTCAAGGGAAGGATCCGTGAGACAGAAGCTAGTTTTATCTTCTATTTTTCTCACTTTGGATGAAAACTCCAATATCTTTTCATTTCTTTTTGGAGTATGTTCTTTAATGCTTGTGTTCTTATGATCACATGCCTTAAATTCATATCTAATCATTAAATTTTAATCCACATTTGGGGTGAAGCATTCATTACAATGCATTGTTTTTCTATATATAGGACTCCTAAAATGCTTGCATATTCATCTCATCTTCACAAACAAACAACACCATATCATCCAAAAGATCATACAATTTAGATGAATCACCTAGTACAAACAATCCTCTTCATAAAATCCAAACTTTTGTACTCCCACCTTCCAAAATACCACAATCAAAATCTAGGATATCCACACGGATTAGCATCCGGTCTTGTTGCTTAGCAAAACCATCATCGAATGGTTCATCACCAATAAATAACTCACCACAAGATGCTTCCATTATAGCACCTCCTTCATCACCAACGAGTACACCAACTTCATCACCTAAAGTCACTCTTTTGGAACTCCTTAAGACTCCAATAAGATCTCAACAACCAAAATAAAAAGAAATAGCCTTTTTGACACCTCCCACTTCTCCAAACACAATATTCAATGACCTTGAAACATCACCACCCTTAGCTCCCATTAAGCTACAAGAACATCTAGGTTCTTTTGCACCACCACTTCCAAACATTCCGGACTTTGATCCGTATTTTCCTATTTTTCCATCACATCTTCCGCAACTCACAAATCAAAACAACCCGGAAAAATTCCGCACTCATTACCCACATCACTTACATTGTGAACATTGCCAATCCACTAGGGAAATTGCAATAGAAGTTAGGGAAGAAATGCGATTCATACTCAACCTCATCCTTGATCGCATCAATACCATTACTCATCAAAACCTCCATCCATAACCTTATGCAAGCATAGAAGGAATCATTATTACTATTTTCTATTTTTTGGTACTTTTCTTTTGATTCATTTTCAAGAACAAGTCTTGTTCTTATTTTTACATGCTTGTATGTGGCTTAAATACCACTACATTTTGTTGTTTTATTACAAGGCCTTGTTTACATACCTTGGCTCCCAATCTTGATTCTCGTCAATCACAAGATTGCTTATGCATGTTACTACTAACCCTATCTTTGTAGGATTTTTTTATTTTTCTTCACTTGACACCCCAAACTAGGGGGAGCTACCGTCAAGCGGGAGTGAGCGATACGTGGACTATTTTTCCACATTTTTTTCTTCGATGGGTTAACTTTTTGTTTCGACAAAAAGGGGGAGAAGAAGTAAGACTTAGGGGATTTCAAAACATACATATATTCTTAAGTTTTACTCATCATAACATTATGTTTTGTCATCAACAAAAAGGGGGAGATTGTTAATACAAATAAACCATAAAAATGTTTATTAATATTTTGTGATATCTTTGTGTTTTGTTGATAACAAATATAATGTTATCTTAAGTACAATTATAAGGATACATGTTATTTTTGTAAAGCATTCACATATAGCCATTTAATACAAATTGTTGTAATAGTTTATTAGGATGGGTAAAAATCACAACCCATGGATCATATCCATAACCCATGGTATTGACCCATACCCACTTGACTAGATACATTGTACTCATTAGATACATTGTATCTAAAAGAATACCCATGGACCAACCCATAACCCATGACCCATAACCAAAAAACCCATGGGCAAAGAGGAGCGTCCTACGGATCCCTAGGATTACACTAGACGGATCCCTTGTAGGAGGGATCCGTGGGATCCGGGGAATAGTGGAAAGTTTTGCCTATAAATTGAGAGCCATCTCTTCATTCTAACTCACCCCCGCTTCTTACTAATTCTCTCATATACTCTCATTCTCTTCTAACAAAAGATCACTTGATCTAGAGAGTTCTTTCTTCTTTCTTTAGTGATTCTCATATAGGTCCTTCTCTAAGGTGAGATCACGAGCATTCTACAAGTCATCCAAGCAAGGGGTCCTTGATTGATTTGTTCCTCCACAAGATTTGTGTAGCAAAGATCTTGTATTTGATATTTTACATATTTGTTGTGTAATAGTCGTGTTGGTTTGGTCCACCGTGTTACGGACTCGGTATTTAGCTTTGTACCAGAAAAAGGTGTAAGCAACGTTGTGAAGGCTTCTCCGCCAAGTTGAAGGAGTTTGTTGACATAGTGCTTGAACTCTCGAGTAGGTGACTCAGGGAGTGGAGTAGGGCAAGGAAGGTGTCCTTGTAGCCGAACCACTATAAATAGGTTGTATCATTTCTATCCCTTGCTTTACTTTATTTAATTGCTTTATCATTAGATCTATACTTTCTCTACATCCATACGATTTCACATAATATCGAATCTAAAGTTTTTTGAAACTAACTTAAAATCGGCAAAACTATTCAACCCCCCTTCTAGTTTTCCACAGTTTTGGATGATGTTAGCGAGTTCGTGGAAGATGGGTTAACCGGGGTAATTTTTGGGAAAACCTTTCAAGAACTGTCTGGGCTAGATAAAAATGAGAAGGAAGGGCTAGTATCGTTAAAGATTGGCGAAGATAAAACAGTTTTTAAAATGCCAAGGACTGTTAAGAATTTTAAAAATTAGACTAAGAAGCAGTTAAGCCATGCCCAACCACTGTTCGACATTAGTGATGAAGATAAGGCCAAGGGTATTGACCACCCTTACCAAAAGATCAAGAATTTTTACTTGGGGTGTTTAGAACTGGGGGCGGACTACAAGCAGGATGAGACCTGATCAGTTAGATTCAACGTGGAGATTGCCATATCCACGAAATGACAAACAAGCACTTCTAGCCCCATGGCCTTGAGTCTAAATTAAAGACTCGTAAATAAAGAAAAGTTCTCTTTCAGGAGACAACCCGAATTATCCCTTTCATTTGTTTTATTTCCATTTCTGTTGGGTTTTGTGTTTTTAACTATTTTTGCAGGAAAACGGAGAAAAGTTGCTGCAACATGCTGAACGGGGACCTGATCTGTCCACAGTTACGGTGTAATTCATTCTTATGGTTACGTCGTAACATACTTTTTGTAGTAGTTCTTCTCAGAGCATTACCAATTACGGCATAATCCCATGCAACAGTTACGCCATAGCTACACTCCCGTAGCGTCTGCCAGGTTTTGCTTTAATTACAATGTAACTCCTTTTAGGAGTTACGACGTAACTATCCTCTGTAACACTTCTTTCTTTTTAAACACAATAACCTTGTATTAGTTTTTAAATGAACTGTGTGGGTATGTTCCCTGTAAGCCCTCACGAGACTACACTCGTCCACTTGGGAAACCAAGTGGTTTAAAAGGCTTGTTGCATATGCTAAATGCAACCGTGATTCCTACGAAAGTGAGTTAGGTTTCTTTTTCATTTTTCTTTTTCTTTTTTAGAATTATGCTTGTCGGTAGTGTGATTTCAAGGATTGAAGTTTGCTCGTGGATGCTTATGCGAAGGCACGATTCTTTTCGTGGGCCTTCTTTCTTTTTGGAGCAAATTTCAGGGAAGTTCTCGCTCTAATTCTACTTCTCTCTTCACCTTTATTTAACGCTTAGTACAAAAGGGACTTTGTATATTTCAAGTGGGGGGACGGGAGTAGAATTGTCTCTTGAACTTTATTTTTCCCTCGTTTTTCTAGTTTATTTTGAAAAATTATGCCATTTTTAAAATTTTGACATGTTTTTCTTAACCTAACTAGATTACACCTTAGCCGAGCACATTATAACCCTTGATATTATATGGTGAGATTAGCCTTATCCGTTTCCAAATGTTTACCCCAAATCCACCAAATTATGAGTGTGTCGGTAGCTTGTAAACTTTAGAACTTGGCCTTTACATCATTTCGAGACCATAGACGAGGTATGTTGAGTTAGCTTGATGTATTTGGACTTTTCAGTTTAAGAAGGCAATATTATAGGATTATCACCCAAATAGCCTATCATTGGTGTCTATCGATTAGTCACCTCGACTTCTCGACCCCTATGTTAAACCCTTTGTTGCACTCACCTTTAGTGAAAGATACCCCTAGATACACCCTTCTGAGCCATTCCTTTCATTTTGTTCACCCAACATATTGTTTTGGTACACCCATACACCTTAGCCTTCCCTGTAGTCTTTATTTGTAATTGGGAAGTCATTGTTTGCCTAAGTTCAAGGTTCAAGTGGAAAGGTTCGAGAATCACACTTTCGTTGACGACATATTCTTAAAGATCATTGAAGACCCCCTAATTTCTCATATTGTTCATCTCAAGTGGGGGATGTTATGTTTAGTTGTTATTTTTGTTGAAAAAAAATGATGTGATTCGAAAAAAAAATAGTTATAGTTATTTGATTATAAAGTGCGAAGTTATAAGCACTATGTTATGAGCTTACTATAGATTTAGTATCGAGGAGGCCACCTCGGTCACATTTGAAGAATGGAGTTGGTAATGTGCCCATCATGACGTCCTCTAATGGCACATCTATCTGATATTATCATGATCCAGTTTATTGACTTTGAAATTTGAACTTTGGATGAACGGTAAGTAGTGATGAATTGGTTATAGATTTAGACTATTTGCTTGATTTTATTTTACACCAATTTTATCCATTGTCTTATCCTACCCTTTAGTTATGAAGCATGTCTAGGTGATGAAGCGAGCAATCTTTGGTGTCTTTGCCATGGATTTGGTCATGTATCATTGATTTTGTCCACTTCGCCGTGACATGTTAGTAATGACGAGTCACCCTTAACCTTTGTCGTGTCTACCCATATTGCCTTCGAGAATTGTTTAGTCCTTAACTCTAGTGGTGGATATTTGTGTAACCGCCAAGCTTATGAAAGAATACATGCTATGATTGTGCGTTGAGTGATCACCCCGAAATTGACACTTAGAATAGTTGAGAGATTTGAGTGTTTTGTTCCCATTTCGTTAGGTGTTCGGCTATGTTTTATTCTAGCATAAGGGATTTGTAAACTTATAATTTTTAGGTCATAGGAGATATCTTTTTAGGAATCTATCTAATAAGGTCTACTTGAGCTAATAAGGTCTACTTGAGGGCAAGTAGAGTTCAAGTGGGGGGATATTTGATAACATCAAATAATCCTGAATATTAAGTGTCAATTTCCCCCAATAATGCTCGTATTTTATATCATTTATATGGATTTACGCTTGTTTTCCTCTATATTTCACTTTCAGGTAAATTACGAGCATTGGAGCTTATGAGAAGCAGATTTGGAGAGTTTATTGAAGATATATGATAGTATGCTCATTTTGAAGATGTTGCGGCGTAACTCTCCTCTCACATTACGCCGTAACAGAAGCGTGGCTCAGAAAACCAACTAAATGGAAGATTACGATGTAACTCCCTCCTAGGATTACATCGTAACTAATTAGGTCAAATGATGTTTCGCGTCGCGGCAAGCTACGCCGTAAGTAATTCCACAATTACGGCGTAACCATGATTTATTGAAGATACGACGTAACTCATTCCTGATGTTACGCCGTAACCAGCTTTTCGAGAGAAAATTACGAAGAATTGGATGTTACGGCGTAACTCTCAACTTAAGTTACGCCGTAACCAGATCTGGCCTATAAATATTGCCCAAATTCCACCATTTCTATTCATTCACTTCACACACCAATTAAGAGAACATGGGTAGAAGGTTGAAGGCAGATCTTAGGGAGCATACGGAGCCATCTCTAAGGGAGAAATCAATCCCCTACGATAAGCATTAGCATTTTATCATTTCTTTACTTTCAATTCATGTATTTCAATATGTTAAACATTGAATTGATTGTTTTAGTTAATATGAGCGGCTAAGCACCTCTGGTGCTAGCTTAGTTATGATTCCTTGATTATTTTGTTTATGTTTACATTGCTTCTGTATAATTGTTTCTAGTGTATGCATGCATAGTTTGTTGGTAGCTACCCTTGTTTCGGTAGTTTTGAATGGCGGTAGTGGCTAGTTACTTAGGAGATATGACCAACTGACCCTAAGTAGTTAGAATGAGTGGGAAGGGTAAGAATTGACCAACTGACGACCCTTCTTCGCTTGTGCGATTTGACCAACTGATCACCTACCTTTTGGATGAACTTAAGAAGTTAGGGATGGGTGTTTAAGATGCTAGCACATGGGCACTCATTGTTATGAATCTTTCATGTAGCGGTACTTAATGACTTGGCTTAGTGGACTAAAAACAACTTTACTTTCGAGGGGTCACCTGATGATCTCCGGTGGAAACCTTTGCTGATAGGTTAGGACGAACTGACCAAATGCTATCCTAGCGACTTTTACCCCCAATTGAAGCAATTGGAAGTAATTAAACGTGAACTTAACATGATAGGAAGATTAACTAGGTTAGCACACTTCCCCTCTATTGATCACAACCCTCGCCTTTACTTGCTTTTCTTATTTTCTTGTTTTAGTAGTTAATTAATCATTTCAACCTTAAAACCTATTAAAGTCTGTGACACCTAGACTTAGTTAAAATCCGCACACATAGCTCTTGGGACGACCTCGGTTTTACCGAATACTACACTACTAACGATCGGGTACACTGCCCGTTAGTGCATTAGGGTAGACCATAGGTATAACGAGACAATATAAATATTAAAACTTGGTCAGTAAAACCTGCATCACGTCTCTTCCAATTCTCTCTACGGGACCAAGCTAGTAATTGGCTTGAGCGACTTCCCGCCGGATCCATCTCAAGTTGGGATGATCTCACCACTCATTTCCTCGCCCAATTTTTCCCACCGGAGAGAACTACCAAACTTAGGAATGACATCTTGATGTTCCAACAACGTCAAGGTGAAACTCTCTGCGAGGCGTGGACTGATTCAAGCACTTACTCCTTAAAGTACATCATCACGGCATCGATCTTTGGCTTCAAGTCCAAATCTTTTACGATCATGTCAATTTCTCAACTAGTCAAACCATCGACCAAGCGGCTGGTGGCAAACTTAGTGAACTCACCGCGGAAGAATCGTGGGGGTACAATAGAGGTCCTTGCCCTCTATGACAATGAATGTTGGAATGACCCCCGTGAGTTGCCCAAAACCGTCAAGGAAATCTCCTTGCCTCCCATTGACTCACAACCTTCCAATCGTAGGATGCTCGAACTTGAAGATCAAGTCAAATTCCTAATGAGCTTCTACGAGAATCCTAAGTCTTCACACCAAGTGAACAAAATCACTCTACCTTGTGAATTATGTAGTGGTCCCTACGACACTCGTGATTGCACAAGACTCCCCGAACAAGATTTTGCAGACAACGCCTCCACGCGTACCGA
This sequence comes from Chrysanthemum seticuspe, assembly GCA_019973895.1. NCBI lineage: Eukaryota > Viridiplantae > Streptophyta > Magnoliopsida > Asterales > Asteraceae > Chrysanthemum > Chrysanthemum seticuspe. The sequence goes on from BPTQ01000003.1 coordinate 25,853,692, forward strand.
CAGAGCGGGAGAGAAGTGGTACACTTTCAAGCCCGAGCAAAACAACTTAGGAAATTCCTACAACCCCTCATGGAGAAATCACCCTAACCTTAGGTGGAGCCAAAACTCGAACCCGTCCCAAAGCAACTCATCTAGTCCACTCAATAGGTCCCAACCGAACCACACCTCCTATAACAACCCTATAAACACCAGGAATTCCACTAATCTCGAGGCAATGGTGTCCAAATTCATGTCATCTCAAGAATCTCGATTGACTAAGCTTGAAGCCGATTTTAAGCAACGACAAAGCGAGATGACAACCAAGCTCGACGCCCTCTTAAAAGCCTTCAATGACTGGGAGATTGGAGCACTCCCAAGTGACACTATAAAGAACCCTAAAGTGAATTCGATTTCTGTTCTTGCTCACCATGGGAGAGTGCATATCCATGCCCTTCACACCCAAAAGTCCACTCGGTCAACGCCATCAACACGGGTTCCAAACGATCCCTCATGAGATACCAAGGACCCGAGCCAACGGTCCATCTAACTCATGAGAAACCCATCAACCAAGAACCCAAACTAAACCTAGAAGAGGAGTATAAGGAGCTTCACCAAGAAAAACCGGTTCTTGAAGTGTTGACTCATGCGCCTTATTATAATGCTTTAAAAGAAAAATATGAGCAAGAACTAAAATTAGGAGAACGTGGGTCCGCATTTGTACAAAATAAGTTACCTAAGAAGTTAGATGATCCCGGGCTATTCATTCTCCCGTATAGAATTGGAAACTCCAAATATTTCGACACATTAGCCGACTTAGGATCAAGCATCAATCTTCTTCCGTTGTCCCTCCATGGAAGCCTTAACCTAGGTAAGATATAACCATCGAAAACCATCTTAGGACTAGCGGACGGTAGTATTGCATATCCGGTAGGGATAATTAAGGACATGGTAGTACACGTAGGTCGATTAAGTCTTTTGGTGGATTTCCATGTGATAGACATGAATAAAGACCTGACATGCCCATTGTTAGTAGGAAGATGATTCTTAGCTACCGCTAGTGCCATAATTGATTGTAAGATGTCTAAGATAGTGGTAGGAGAAGGGAGTTCTAGGTCAATTTACGATGTCAAGAAGCATATCTACTACAAAGAAGATGAACAAATACCCTATGAGATCATGTTGGATAGAAAATCATCTAGATATGGACCTTGGATTAATGGAGATTTTGTAGGTCCTCAGCGACCGTTCTATCTAGAAGAGACCTTTGTAAGTAACTCAACCATTCATGAACAACAATTGGCTAGGGACAATGAAGTGAACCCGTTCGAGGATACCTTAGTGTATAGGAAGATAACCGAGTTCCTAGGAACCTTGCCCATTAATCTTAACATGAATAAGTGGAAAGTTGAGAGTGAGAAGCCTAAGCATAATTGGAGTTGAGATAAACCACCTAGTGATGGGAATGGAGAATGGCACATTAGGATGACAATCTGTGATCCCGGTGGAGAAAATTTTGAAAAGGCATAACGGACTAAGCGTACCAATAGGAAGTTAAAAGATAAGTTTGATCCCTATGACATTCTTGAGGATAAACTTACTTACATAGTCACGTAGGAGCACGGCTTCGAGTCTAGCTACAAGACTCATAAATAAAGAAAAGCGCTTCGTGGGAGGTAACCCATGCTTAATTGTTTGCTTGTTTTGTGTCATATATCTTTTTCATTGTTGTTTATTCTCATATTAGATTTTGTGAAAATGATTTATTTTGTCTTTAACCTCGTCTTTTACATAAAAGGGTATTTTACAAAAAGATAAGTGTAGGGAAGATCACATACGTTTTTGAAGAACATGAACATGAGAATTACAATGAGTGAAATTGATAAATATGTGTGTTTGTTAGAGTCAAATGCTTGTATCGAGTCATAATGGATGTTTTGCAGGAATTTTTCCAGGTTTTAAAGATGTAATTTTTCCAGAAAAATGCAGCAGACCAGTTTCTGTCAGGACAACATGACGGCGTTAGGATTAAAGCCTGTCGACGTCAGGTTAAGCAGAAACAGTTTATCATTTTTTCGTTTTCTGTGCTACTTATAAATTTTTGGAAATTCTCAGGTCTTAATTTTCCAGAAAAACTGCAAACATCCATTCCACAAGCATTATATCTTACTTGCTTTCTAGTATAGTTGTGTCATATATAGTTTTACCGTCGATTTACGTGAAGGTTTCGTTTTGTTTCTTAAGTGTGCAGGTTATATTTGGCAAGAAGAAGAAACACAAAATTGGATGGAGCTTATCACTTATGCATTCTTTTTGGAAAAGAATTTAACCGCAACTTCACACGGATCCTACCGAGCTAATCAGGGGAGTACTGGTTTCTTTTCCTTACTTACCTTCCTTTATCATAAATTTGATACTTTTGGGGAACATTGGGGACAATGTTCATTTTAACTGTAGGGAGGGAGAATAAAACAGAAACTTAGAAACTATTCACTCACTTGGTAATTTGTGTGATAAACTATGAGAAATATTTGTTAGGGAAATTTTAGCACCAATTAAAATTTTTTTTTGACATGTACGAGCTAAACTTTATTCTTAATAAAGCGTCTCATGGATAGGAGTTATATGACTAGCACAAAAAACCGTTTACCACTCAAATTCCATCTCAAAAAAGTGAGGTTCGCCACTAGATCTTTAGGAATAAAAGCATTCACCTTTAATGCTTAGAGAGTGTACCGGTAGTATAATAGATTCTAGAACTTGTTTTGTGATGCATTCCGAGATCGCTAATGAGACTACACTTGTGTAGTTAGGAATAACTAAATGAAAAGAGGCATTAAGATAACCCTTGTTTGAAACATGTATTATAATTACTTCTTCCACATCGGTTGAGTTATTACCCCACACCCTTGCGATGTACTCACGATACCCCTAGTTAACCCCTCAGAGCCTATCCTTTTTGCGGTTCTCGTGATGTTTCGATTTTTCAGAATATCAATGAAGAGCATTGTTTACAATCCACCCCCAAATGTACACCCAAATCGCCTTAGCCTACCTTGTATGCACTCATCTTTAGTGCATTATTGTTATCATTACTAAACCCTTAGTTCAAATATCTAGTTACTTGCATGGTTGCTAAGTCGAGTCATATCTTTTGTACACAGTTTTGGGATGATTGGGACTCATGGGTAAAAGTAATATTTTATGGAGTAACGGGAAAGAACGATAAATTCAAATTCCCTTTGCCTACGTAATTAAATACTCCAAGTGTTTTTTATCTTTTCAAATCAGGTCAATTAGTGTTAGAGAAATAAAAACTCAAGTGTAGGGATGCTCCTACAAATCCCTTATATTTTGATGTTATCGTAGAGGATGGTAGATGAAAAATGTATGAAAAAAGAAAATTAAAAAAAATCAAAAAAGAGAGTGTCTAAAAAAAAAGAAAGAAAAAACAAACGGGCTACCATCTTACATCTATCTTTATGTTTATGTATTTAAATTTATGTTTGTTTTGTTTCAAGTTATTTAGAGTTAGTTAGTCGAGTCTTGGATTAGCAACGCCACGCTTTTCATGCTTGTAACATAAGATTTTTTACTTGCCACCACTAAATATCCCCTATCCAATAAAACCCTTTGTTTCCCTACCGTAAGCCTAAAACGTTACAACCACCCTTGTAAAGACCTCTTAGATAGTTGTTCCTAGGTGCTTACACAAAAGCGGTGGAGGTTTGATCTAGTCTCAAGCTTATGGTAATCTATGTACTATGCCAGGTAATGAGTGTTTATCTTCCATTTTCATTTATTATATTTCATATAAACCCGAGAGATGAGAGAATCCAAACACCCCATGTGAGGTGCTAGTGTATAATTTTCGTGCTTGTTATGACTATTGCGGTGCTTTTACTTGCTGTGAATTATTTTAAACCCATGCTTCATGCCCCCTAACTTATAAATTGATTGGCCAAAAGCACATTTGCTTGAGGACAAACAAATACCAAGTGTTGGGATAATTGATAAGGATTTAAAACGAACGCTTTTAGGGGGTCATTTAAGCCCTAAATTGACCACTTTTATATCCGTTACTGCTTAATTTCGTTCCTTTTCACTTTTTAAGTCTCTTGGAAGCAAAATACTGGAATGAAGCATATTTGGAAGAAAAGGAGCAAATACATGAAGAAAATGGCAAAGTCAAGATTGAAGTCACTCAAAGCTGATCAACAGTACCTGACGGCGTCCCAAACAAAGGGCAACGCCGTCCCTCTATGATGACTTGATCAAAACATGCACCAGATGGCTCAGTGGAAATTTTGTTCACATAACCTGACGGCGTCACATTGTAAAGAAGAACGGCGTCACTCATAGTTTTCATCTCAGATAGCCCAGATCTAGAATCAAGGCGACGTCTCAACTGAAGACCGACGACGTCACAACTCTAAGGTGACGCCGTCCCATCGATGACTTGGCCCAGACGAAACCCTAATGACGGCGAGCTGACGGCGTCCCATGCAAAAGGTGACGCCGTCGCACTTGTAAATCTATATATAGAATTCAATTTTTCTGCATTTAGGGAGGTAGACTTTTGGAGAAAAAACCCTAAATCGTCTGTAGTCTGATTTGGACAGTATCTTAGGGTCCCATACCCTATTTTACACATCGAGATAAGTATTTTAATCCAAAGTAACATTATGTCTATCCCTTATTCGATTGATTGTGTGTATGCCTTCTTGTTTACCATGTCTAGCTAAATTTCTTGTGTGTTTGCTTAGATCTATGAAACCTAGTTATTGATTATTGTTAGTTTGTTTCTTATCTTGATTGTAAATTGGGTTAGGAGTGCAACTAGGCATCATTCGTTGTATTTATTGCTTGAGTATGCTTTATGAGGATATGGTCTATGGATGAAATAGCCAAGGCTTGCCGATTCCGTAGGTTGTATAAGAGAGATAACCTCAAAAAACTAGGGACTACGCATACCCTACGGCCTTAGGAATACAACGCGTTAAGATAAGGTGTGACAATTCAACCGACGAATAAAAGATAACTAGGGAGTAATAGTATCTAGGTAAACACATTTTTAATCATCACACGAGCACACTTCAATTAGACATAAGACTACCCGTAGTAATTAGATAAGTAGAAGTAATCGGTAGAAGTACCACCCCCAACCAATTGCCCCGAGATATTTACCTTAGCTTTCTAAAAAACCAATAAAAAGATAAAAAAATAATCATCCTCAACCCCCATCTTTTCGTCATACATTTCTTACTAGCATTTCTATTCCCCTAGTGAACGATATCAATCCCCGAGGCTTACCTAATACTACACTACAACGATTAGGTTCACTGCCTAGGTGGTTAAAAAACTGTCTCGAAAAATATCACAAAACATAAGAATATCGTAAAATATAAATAAATGTTTTTACAGTTTATTTGTATTAATAGACAGCTTGAGTAACCGATCATGAACAACCAAATCTAAATATTTGATGTTTTAAGGGGCTTGGGTGTTGCTTAAAAAAACTGTTTGTTTGGTTATTGCTTTATGATTCGGTCCCAAACGGTCAGGTTTATTACACAAGTCAACCACTTGTGAATGGTCAACCGTAATAAAAGCCAGACAGCTTGAGAACGCAATGCAATTAAGTCCAGGAGAGTTTAGTGTTTCCCCAGGTCGTTAAGTCCCAACGAGCTGTGCGACTGAATAGCCAAACGTGCAGTGATCGGGTGGTATTGAACGGGAAAAGGGTTATGATTGATACTAGATGACAAAGGAAAAATGAAAGAAAATTAAAAAGCTAAATTATATTAAATAAACGCTATCACTATTTTTAAAATTGGATTTTCTTGATTTTTCTTTTATAAATTTGAATTAAAAAACTAATTTTAACTTTTAAAACTAGATTAAAATACTAAAAATTATGAACATAAAGAGGAAAATTGTGAAACTATTTTTCAAAAATCTAAAATAACTAAACAGAATTTTCAAAACTAATTTTGTATTTTTCTGATTTATATTCTAATTTCTATGATTTAAAAACTATTTAAAACTAATTAAATTGCTAAAAATTACTATTTAGACTAGGAAAATTATGGAAAAATATTTTTTTGGCTTTTTATATTTATCTTAATCTATGAAAATTGAAAACTTATTTTTTTGAAGTTTTTCTGATTTAATTGTATTAAAAGCTATTTAAAAAGTCCTAAAAACTGTTTTAAATAAGGAAAAATAGCAAACAGTGATGAAAAATTATGAAAAATTCAGGAAAAGTCTAAAATAATATTCTAAATCTATGAAAAATATAAAAACATATACTAGTGTGCAAGATTATGAAGCTGTAGTGAAATGTGCTTATAAATAAGCACTCAAATTAAGCAAATAAGCACTAAAGAGCACAAAATGAACACAGAAGCTAGATTAAGCTACAAATCAATGAAAAGAACCAAAATCAACTAGTCCACACCTCTGGATAACCAGCTACAAGATTATAAGTACAAAATCAAACAAGTAAATTCAGCTCTGAGGAGCTGATTTCAAGCTTAAAAATAAGCTATCTACCCTAGTTGGAACCCAAAACCAGATACCACATTCTCAAGTTGACCTGGCAAGGAGCTTATAAACCAAATTTGAGCCCAAGACAAGCTCTTATGAGCTTGTTGAGAGCTTCTGCACAAACCTGTGCACACTCAGTGTATGCTGAGCATGTGCACATGGCACTTTTGACTTAAAACACAAGCTGATTTGAAGCTTATAAAAAAATACAAAAATTCTACAAAAATCAGATTTCAACTCTTGACCAACTGAAGTTGTTAAGCCCAAAATTTCACTTGAATTGAACCAAAATTGAAGCTATGAAAAATCAACAAAGGTTGGTGAAAACTGAGTTTTTCACTTTTTGACTTTTGACAGTTTTGAGAGATTGACTTTTGTGAGATTTGAATCCAATTTGTGAATTGATTATGTTATTTAAGGATGTAATGAAGCTGAAATAGGCTATGTTATTAACTCCTATACCTAAATGCAAGTTTGAACAATCCTATAACTAACTGATTAGACAATAAGGGCAGATTCAAATGAAATTTGACTTTCACATTTCTAAGGTGCAAGTGAATGACAGATATAGACTAAGTGAGGCTAAATGAGGCTAGGGCAACTGATTTTAACCACTAAGCAAATCTTTAGCACAGATTTAAAGCCTAATCCAAACTCTCTTTAATGGACAGAAATGCAAAATTCCACCACCAAATCACAGTTCTACACCATGACTACTATCAACTCAGGTCCTAATCTCATTGAAATACCTAAATGATACAAGAACTTCAACTATAACTATCAATTCTACACTTATGCTAATTATGCAGATTCTAAAAAAAAAATAAAATGGAAAAGGGATTTAGAACTCACAGCTTGTCCAGCTATTATGTAGCTTATACCATAACCAAATCTATACTAAACTACTAAATTCCAACCCATTCCAGCACTGCATCAACCCAATTCCATAACTAAGTCCATGTTGAGCTTTTCAGTTGACTTTTGTTGACCAAATGAGAAATTTCTTGAATCTGTTTTGTAAGTTTACTAGAAGCTATAAACAGCTTTAGTAAGCTTATTTGAGAAGTAAATAAGCTCTTTGAAGCTTGGAGTTTAGTACATTTGAAACTGTCTTTAATAAGAGAAATGCAAAAACATGAACTTTGATAGAACTTGAAATTAATTCTTGAAAAAGGTTACAATACACTGAACCAACTTAGTTTCATACAATAAAACTTGAAATTACAATCTAGAATTTATTTAAGACATGGAAAATTTAAAACGACATACATAAAAAAATAAAAACTAAGTACTACTCTTCATCTCTCCTTCTCTTCTTCTATTTATCAGCAAAAGTCTTCCCACGTGTCCTCTGAGTAAATCGCACCACTTTTCAGAGCCATTGGATCACTTGGGTTGATATTGGCCGTTTGATGAATTTTGGCGCCAAAATGGTATATCAACTGGGGGGAGATTGAGTGCACGGAAGGAGAGGCATTTAATGCATTTGGTTTGTTGTGGAGGTGGAGGGGACATGGAGAGGTGAAGATGAGCTGGAGGTGAGGGGTGATGGGAGATGGTTGCAGAGCAGGTGGAGAAGGAGACAGTGGGCGGGAGTTAACTGGGTTTGACCGGGGGTTCTATTATTAGACAAAGGGTTCAAATTAGGGGGGTCAAGGGTATATTGGCAGGGGTCATGGGTGTTTTGTTTATTAATAACATAAGGACCAAACTTGCAATTCACCAAACTTGAGGGACCAATTCTGCCAATTTTCCAAAGTTAATCAAGAGGACCAATTTTGACAAGTTAGAATTACCAAAGGACTAAAAATGCTAATTTTCCAATTTAAAAATGTCCAGGGGTAAATTCTGTCAATCTTTGAAATTTCAGGGACTAAAGTTGCCATTTTGCAAAACTAAACTTTGAAGGGTTTATTTTGACAACTTTTGAATCCCATGGACCTTAAATGATATTTTGTTTTATTTTGATTTACCAGGGACTATTTTTGACAACTTTTGAAACTTGGGGGACTAAAACTACCAATTTTGCAAACTTGATACGTTTTTCACCTGATTTTGGTATTTTTGCATTTGAAACACATAAAACACTTATTTGTGATATTTTTATCATTTTGATGCATTTCTGAGTGTTTTCAGATGTTTTTGCAATTCAGATTTGACCAAAAATGATGAGTATTTACACACTCATCAATCCCCCACACTAAACTATTGCTAGTCCCTAGCAATCTTTTGAGAAAACTTAATGGATTTGAATCTCTTTACCAAAAGCCATTACTTCTGGAGTAGCCAATTGTTTCAGTTCAAGTAAGAACCTTGGTACAATGATAACCAAATGATTTTGAGCAAATGACCAGCTTCCAACGGATTTGATTTGTCTTTACCAGAAGCCGTTTGCTTCTGGACTAGCCAACTCTTAGATAAAATATCTTTGGTGAGCTGATTACCAATTATGGTTTTCCAACTGCCTTTACCACAAGCCATAAACTTGCGGGCTAGCCAACTCTTCACTAATTAAAGATATGGTGAGCTGAACACCATACAATTTTGGGCAAATTGCAAGCCGTCAACGGATTTGAGATATCTTTACCAAGAGCCGTTTGCTCCTGGATTAGCCAATCCTTTTGTGTATTAGACATGGCGGACTGATAACCGTAATCTGAGTAAGTGCAAAACACTTACTCCAAAAAAAAATTTTGGCCAAAAATGGGGGAATTGGGTGGTATAATTACATGATAAAATTCGTGAGAATTCCCCCCCACACTGGAAATAAATATTGCCCTCAATATTTAAAGTACCGGCGGTTATGCCGAAACATAGAACGTAAAAGGGAAATACTACGACCATTATTTTGAAAGATCTTTTTTTTTTTTTTTTTTTTTTTTTTTTTTGATGAAAACTTATATACAACAGCAGGAGGCAACTCCCCCACACTAGGGTGGTAGAAAGTAGAAAGAAGTCAGAAATATGGGTGAAAACCCATATGGTGTGCTATTGTTTTTGATTCCCGAGTCGCTAGCTTGACTCGATCCCCGCATTCATTGGTTCATGGGGAAAGTTTGTAGATCCGGGACAACCACAGGCGGAATGTCCTCTCCAAAATAGTGCTTCAATCGATGACCATTCACTTTAAAATTTGGACCATCGGGTTGAGATAACTCAACAGTTCCATAAGGAAATACTTTAGTGATGGTGAATGGTCCAGACCAGCGGGATTTTAGTTTTGCTGAGAAAATCTTCAATCTTGAGTTGAAAAGAAGGACTCGATCACCGACGTTGAAAACGCGGTTTTTGATTTTGGAGTCATGAATCTTCTTTGTATTTTCTTTGTAGATCAAAGAGTTCTCGTATGCTTGATCACGGAGTTCATTTAATTCATTCATTTGAACTTTCCGGTGATCACCAGCTGTCTGAATATCGAAGTTGGCATGTTTCAAAGCCCAGTATGCTTTGTGCTCAAGCTCAATCGGCAGATGACACGCCTTCCCGTACACTAGCTTGTATGGAGTACACCCGATGGGTGTTTTATAAGCTGTACGGAAGGCCCAGAGTGCGTCATCTAGATTATCCGACCAAGAGGCACGGTTTTCGCCTACTGTCCTCTCTAGAATTCTTTTAATCCCTCGGTTGGAAACTTCCACTTGCCCACTTGTTTGGGGGTGGTACGCAGTAGAGAGACGGTGAGTTACACCATACTTTTGCATGACTTTATCAAACTGGTCATTGCAGAAATGCGTACCACGATCACTGATTATAGCTCGTGGAGTTCCAAACCTAGCAAAAAGAGATTTTAAGAATTTCACAACAACTCGGGCATCGTTGGTAGGCAAAGCTTTCGCTTCAACCCATTTTGACAAATAGTCAACGGCCACGAGTATGTATTTATTTCCTCGAGATGAAGGAAATGGCCCCATAAAGTCAATGCCCCAGATGTCAAAAATCTCACACACTTGAATGGCGTTTTGCGGCATTTCATTTCTTTGTGAGATATTTCCGTGACGTTGACAAGCGTCACATGTTTTGACAAATTCGTGGGCATCCTTGTAAATCGTGGGCCAATAAAATCCAGAATCAAACACCTTCTTGGCAGTGTAGTTGGGACTATGATGTCCCCCAGTAGGTTCAGAATGGCAAGCCTTGAGAACGTCATTGGCTTCCTGACCATACACACATCGCCTGATGACTTGATCCGCGCAAATTTTGAATAAGTAGGGGTCGTCCCAGAAGTAATGTTTTACATCTTTAAAGAATTTGTTTTTCTGTTGGGACGACATCCCTTTCACCACAAAGTTACCCGCATGGTAATTTGCAAAGTCAGCAAACCATGGGGTAGAAGAGTCTCCACGAAAAGAAACCACATTGAGTGTTTCGAGAGGAAATGTTTCGTTTATTTCCTTTTTCTCGAACACATCCTGGTGAGGGTTTTCTAGACGGGACAGATGATCAGCAGCCAGGTTCTCAGCTCCTTTTTTATCACGTATAATGATATCAAATTCTTGCAGGAGGAGAACCCAACGGAGCAATCTCGGCTTTGCATCTTGTTTTGCAAAGAGATATTTGAGAGCCGAGTGATCCGTATACACCACGCATTTGGTCAAGATTAGGTATGGCCGAAACTTTTCAAACGCATACACCACAGCTAATAATTCTTTTTCTGTAGTGGTGTAATGGGTTTGAGCTTCAGTCATAGTCTTACTCGCGTAGTGGATAGGCTGAAAATGTTTGGTTTTTCATTGCCCCAGGACTGCACCGATAGAAAAATCACTAGCATCGCACATGAGTTCAAAGGGTAAATCCCAGTCGGGGGCAACTAGAATGGGTGCTTCCGTAAGCTTTTTCTTTAATGTTTCAAAAGCTTCGATGCACTCAGGTGAGAAGATAAAAGGAGCATCTTTTTCAAGAAGATGGGTCATAGGCCGGGCGATTTTAGAAAAATCTTGTATGAATCTGCTATAAAAACCGGCATGACCTAAAAAACTCCTAATACCTTTGACGGTAGTAGGATGAGGCAATTTAGCAATAACATTGACTTTTGCTCTATCGACCTCAATCCCGTTTTTTGAAATCTTATGGCCAAGGACAATGCCTTCTTTGACCATAAAGTGGCTCTTCTCCCAATTTAGACAAAGATTGGTGTTTTCACACCGTTTGAGCATTTTTTCTAAATGGGAGAGACATGTTTGAAATGAGTCCCCAATGACCGAGAAGTCATCCATAAACACCTCCATTGTTTCCCCGATCATGTCGTGGAAAATTGCCATCATACATCGTTGGAACGTGCCAGGAGCGTTACATAGGCCAAAAGGCATACGTATGTAGGCAAAAGTTCCGTATGGGCAGGTGAATGTGGTCTTTTCTTGATCCTGTGGATCAATGGGGATCTGAAAATACCCCGAGAAACCATCTAGGAAACAATAGTATTCGTTCCCTGCTAATCTCTCAAGCATCTGATCCATGAAGGGTAGAGGAAAATGGTC
>BPTQ01000003.1:25865812-25949734 GCA_019973895.1 Chrysanthemum seticuspe
ACTGAAGCTACGGCTAGTAGCCCAAGGGGAGTAACAACCTGCTCCTAAGGACTCTTGCCCAGCACGAGAGCAACTACATAAACTCGTTCTTTAGTGTAATGCACACCCATTACTTCGACAGTGGAAATTGGAACTAGTTTGAAGCTCCATGAGGAGTTTGATACTACGACTTAGCCAATTAGCTTAGCTAAATTAACTATAACGAAGTCTCCTCATGAGAGTTCTCAAAGAACCAATAAAAGTATTAAGACACTCACCCCTAGGGTGGTGTAGAAGAGTTGGTTAATAACGGCTAAGAAGGGGGAGAGAATGAGGCAAACTTCCTCCACTGAAGAAAGATCTTCTCTAGCTACTCAAAGAACGATTACTACTTAGCTAAGGCGGCCCTTAACTACCACAAATACTAAGCCTCCCTCTATAGGAAATAGAACTCGTTAACAATTTACTAAATTCTTCAGTAGATGTTTGTACGGATCTGATTTCTTCAATCGTGATCTCTTTCGGAGGGAGTGACGGTAATGGATCTTCATTTAACAATTGCTCAAGATAAAGGATATCTCCCTCCGAATCATAAACACCATCAATTCCCGGCGGAATCGATTCATCATTAGCAAGAAACTCATCGATCTCTTCTAGAAAGAAGTCACCTCCTTCAAACGGAGTAAGAGAGGGGGAAGAATCGGCAATAATTGGTTGAGAAGATGTGGTGGGATCCCCACTCACAGAATTATGAAAATAACCAAGAAACTCTTGAGAGTACTCCTCTGAAGCAATATCAATTAAATCGATTCGATTAACCGATTCAGCATCATAGTTTGAGGAGTACCTCGAAGTTTGATCAAGGTTAAAGGTGACAGCTTCATTACCCACACGTAATGTGATTTCTTGCTCAAATACATCAACGAGAGCACGACCCGTTCTCAGGAATCCTCGTCCAACAATGAGGGGAACCCGATGATCGGCATCGAAGTCAACAACCACAAAGTCAGCTGGAAAATGGAACTTTCCTACTTTCACGAATACATCCTCGGCGATGCCAAGAGGACGCGATATAGAACGATCTGCAAGCTCAAGAGTCATGCATGTAGGAATAAGTTCTGGAAGAGAAATTTTCTTCCATACTGAATAAGGCATCAGATTGATGCTTGCACCAAGATCGGCGAGGGCAAAGCATTCAATCATTCCTGGAAAAACACAAGGAAGAAGAAATTTTCCAGGATCTCCAAGCTTCTCGGGAAGCTTCTTTAACAGAACTGCTTAGCAGTTCTCATTCAAAGGAGTTTTAGCCATTTCAAACAGTTTTTCCTTGTTGCTTAGCATGTGTTTGAGAGTTGATGCAAACTTGGGCATCAGCATGATAGCATCCGCAAAGCTTATGTCAAAATGTAGTTCTTGGAAAATTTGAAATTTTTTTTCCATTTGATGACTGGCTTTTTCGCGGAGCTTTTGCTCATTTAAACGTGATGGGTAAGGAATAGAAGTTTTGGATTTGGGGTTTTCAACTGGAGGTTCAAAAACAACTCCTGGTTTGGTTTTGGGTTTCGGGACAACTTGAGGATGGACATCGTTGGTACCTCCGTTATTAGTAGGAAGTTCCTTGTCTTTTGTTGCCTCAGGTTCACTTTCCACTACCTTCGGGAGAGAAGAAGAAGAGGTAGTAGGAATAGCGGGTCCATCATATGAAGCACCACTTCTGGTTGTGATCGCCTTTGCATCGCCCATCGGATTAGCGATCGTGTTGCTAGGTAAAGTACCTGAGCCCGAGGGTCGATCATTTAAAGACTTCTTAATGTCAGAAATCTGGCTTACCAACAACCTATTCATTTCCTCTTGGGATTTCATGAATTGCTTCAACAACTCATCAGATGATGGTCCAGTTGGAACAATGGCTTGATTTTGTGTAGGAAAATTCTGGCCTCTATTGTTTGGATTAGGGCCTTGATTTTGGAAATTTCCTTGATTATTGCCATGAAAATACCCTAGGTTGGAATTTCCCTGATTCTGGTTTCTATTAAAATTTCCTTGGTTTTGGAAATTTTGACTTTGATTTTGAAAACCGTTATTTTGACTAAAATTACCTTGGTTTTGAAAACCTTGGTTCGTTCTATTCTGATTTTGATTACGGTTTTGGTTTTGGTTGAAACCGGGTGGTCCAGGGTAGTGGTTAGGACGGTGGTTCGGGTCCATAGGAGCACGGTATTGGTTGCCTCCTGAATTGGAAATCCCGCCCACAGCGTTTGCTTCAAAAGGGTTACCATCGGTGGCCATACAGTTGTAATAGGCATGGGGGCCACCGCAAGTAACACATACTTCCACTTTCTTAACTTCAGCAGGAGGTGAAGTTTGTGGAAAAGAAACTTTCTTTTGGTTAGAGAGAACCAAAGCTTGAATTGCTTCCGTGAGTTTGTCAATCTTAGCATCGGTGCTAGATTGACTCACGGGCGATGAAGTAGAAGGACCAACACTGACTTGGGAAACAACCGGTTTGCTTCGTGCAGTGCGGACTTTAGACTTGTTTTCAATGATCGCTAAAGCTTCTTTTACAGTTTTGCTCAAGAAATTTCCTCCAGCGGAGGAATTGAGAGAATCTTGATCAGATTGACTCACTCCATTATAGAAAGTATCGAGTTGCATCAACTCGGAGAAACCATGGTGAGGACATTTGCGGAGCAACTCCTTAAAACGATCCCACGATTCACTGAAGGATTCATCAAACTTTTGTGTGAACTTGATGATTTCATTTTTAAGACTCGTGGTTTTGGAAGGTGGATAGAATTCGTTCACAAATTTCTTCACCAGGTCTTCCCATGTTTCGATCGATTGAGGGGGTTGTTTTTCAAGCCAAATTTGGGCTTGTCCCTCGAGGGAAAATGGGAATAGAAGAAGCTTGACAGCATCGGTAGGGACATTCTTGTATTTGATGGTAGATGCAATCTTGTTAAACCATCGAATATGAGCATGAGGATCATCCCTCTCAAAACCATAGAATTGACTTGAGGTTACAAGATTTAGTAACCCTGTTTTGAGTTCAAAATTTTCAGCCACAATGGTTGGGATAACAATAGCATCTCTATACCCATCGATGGGTTCCTGGAGAAGCTCGCACATAGGACGTTCTTCCGCCATGATAACGGAAGTAGTGTGAGCAGTCCGGATCTCAGATCCGGCTGATAGGGCAGAACGTCTACGGATACGCCTTCTTGGAATCCTGACAAGCTCACGAAATGGGCTCACAGACCTAGAAGAGCGAGTGCGCATACACTAGAGTTAACTCTAAGAAATCTCAGAGTTAAGGGAATTATGAAAGATGGGGAAAGAAGAATCTTTTTGAGTTTTATGGTTTTATATATATGTAGAAACAAAAGAAAAATATTTTTGTGTTTTATATGTTTTAAGATGTTTTTGGATTTTTGGATTTTTATAAGAAAATATAAATATATATAGATGGTATAAACAAGGGGTGAATATTCAAATCACTAATCTGCTAAACGTAAGACTATTAGCACAGCTCCCCGGCAGCGGCGCCAAAATTTGATTCGGTCCCAAACGGTCAGGTTTATTACACAAGTCAACCACTTGTGAATGGTCAACCATAATAAAAGCCAGACAGCTTGAGAACGCAATGCAATTAAGTCCAGGAGAGTTTAGTGTTTCCCCAGGTCGTTAAGTCCCAACGAGCTGTGCGACTGAATAGCCAAACGTGCAGTGATCGGGTGATATTGAACGGGAAAAGGGTTATGATTGATACTAGATGACAAAGGAAAAATGAAAGAAAATTAAAAAGCTAAATTATATTAAATAAACGCTATCACTATTTTTAAAATTGGATTTTCTTGATTTTTCTTTTATAAATTTGAATTAAAAAACTAATTTTAACTTTTAAAACTAGATTAAAATACTAAAAATTATGAAAACAAAGAGGAAAATTGTGAAACTATTTTTCAAAAATCTAAAATAACTAAAGAGAATTTTCAAAACTAATTTTGTATTTTTCTGATTTATATTCTAATTTCTATGATTTAAAAACTATTTAAAACTAATTAAATTGCTAAAAATTACTATTTAGACTAGGAAAATTATGGAAAAATATTTTTTTGGCTTTTTATATTTATCTTAATCTATGAAAATTGAAAACTTATTTTTTTGAAGTTTTTCTGATTTAATTGTATTAAAAGCTATTTAAAAAGTCCTAAAAACTGTTTTAAATAAGGAAAAATAGCAAACAGTGATGAAAAATTATGAAAAATTCAGGAAAAGTCTAAAATAATATTATAAATCTATGAAAAATATAAAAACATATACTAGTGTGCAAGATTATGAAGCTGTAGTGAAATGTGCTTATAAATAAGCACTCAAATTAAGCAAATAAGCACTAAAGAGCACAAAATGAACACAGAAGCTAGATTAAGCTACAAATCAATGAAAAGAACCAAAATCAACTAGTCCACACCTCTGGATAACCAGCTACAAGATTATAAGTACAAAATCAAACAAGTAAATTCAGCTCTGAGGAGTTGATTTCAAGCTTAAAAATAAGCTATCTACCCTAGTTGGAACCCAAAACCAGATACCACATTCTCAAGTAGACCTGGCAAGGAGCTTATAAACCAAATTTGAGCCCAAGACAAGCTCTTATGAGCTTGTTGAGAGCTTCTGCACAAACCTGTGCACACTCAGTGTATGCTGAGCATGTGCACATGACACTTTTGACTTAAAACACAAGCTGATTTGAAGCTTATAAAAAAATACAAAAATTCTACAAAAATCAGATTTCAACTCTTGACCAACTGAAGTTGTTAAGCCCAAAATTTCACTTGAATTGAACCAAAATTGAAGCTATGAAAAATCAACAAAGGTTGGTGAAAACTGAGTTTTTCACTTTTTGACTTTTGACAGTTTTGAGAGATTGACTTTTGTGAGATTTGAATCCAATTTGTGAACTGATTATGTTATTTAAGGATGTAATGAAGCTGAAATAGGCTATGTTATTAACTCCTATACCTAAATGCAAGTTTGAACAATCCTATAACTAACTGATTAGACAATAAGGGCAGATTCAAATGAAATTTGACTTTCACAGTTCTAAGGTGCAAGTGAATGACATATATAGACTAAGTGAGGCTAAATGAGGCTAGGGCAACTGATTTTAACCACTAAGCAAATCTTTAGCACAGATTTAAAGCCTAATCCGAACTCTCTTTAATGGACAGAAATGCAAAATTCCACCACCAAATCACAGTTCTACACCATGACTACTATCAACTCAGGTCCTAATCTCATTGAAATACCTAAATGATACAAGAACTTCAACTATAACTATCAATTCTACACTTATGCTAATTATGCAGATTCTAAAAAAAAAAAAAATGGAAAAGGGATTTAGAACTCACAGCTTGTCCAGCTATTATGTAGCTTATACCATAACCAAATCTATACTAAACTACTAAATTACAACCCATTCCAGCACTGCATCAACCCAATTCCATAACTAAGTCCATGTTGAGCTTTTCAGTTGACTTTTGTTGACCAAATGAGAAATTTCTTGAATCTGTTTTGTAAGTTTACTAGAAGCTATAAACAGCTTTAGTAAGCTTATTTGAGAAGTAAATAAGCTCTTTGAAGCTTGGAGTTTAGTACATTTGAAACTGTCTTTAATAAGAGAAATGCAAAAACATGAACTTTGATAGAACTTGAAATTAATTCTTGAAAAAGGTTACAATACACTGAACCAACTTAGTTTCATACAATAAAACTTGAAATTACAATCTAGAATTTATTTAAGACATGGAAAATTTAAAACGACATACATAAAAAAATAAAAACTAAGTACTACTCTTCATCTCTCCTTCTCTTCTTCTATTTATCAGCAAAAGTCTTCCCACGTGTCCTCTGAGTAAATCCCACCACTTTTCAGAGCCATTGGATCACTTGGGTTGATATTGGCCGTTTGATGAATTTTGGCGCCAAAATGGTATATCAATTGGGGGGAGATTGAGTGCAAGGAAGGAGAGGCATTTAATGCATTTGGTTTGTTGTGGAGGTGGAGGGGACATCGAGAGGTGAAGATGAGCTGGAGGTGAGGGGTGATGGGAGATGGTTGCAGAGCAGGTGGAGAAGGAGACAGTGGGCGGGAGTTGACTGGGTTTGACCGGGGGTTCTATTATTAGACAAAGGGTTCAAATTGGGGGGGTCAAGGGTATATTGGCAGGGGTCATGGGTGTTTTGTGTATTAATAACATAAGGACCAAACTTGCAATTCACCAAACTTGAGGGACCAATTTTGCCAATTTTCCAAAGTTAATCAAGAGGACCAATTTTGACAAGTTAGAATTACCAAAGGACTAAAAATGCTAATTTTCCAATTTAAAAATGTCCAGGGGTAAATTCTGTCAATCTTTGAAATTTCAGGGACTAAGTTGCCATTTTGCAAAACTGAACTTTGAAGGGTTTATTTTGACAACTTTTGAATCCCATGGACCTTAAATGATATTTTGTTTTATTTTGATTTACCAGGGACTATTTTTGACAACTTTTGAAACTTGGGGGACTAAAACTGCCAATTTTGCAAACTTGATACGTTTTTCACCTGATTTTGGTATTTTTGCATTTGAAACACATAAAACACTTATTTGTGATATTTTTATCATTTTGATGCATTTCTGAGTGTTTTCAGATGTTTTTGCAATTCAGATTTGACCAAAAATGATGAGTATTTACACACTCATCACTTTATGATGCAGCATGTAGGTAGTTTTGATAGTGTCTCAAACTGCTATAGATGAAAAGATAAGGCGATAGGTAGTGATATAAGCTGCCCATCTGAAACAAAAAAGGGAATACATTATTTAGATACGTGAAACTTGGTTTTATAGCATAAATCTTGCTACCAGTCTACTTTTAATTTATGTCCAAGAGAATGCATTATTTAGATACCTGAAACTTGGTTTTACAACATAAATCTTGTTAACAGTCTACTTTTAAATTATGTCATTTGTATTTGAGATTAGAGTGTGAAAAATTAGAAGGGTGTTGAATAGTTTTATCATTTTTATCTAGTTATAATTTTACTTTAGAAAATCTTCAGATTCGAGTTTTATGTGATATCAAGTAACAAGAATATGAACACAATATAATTAAACTAAAGATAACTAGCAAAAAAGAACTATGAAATATAGAAAAAGATATCAAAGTAAAGAGATGGAAAGATCAAACCAAGACACCGAGATTTACAGTGGTTCAGTAATGAAGCTCCTATTCGCCCTACTCCACTCCCCAAATACCCAACTCGATAGTTCTCAAAACTATGTCAACAAGCTCCCTTCGGGCGAAGAAAACTGCACAACGTTGCTTATCACAATTTCCAACACTAAGCTAACTTTTGAGTTCTAATCTAGCTAGAACTAATCTTACACACTTACTAACCCGATCTTCACACAAACTGCGGAAACTACAAGATCTACCTGATCTTCACACGATCTATCCGATCTACACACAATCAATACAAACTACACAAGATCTACTAGATCTTCACACTATTTACCCGAACTACACAATCTAAGGAAGTATGATGACAAAGCATTTGATGTACGCTAATATACAACCACTATGTAGCAAGTGTTACGAGTGCACTACAATTACTACGACACTTTGTATCTTCATGATACGGTGTGTTCTTCTCTTGCACTAATAGAGGAATGAAGGTGATCACTTGAATGGATGATTGAAAACAAACTAAAATTAAGCTAAATGATCAAAGAAAATGAGCTAAATGGAATAGGTTTTGATCTCAGGAAATTGTGTGAAAAAATCTAGTTTAGAGTGTAAAATGGTCCATTATTTATAGGACAAAAAAAATCAAACCGTTGTCTAGGACGTTACCATTAAATAACATGATACCGTTAAATTTGACCGTACCATCCTATTTTAAATGGCGTCGTCCATACAAACGCTCCTGATTTTGTCATCTTGTGGTGAATTTTTTATTTGGTGAAGTTTGGACATGTTTTTGGGGTGAATTTTGGCTATTACAAATTTGAAAATAATTTCCCATTAAAACATTTCTTAATAATTCAAAAATAATATGTTAAATCAATTTTTGAAAAAATGTTTTGTCACATTAATAAAAATATGAAGTTTAAGACAAAAAAATTATTTTTTTGATCATCCATCAAGTTCAAATTTTGTTTGTTCATACCTTGAGTGATTTACGTCGAAATAGTATTCTATGACAAATAACTTGTTAACGTTAAAGTTAGGATCTATGTTTTTTCTGCGAGTGAGCAGATTGCTTGGATTGAATCTTTTGCGAGTTAGTATTAATGTTTCTGTGCGAGTTAGCAGATTTTTTGAAGAATTTTTTTGTGAGTTAGGTTTCTTTGACAAAATTGTGTATTGAAATCTTGCGAGTTAGGCAGGATAGCAAGTAAGGTTTCTGAGTTGGAAATTGTTGCTACTTTGTGAGTTAGAAAGTTTTATTGTGAGTTTGCTGCTTTGCTATAATTTAGGCGAGTTAGCCTTTTGATTTTTTAGCAAGTTAGGAATAATGTTTGCTCTGCGAGTTTGCTGATTTTGTTAGATGAACTTTAGGCGCGTTAAGCTTTATTGGCATATGATTCTGTAATTCTGCGAGTTTGATTCTGTGAGTTTGATATTCTGTGAGTTTGCTTATGATCTTGTGAGTTTGATTTTTAAAATATTGGCGAGTTAGGTTTGTTGATTTTTTGCGAATTAGAAATATGTTCTTTTTTGTGAATTTTAAATCGGAAAATGAATCTTGGCAAGTTAAAAATTTTGTTTTAGCGAGTTAGGATTAATTTTTTCTTATCTGCGAGTTAGGATTTTATGTGAGTTTGAATTTTTGAAAAAAAAAAGTTGCGAGTTTGATTTTTTTCTAATAATTGCGAGTAAGAATTTTTTTGCAAGTTGCAATGTTTTGATACATTCTCCTTCGAGTTAGAAGGGTATCAAAACAAAGTTTCTGCAGTTAGAAACATTATTTTTTTCTTGCGACTTAGGGAAATTTTGTTAAAATTTTTCAAAAAACTTACGAGTTAGGATTTTAAAAAAAACAAATACTTTGTCAAGGTAGAAATTTCTTATTTGTGAGTTAGATTTTCAAATGGATCTTTTGTGACTTAGAATTTTTTTTTGTGACTTAAGAAAATTTGTGAATTACTAAAGAAAAAAATTAATTATTTTGTGACTTAGAAATTTTTGAGAGTTACGAAAATTATTTTGTGACTTAAAAAATCTTCGAAAGTTACAAAAATATTTTTTGTAATTTAGGAATTTTTCCTGAGTTACTTATAAAAAAAATAAAATAAAAAACAAATAATTTATTGTGTCGTTAAAAATTTTTCCAATCTCGTGAAATTTTTAAGTATCTTGAATGTGCTAATGTCACTTATTAAAATGGGTTTTTCTTGTCATTATTTGGACTTGTTTTATCAAACAAACCTTGAATTGAAAAGGAAACTTTTGTCTAACGCTAACATGAAAATGCAACTTTTTGTATGGGTTGGCAAATGGTTTATTTCAGGTCTAAAATGTCTCAAGGATCACTCACAAAGAAGGAGATGTTTCCAGTAGATGATGATAGCAACATTGGGATTTCAAACTCTCGTGCTGATTTCGAAAACCTTCCATGTCATAACACATGTCAAGTAATCGTGGAAATTCTTAAGAGACACTTCTGCAGGCATCTTCTGATCCATTCTGCAAGTGTCCCTGAGATCTATTTAAATCAGTTCTGGCATTCTCTCAAGATCAATAGGGATACAAAATCCATGACAGTCAAGATTGATAGAAAGACATTGGAATTTAATGTCAACACTCTTCGTCATGTTTTTCATCTTCCTCCTGAAGAATCAAGAACTCATACCTCGTTCATGCCAACTCTAACTTTCAATTGTTTCATCTCTTAAGTGTCTAGGTTATGATGATTCTTCCCAACCTCTCTCAAATCATTCACACGTGAACAGAAAATTCATTCCCCAACCATGGTTGACCTTGTACACCATACTAAGTTACTGTGTCACGGGAAAGGCAACTGGACACGAACACCCAAGATTAGAACTTGTACAGATCTTTTGGGGTGTGATGAATGCACAACATCTTGATTATGCACATATCATTTGGAATGATATGGTCTATCAAGCACGTCAGTTTGTTCATAAGAAAGGGTATAAAATTCCGTTTGCTCATTACACCAAGCTTCTTATTGATCACTTCATGACAGAAGACTCAAGCATAGACAAAAGACTTGAGAGTGGTGATAAGTATCATTCTATCAACATGGATCATGCACTTTCAAACATAAGGATTCAAAGCACTAATACCACGAGTAAAGGTTTAAGAATTCATGAATTCCTTTTGAATGATACCATCAAGAAAACTAAAGCTTACTTGGTTTATGATCGAGCGGAAAAGTTGGGATTACTGAAAAAGTACCAGTTTCTGTAAAAGGAAGAGGTAAAGGAAAGAAATCAAATGTTCCACGAACGGTTACAAAAAGAAAGAAAACCATGATGCGCGATGAAGAGTTATCAGAAGCAGAAAACATTGATGAAGAAGGAAAGGTTGCTGATCAAGAGGAGGAAGATGACCAAGCTGAGACTCAAAGAATCATCAAGGTGAAACAAGAAAAAGATGGTGGACAGAGAGTTAAAACCATCAGTGTTCAAAATTGTCACACCCCCAATTTACCTGTTTTGCAGCGGAATGGAATTCCTGGGGGATGACTGTCATAGCATCAAAGTTACAGTTATATCGAACGACCTAAAGTGTCGTTTTGAAAATATCGTTTGATTAAGTAAAATAATCAGAGTTTACAAAACATAGGTCCCAAAATATTTCCAATATACCAAAATGAGTTTGTTACAAACAAACGATAGTTAAGTGCATAAAATATATGTGAGACGCGTCGTCATCGCGACTCTATGATAAGTCCACATGCATGCCATGAAGTGAATGCCTTAGATACCTGAGATAAAACATGCTAAAAGTGTCAACACAATGGTTGAGTGAGTTCATAGAGTTTGGTTAACAAGTAAAGCTTTTAAAGAGCGTTCATGCAACAAAGGCAAAGTTGTTGGTCATTTAGAATAGTCCACAAAGCAAAGGCATTGTAAATCCACTCAGTTCCAAGTTCCGCCCATACAAAACTTGCAACCTGTGTGTTCACAACCCACTGCCAAAATATGTCTAGTTTATGTTCAAGCATACGAGGTCAAATGAGTTCCTAAAGCAAAGGCATTGTAAATCCACTCAGTTCTAAGTTCCGCCCATACAAAACTTGCAACCTGTGTGTTCCCACCCTAGTGCACAAAATATAGTGTGTCTAATAGTCGAGTATAAGTTACCATAATAATTCACAATATTGCACCACGTATATAATAATTCAGGGATGCTCCGAACATGGGATACTTTGCACTGCTCCAACAAGGGAGACTCCTTTGTCACTCGACCACCTAGGCGAGAATTATTGAGAACGCTCCACCAATAAGGCGAGACTTTAGAACGCTCCACCAATATGGCGAGACTTTGCACACTCCACCAATAAGGCGAGAATTATTGAGAACGATCCACCAATAAGGCGAGACTTTAGAACGCTCCACCGATGTGGCGAGACTTTGCACACTCCACCAATAAGGCGAGAATTATTGAGAACGCTCAACCAATAAGGCGAGACTTTATAGTGATTGATCTGTGCTAAACCGTCAAGCTACCTCACACAAGCTAGCCACTTGTGAATGGCTAACCGTAAGAAGCTTAAAACTGCTTAAAACACAAATACAATGAAGTCCTGGAGAATATAATGAATTCCCGGGTCGTTAAGTCCCACGGAGACTCAATGGTGTGTAAACACTAATTCAGATGATAGAATGATCACTAAGGATAGTGATCAGTAAGGGTTTGGATTGATAATTATACCTAAAGAAAAAGTAAACAAATTACAGGGGCTTAAATGCAAATTAAAGAAAATTAAAAAGATAAAATATATTAAATAAACGCTATCACTATATTTAAAATGATGAACGTTTAAAACTTAAAACGTACGTTTAAATAAAAAACTACGTAACGTACGAAATAAAACGTGAGAATAAAGAAAGAAAATACCTACGGATATGAAAAATACATTTTTACAATCCTAATTATACTAGAAAATTATTGGAAAAATAAAATTATTTTTAAAACTATTTATCTAATTATTATTAAATAAAAACTATTTTTACTTATTTAATAATAGACTAAAATACAAGAAAATATGAATAAAGCTAGAAAAATGAAATTATGACTTGGAAAAATCTAAAATATTATAAAACTAATTTTAAAACTGAAAATATATTTTTTAGACTTTTTATATATTTATTACTAATTTAAAACTATTTAAAACTAATTAAAATGCTAGAAAATACTATTTAAACTAAGAAAATTATGGAAAAATATTTTTTTAGCTTTTTATATATATCTAAACTTAAGAAAAATGAAAAATTGTTTTTTTGAAGCTTTTCTTAATTAATTGTATTAAATGCTAATTAAAAATGCTTAAAAACTAATTTTAATTAAGAAAAATAGCAAACAGGACAGGAAAAATCTGAAAATTTCAAGAAAAGTCTAAAAGAATATTTAGAATCTAGGAAAAATATAAAAAACAGGGGTTGCGTACAAGAAAATGAAACTGCTATCACAAGTGCTTATAAATAAGCACTTATAATAAGCAAATGAAAACCCAAGGGCACCCACTGATCACAGAAGCTACATAATGTTAAAAGAGCTTAAAATCAACTTAAAACAACTACTCTAAAACCTCTGAAGTGCAAATTGTATAGATTTGATGTTTTAAGCTTATGAGCTAAAAACAGTTTGAAGCTCCTACTTTGGACTAGAAAATAAGCACTGAGATAAGCTGGAATCAAGAAAACAAAAGAAGGGACTTAAACTAGACCTGGCCAAGACCCAATAGACCAAAGACCAGACCTTGGTGAGCTAAGATAAGCTCTTGGCTAGCTTTGCAAGACCTGCATAATCCCTGTGCAGACTCAGTTGAGACTGAGTCAGTGCGCAGGGTAATTGTACCCATATTGATAAGCTGATATGGAGCTTATAAAAAATTTGTAAAAATCTAGAAAAATGGTAATAATAAAATAGACCAAGGGAAGTTTTTGAAACCACAATTTTCACTGAAATTGACTCAGAAATGAGTCCAAGAAAAATCTTCCTAGTTTAGCCCAAAACTGAGTTTTCAATTTTTTTACTTTCAACACAGAAGTGAAATGTTGACCAATTTGAGATTTGAAGCCAAATTATGAACTGAGATTGATATAATATGATGACATGGAACTGAAATAAGCTACTCTAATGACTTTTGAATACAAATCAAACTTTTGATGCATGAAAATTCAAACAGACATGAAAATGAAGACAGATTAAGAGGATTTTGACTTTTGAGCTTTTGCAGGCAACAATAAGACAGATATGAGTAGAATAGAACTTAACAAGCATAAAACAAAAGGAGTCTACCACTGAACTAACCTCTAAAACAGTTTACATGCACAATCCAAACACCACTTTAAATACTAATCTGCAAGCACAACTGATCCAACTGCTAAACTAGCTATTGCAGTCAATCAAATTGAGTTTAATTACTCTAAGTAAAGATAATTAAACATGTTTGAACAGGTTATGGCTACAAATACAGGTACAAGCAAAATATACAAACTGATGTTAAAATGAAAGTGAGCTATCCACTCACATGTGTCCAGCTGGTATGCAGGCAAAAACCAAACACCAAGACCACTATACTAAGCCATTTCCAACCCAAATCCAAGTCCTGCATCAACCCATTTCATTTCCAAACTGTTTGAACCAGAATTTCACCAAGTTTGACCTTTGTTGACCAGGAATGAAAATTGCTTGAAACTGAATGTAGGCTTACTAAAAACTTATAAAGAGCTTAATTAAGCTCAGTTGCATGAGAAAATAAGCTTTTGGCAGCTTTAATATAAGAATATGAATTTGAAATTCTCAACAGTAAACACAAGAACAAGAACTTTAACCAAACTTTGAAATTGATCCTTAAAACAGATTACAATGATAACATAACTTGAGTTTGAATCATAAAAACAAAAGATTACATATTTAAACTGAACTAAGACATTTATTAAAAAAAACGACATAAAGAAAAACTTAAAAACTAACTACTTCACTCTCTTTCTTCCTCCTCTTTTTATAAGCTAAAGACCTTCCCACTTGTTTCTGAGCAGATCCCACCTTCTTTTTCAGCCTTTGGATGAGTTAAGATCATTATAGCCATTGATTGCATTTTTGGCGGGAAATGGATATTTTGACAGTTGGGGTTGAGTGAGATGAGGGGGGAGGTAATTAATGTATCTTGGAGGTTTGTTGAAGTGGGGGGAACAAGGGGAGTGGATTATGAGCTGGAAAGATGGGAGGTTGTGTGTTTGCAGAGAGCAGTTGAAGGGGATGACTGTTTGGCGGGCAAAAGGGGTTTGTTTGACCAGTATTTGACCGGCTAATATATTAAAGGGGGGGGGGGGGGGGTCCAAATTGGTTAATGACAGGGGGTCACTTGGGATGGCAGGGGTCATAAGGTGTTTTGACAAGGCCAAAGGATTATTAAAGGTTTAATGACAAGGACCTCTATTGTAATTTCTGAAATTCAAGGGACCTAGGCTGCCAATTTGCAAAGTTATTTCAAGGGACCACAAATGACAAGTTTCCATAGTACAAGGACCAAACTTGACATTTTCCAATTTTCCAAGGGCCATTTTTGCCAATTTTCAAACTTGAAGGACCAATTTTGTAATTTCTCAAAACTTTTGACATTTTTCACCAAAGGACTAATTTTGACAACTTATGATTTTAAAAAGGACCTTTGGTGATTTTTCTTTTGAAATTAAGTGCTCAGGGACTATTTCTGACAATTTTTGAAACTTGGGGGACTGAAACTGCCAATTATGCAAATTTAGCTCATTTTTCATCTGATTTTAAACATTTTGCATCTGAAACATATAAAATGCAAATTTGAGATATTTTCAGTATTTTGATGCATTTCTGAGCATTTTCAGACGTTTTGCAGTTCAGATTTAACCAAAAATGATGAGTATTTACACACTCATCAGTGTAAAGTAAAAGCATGAAGTTGAGCATGTATCTCCCCCGAAGAGTTTATAAAACAATTAAACGATTAAAAGTGGGGCTACGAACTCACCTGTTGCCATAGTTATGATGACAAAGTGGATGCACAGAAATGAGACGCAACTCTCTAATCGCGACCTATTATGAATGATATGATCTAATATAAGTCATGAAACAATGTCGTGCATGCAAACTTATATGATATCCATACCACTTGTGCATTTTTGAAAATAAAGTTTATCGTCGAAATATACGTTTATGACATCTCGTCATATTATAAAATACTTTACAAGTATTTACGTTGAAACAACCTCCTACAATAGTCGTTTAGTGATTTATCAAGAATTTATAGCTTTTCGTCGCAAAATAATATACTTTGATAATTTGTAAAAGTGACTAAACGGCCTTGAAAAGCTAGCCGTAAAATGGTGCACATCGAGTGTTAGGAAACAAACTCAACGGTTTTGGAAAGCTTGTATCATTATCTCAAAGTTTTAGCTTTTAAGGTTTTATCATAGAGGTCTCGATCATGGAGAAAAACATAGGTAATGTAGGGTACTTGTATCCAAAATATTGTTTAAGGGTGGTTTTCGGCAAAGTTTGAGTGACCGTATTTTATTCGTTACAACTCCGTTTGACAAACGGTTGGACATTTTGGAAAATAGGCTAGGCGAACTTACTTTTACTAGAAGACATCATTTTATAAAAAGTATTCCATCGATGTTAAAAACGACCCTCAACATGGTCATTCGCGGCCGATATCTTTGGCTATTAGAAAATATATTAATTATGCTTATATGAAATAGTTACGACAACCTTGTTTAAACGCGTGTAATTTAATCGTTACAAGTCCGTTTTCTACGTTTTATATGTCCTTAGCTTCGTATTAAAGTATACTAATATATTTTTGATAAGTCGACTCATTTAATAACGCTTAAGACTCATTTTTGACTCGTAAAAGTTTGAGACAACATGCTGAATTTTCTGAAAATTATAGTTTTCGTCGTTAAACTTGAAAATAGCATAACTTTTTCGTTATAACTCCGTTTTAAACCATTCAAGCGGCCACGTTTTTGTTTTAAAGTATATTTTCTGAATATCTAGCCCAAAATTTTTTAAAAACTGTCTAAATTTCCAGAATTTGCAAAAATGATCAGACCTTTATTTATAGTTGTCGAAATAGGTTTTTCTCACGTAATACTTATTCTAACCACTTCAAATCAACGCCAAAGTTATTCTAAACCTACCCTACACCTTCTTAGGGTGTCATGGGTTCCTAGACATCATCAAAAATGATATGTTTCAAGGGATTATTATAGGATGATAGATATTCATTAATAGTACTTAAAAACAAATAAAGTGGTATAGATGATCATTTAACTTGCATGTTTTCCTCAAGCATGATAAAATGACCAAAGTATGAATATGAAAGATTTATAAAGATCATGAAATGCTTACTTAAATGATTATATGAAAAAAATGATGAAAACCTTATTAATCTATAGGTTTTTATTTCAAAACCTTAACATAGATCACTACATGAACTTGATAAACACTTTATCATGAAAAATCTTATGTTTCTTGTTCTTCTCCTTGGCCGAAATATAGAGATGAAGTTGAGAGAGTTTCTTGCAAAATTTCACCTTGAATGTGTGTATGTATGTTTTTTTTATGAAAATATTATCCAAGTCTAATTGTATATGTGTTAAAGATAGGTAGATATTTATGCCAACCTTTGTGTTGTGTCATCTTTTGGTCGACAAGAAGAAAGAAAAGAAAGAATGAGGTGATATATTATATTAGTAAATGTATATAAATGTTGAAAATATAGTTTGTAAGTTGTAAGTGTAATTAATTATTTAGGGTAGCGTTAGCTATAAATAAATTTTAACGGAACAAAATAAAATATTTTGAGGTCATAAAAATTATAAAAATACATTTCTTACAAAAATTGAGTGAAATAATAATTATCGAGTAGTATTTACGAAAACCGTCGTAATTATATAAATATAACAAGTTATATACAAAATAAATTTAAAATACCTGGTAAACTAATAATATTATTTTTATAATCTTAATATGAATATAAAAATATATCGGGAAATTTTTTGGAAGTGTCGGATCAAATGTTCAAAATAAATGATTACGCGATAGCGTTTATTTAATAGGAAATTATACGATTAATGAAAAATGCAAATCCATGCATGAACTAATATGACGATGATGTTGCTAATGATATTTAGACTAAATCTAGTCTATATGAAATGTCCTCGATGATTGCTCATGAATTCGCAGCTAAACCATTAAGGTTACGCGAATTTGATACTCGTAAACCTTGTTTACGATAAACGATGAATAGTGATTTTCTCCGGGAATGAATAATGTTTCGTGAATAGTAAAATTTTGAAATACTTTCTCAGAATATCAAATCGACTCCGAAAATGATGAATAGTAAAACGATGAATAGTAAATTCCCGAGATGAATAGTAAATTTGAGAAATGACTGGAAATTGAGAATTGTGACATTCTTCCCCGGTTAGAGGAATCACGTCCTCGTGATTCGATTAATGATACTATGGTCCGAACCTCGGCAAAGGTTCTAAAAGTTCATGCTCATGTACAGTTTAAATGATCATGTCAATGCTCATGCATATGGGTTCCTCATCCAACTAGGTACGTTCTTGTGCTATCGTGACTGTTTCCCATTCTAAAGACATGCTCTCTTATGGTTTAGGTTTGGTGAGGCAAGCTTTCCCATTCTCGAGCAAAACCCTCAAAAGATTTTTAGGTAACCGATTTTTACTTAATCTCACAACTCATCAAACAAGAACTGTCATGAGATTAGGATAAATCGGTTTGAGCAACAACTTCTTTCTAGCTTGATCTTTGCAACTCATCAAACAAGAATTGTCGCTCGGATCAAACTGGAAACAAGTGGTTTGAAGAAAATCTTTTGAAAATTTGGATTAATTACGGAATTGCTTACACATATGAGACTACTACTCCCTTCATTGCATGATTCTTCCTGAATTAGACATAGGTGATCAGGCTATGTATAATTTAGGAGTAACTATGCAATGCTTGGACTAATCGTCTCATATGATGTTTGGTGTTGAGTCATAAGTCCGCATGTATAAGGAGTATGCACTTATAATAATATGATGAGATGCTATGATGATGTAGTTATAGTCTAGGGTCAATGATGCAACCTAGTTCTCTATAACCGATGCTCTGATACCAATATGTCACACCCCCAATTTACCTGTTTTGCAGCGGAATGGAATTCCTGGGGGATGACTGTTATAGCATCAAAGTTACAGTTATATCGAACGACCTAAAATGTCGTTTTGAAAATATCGTTTGATTAAGTAAAATAATCAGAGTTTACAAAACATAGATCCCAAAATATTTCCAATATACCAAAATGAGTTTGTTACAATCAAACGATAGTTAAGTGCGTAAAATATATGTGAGACGCGTCGTCATCGCGACTCTATGATAAGTCCACATGCATGCCATGAAGTGAATGCCTTAGATACCTGAGATAAAACATGCTAAAAGTGTCAACACAATGGTTGAGTGAGTTCATAGAGTTTGGTTAACAAGTAAAGCTTTTAAAGAGCGTTCATGCAACAAAGGCAAAGTTGTTGGTCATTTAGAATAGTCCACAAAGCAAAGGCATTGTAAATCCACTCAGTTCCAAGTTCCGCCCATACAAAACTTGCAACCTGTGTGTTCACAACCCACTGCCAAAATATGTCTAGTTTATGTTCAAGCATACGAGGTCAAATGAGTTCCTAAAGCAAAGGCATTGTAAATCCACTCAGTTCCAAGTTCCGCCCATACAAAACTTGCAACCTGTGTGTTCACAACCCATTGCACAAAATATAGTGTGTCTAATAGTCGAGTATAAGTTACCATAATAATTCACAATATTGCACCACGTATATAATAATTCAGGGATGCTCCGAACATGGGAGACTTTGCACTGCTCCAACAAGGGAGACTCCTTTGTCACTCGACCACCTAGGCGAGAATTATTGAGAACGCTCCACCAATAAGGCGAGACTTTAGAACGCTCCACCAATATGGCGAGACTTTGCACACTCCACCAATAAGGCGAGAATTATTGAGAACGCTCCACCAATAAGGCGAGACTTTAGAACGCTCCACCGATATGGCGAGACTTTGCACACTCCACCAATAAGGCGAGAATTATTGAGAACGCTCCACCAATAAGGCGAGACTTTATAGTGATGCTCCAAACATGGGAGACTTTATAGTGATGCTCCGGTCATGGGAGACTTTAGGTCAAGGTCATAACACGTACGGTTCAATAAGTTCAAACAAGTCATAAGTTTGTATTTAAGTTCAAGAGTTCTGTTTAAAAGTTCGTAGTTAAGTTCAAAGATTTAAGTCGAGTTCAAAAGTTCAGAACAGTCAAAGAGCTCGAATAATATCAAAAGGTTCAAGATAGTCGAAGCATTCAAAATCACGTCAAACAAGCTTAAAATATATCAAAAGGGTCCTTGTATAAGTTAAAAGAGTTTAACTATATGTCAAAAGGTTCATATCAAGTCCAAAGTGTTCACTTATATGTTAAAGGGTTTGAATCAATTTAAAAGAGCTCAAATATACATGTCGAAGGGTTCAAAATCAAGGAAAGTGTTTCAACCTATAGCGTTCATAACATAGTGATCAATTTAGTTCGGGCATAATCTACTTATGCGCACATAGAGTGAAACAAAAGATATTTAAGTTCATATAAGTGTAAAGTAAAAGCATGAAGTTGAGCATGTATCTCCCCCGAAGAGTTTATAAAACAATTAAACGATTAAAAGTGGGGCTACGAACTCACCTGTTGCCATAGTTATGATGACAAAGTGGATGCACAGAAATGAGACGCAACTCTCTAACCGCGACCTATTATGAATGATATGATCTAATATAAGTCATGAAACAATGTCGTGC
This sequence comes from Chrysanthemum seticuspe, assembly GCA_019973895.1. Taxonomy (NCBI): domain Eukaryota; kingdom Viridiplantae; phylum Streptophyta; class Magnoliopsida; order Asterales; family Asteraceae; genus Chrysanthemum; species Chrysanthemum seticuspe. The sequence continues at coordinate 25,885,943 of BPTQ01000003.1, forward strand.
ATGCAAACTTATATGATATCCATACCACTTGTGCATTTTTGAAAATAAAGTTTATCGTCGAAATATACGTTTATGACATGTCGTCATATTATAAAATACTTTACAAGTATTTACGTTGAAACAACCTCCTACGATAGTCGTTTTGTGATTTATCAAGAATTTATAGCTTTTCGTCGCAAAATAATATACTTTGATAATTTGTAAAAGTGACTAAACGGCCTTGAAAAGCTAGCCGTAAAATGGTGCACATCGAGTGTTAGGAAACAAACTCAACGGTTTTGGAAAGCTTGTATCATTATCTCAAAGTTTTAGCTTTTAAGGTTTTATCATAGAGGTCTCGATCATGGAGAAAAACATAGGTAATGTAGGGTACTTGTATCCAAAATATTGTTTAAGGGTGGTTTTCGGCAAAGTTTGAGTGACCGTATTTTATTCGTTACAACTCCGTTTGACAAACGGTTGGACATTTTGGAAAATAGGCTAGGAGAACTTACGTTTACTAGAAGACGTCATTTTATAAAAAGTATTCCATCGATGTTAAAAACGACCCTCAACATGGTCATTCGCGGCCGATATCTTTGGCTATTAGAAAATATATTAATTATGCTTATATGAAATAGTTACGACAACCTTGTTTAAACGCGTATAATTTAATCGTTACAAGTCCGTTTTCTACGTTTTATATGTCCTTAACTTCGTATTAAAGTATACTAATATATTTTTGATAAGTCGACTCATTTAATAACGCTTAAGACTCATTTTTGACTCGTAAAAGTTTGAGACAACATGCTGAATTTTCTGAAAATTATAGTTTTCGTCGTTAAACTTGAAAATAGCATAACTTCTTCGTTATAACTCCGTTTTAACCCATTCAAGCGGCCACGTTTTTGTTTTAAAGTATATTTTCTGATTATCTAGCCCAAAATGTTTTACAAACTGTCGAAATTTCCAGAATTTGCAAAAATGATCAGACCCTTATTTATAGTTGTCGAAATGGGTTTTTCTCGCGTAATACTTATTCTAACCACTTCAAATCAACGCCAAAGTTATTCTAAACCTACCCTACACCTTCTTAGGGTGTCATGAGTTCCTAGACATCATCAAAAATGATATGTTTCAAGGGATAATTATAGGATGATATATATTCATTAATAGTACTTAAAAACAAATAAAGTGGTATAGATGATCATTTAACTTGCATGTTTTCCTCAAGCATGATAAAATGACCAATGTATGAATATGAAAGATTTATAAAGATCATGAAATGCTTACTTGAATGATTATATGAAAAAGATGATGAAAACCTTATTAATCTATAGGTTTTTATTTCAAAACCTTAACATAGATCACTACATGAACTTGATAAACACTTTATCATGAAAAATCTTATGTTTCTTGTTCTTCTCCTTGGCCGAAATATAGAGATGAAGTTGAGAGAGTTTCTTGCAAAATTTCACCTTGAATGTGTGTATATATGTTTTTTTTAGGAAAATATTATCTAAGTCTAATTGTATATGTGTTAAAGATAGGTAGATATTTATGCCAACCTTTGTGTTGTGTCATCTTTTGGTCGACAAGAAGAAAGAAAAGAAAGAATGAGGTGATATATTATATTAGTAAATGTATATAAATGTTGAAAATATAGTTTGTAAGTTGTAAGTGTAATTAATTATTTAGGGTAGCGTTAGCTATAAATAAATTTTAACGGAACAAAATAAAATATTTTGAGGTCATAAAAATTATAAAAATACATTTCTTACAAAAATTGAGTGAAATAATAATTATCGAGTAGTATTTACGAAAATCGTCGTAATTATATAAATATAACAAGTTATATACAAAATAAATTTAAAACACCGGGTAAACTAATAATATTATTTTTATAATCTTAATATGAATATAAAAATATATCGGGAAAATTTTTGGAAGTATCGGATCAAACGTTCAAAATAAATGATTACGCGATAGCGTTTATTTAATAGGAAATTATACGATTAATGAAAAATGCAAATCCATGCATGAACTAATACGACGATGATGTTGCTAATGATATGTAGACTAAATCTAGTCTATATGAAATGTCCTCGATGATTTCTCATGAATTTGCAGCTAAACCATTAAGGTTACGCGAATTTGATACTCGTAAACCTAGTTTACGATAAACGATGAATAGGGAAGCATGAATAGTGATTTTCTCCGGGAATGAATAGTGTTTCGTGAATAGTAAAATTTTGAAATACTTTCTCAGACTACCAAATCGACTCCGAAAACGATGAATAGTAAAACGATGAATAGTAACCGATGAATAGTAAATTCCCGAGATGAATAGTAAATTTGAGAAATGACTGGAAATTGAGAATTGTGACATTCTTCCCCGGTTAGAGGAATCACGTCCTCGTGATTCGATTAATGATACTATGGTCCGAACCTCGGCAAAGGTTCTAAAAGTTCATGCTCATGTACAGTTTAAATGATCATGTCAATGCTCATGCATATTGGTTCCTCATCCAACTAGGTACGTTCTTGTGCTATCGTGACTATTTCCCATTCTAAAGACATGCTCTCTTATGGTTTAGGTTTGGTGAGGCAAGCTTTCCCATTCTCGAGCAAAACCCTCAAAAGATTTTTAGGTAACCGATTTTTACTTAATCTCACAACTCATCAAACAAGAACTGTCATGAGATTAGGCTAAATCGGTTTGAGCAACAACTTCTTCTAGCTTGATCTTTGCAACTCATCAAACAAGAATTGTCGCTCGGATCAAATTGGAAACAAGTGGTTTGAAGAAAATCTTTTGAAAATTTGGCTCGATTACGGAATTGCTTACACATATGAGACTACTACTCCCTTCATTGCATGATTCTTCCTGAATTAGACATAGGTGATCAGGCTATGTATAATTTAGGAGTAACTATGCAATGCTTGGACTAATCGTCTCATATGATGTTTGGTGTTGAGTCATAAGTCCGCATGTATAAGGAGTATGCACTTATAATGATATGATGAGATGCTATGATGATGTAGTTATAGTCTAGGGTCAATGATGCAACCTAGTTCTCTATAACCGATGCTCTGATACCAATATGTCACACCCCCAATTTACCTGTTTTGCAAGACATTCAAGAATAGTTCAGTGCTCTTCAATCCGAAATTCAGGCACAACAACAACAACTTCAGGCACAACAAAAATAGATTAATACACTTCAGGAGTATCCTCTATCCGAGAAGATGGAAGAACTCGCAAAAAGGGTTCTTCCTATAGAAGCAAAGAATTACTTTGATGAGGTTCTACCATCGGCTTTGCGGACATATGTTAAACACAAGCTTGAGGGTATTGTTGCTCATTACCTTTAAAAAAATCAGTGACTTTAGAAACAAAGCCATCAAAGATGTCTGCTGCCAAATGCAACATTCAACTACTCGGTAAGTGTTGTTCCCGTTTCACAATCGTATAAAAATAATTTAAAGTAATAAACCAACTGATTGTGAACAATGACTGAAATAATGTAAGTAAAAACACACTGAATAATTTTCAACTTATATATTCTTTATTAGAAACAAATAAAAAAGAATACATTACCCAAGTACTTGCGGAATAGTACTTGGGATTGAAACGACAAAGTATGGTATTTTCTCACTAAGCTCAGGCTAAGTCTGAGCACAACTACAAAGGAACCACTGAGCTATCTCAGGGACAGAGTTGTATTAGGAGGAGTGAAAGATGGCTTGTGTGCATGTTTTCTAATTAATCCACAAACTCAAAATTCTTCCACTCCATCTCTTATGCTATTTATACAAGTGTGGTTTTGACTCTATCCTAGAGGACAAACTGACAGGTTACAGAAGACAAAATACTGATGTATTTTGTCTCTGTTTACATTGGCTATATTGGGTAAGTGACAAGGATGCTTTCTTCTTGTCAGTGATGACACTGAGCCTGATAGTTAACGATTCAGGGAAAGTTTGACTTTGGTTAATAAGGACTTCGTCTTATCTGTTCAAACTTATCCCGCCTTGTCCCGCTCATTCTTCAGTCTTCAGTCTTTAGTTTGTCTTCAGTGTTAGTAGTTGGTGAGGAGTTTCGGGATTCAATGAGTTATTGTCATCACTCACTGAATCCGCCATCTTCTTCTTGAGTCAGTCTTCACCCCTTAAGTTCCACCTTACTGAGTGGAGAGGCTTCTTCATTGTCTCTTACTGAGTATCCTGAAGACAGCTCACTGAGAGACTATGCGCTCAGTGACTTGTTAATGTTTAAGGGACTAAACACTTAGGGTATTTTCTATTCAAATCCTAGACTTAAGGGGTTTGGGTTTTCACTGAACCCAACAGTCTCCCCCTATTTGGATATACAATAGCCTAAGTGTTTGATCAGTGTAAGTGAGCAAATGGCTTCTTCTTATACTGAATATACTAATGAACATGATAAGGAACACTGAATATTTAAACAAAACATACATCGTTTATTGATCAGATTACATGGTTCCTATCACTAGGACAAAAGATTATAACATACGATGTCACTCAAGATGGATTCCCAGTGCTTCTAGCTTGACTTTCTTCTTGAGGAGTGTTTCTTTGTCAGGGTGCTCTCTTATCTTAGCATTCAGGTCAGTGCAGAACCTGATGTTTTTTGGAGTTTGGATTTGAGAGGCCACTGGTAGGTAGCTTGCCATTGTAGACACCCCTGCAAGATCAATGTTACTCCATCTTTGGAATGCTGGGTTCCCATAGACATTAATAAAGAAAAGTCCTCTTTCAGGCTTTTCAATACAAAGACAGTTCACAAACTTTACACCTTCAGGTAGCTCCCTATTGCAGTCCAGGCAAGGTACCTTGATTTCTGGTCCAGATTCAACCCTTTTCCTCTTACCATGGGTTAGCTGAGACTGAGATACTTGAGCTGCGGTTAGAGCTGGCTGAATCCCAAGTTGTGCTGGTGCTTCCCTCAGTCTTTCATACCGTTTGCTGAGGGATTTCATCAGCTCCTTAACCACTGCATTTTGCTTATTTGCTATGATAGGACCAATCATCAAGTTCAGTGATCCCAAAGTCAGTAAACTTCATGGGATCATGAACCTCTAAATGTCTTTTATCATCCCCCCTATAGACATTCATTTCCAGTGGTTTGGACTTGGGGATGATTTTTACGTCAGTGATCTTCTCAGGCAGCCTTCTGCTTGTCATGGTCTAGTTGTAGTGGTTAATCCTTTCTTGCCTGATAGCAGCAGCCCTCTTGTTGTTTTCATCTAGCTTCCTTCTCATGGCAGCCATTTCAGCAGACTGAACATCTTTAAACTTTTGGCCTGCCTGTCCCTTTTCAAGCTTCTTAGGATCAATCCCAATCTTTTCAGCTTCTTAAGCCACTACTTGGACCAGGGCTTCTTTGCTTTTCTTTTCCTCCTCAGCCAGTTTCTTTCTTTTGTCTTCCTTTTCAAGGTAGGCTGTTAGCTATTTTGGAGTGAGCAGGTACTTTGTGTTGCCTATAACATAGGGAATATTCTCAGGCTCTGATGTGGTCATTAAGGCCTTTCCCTTATCCTGAGCTGACGAAGAAGATGCTACCAGTGGAGGTGTTGTTGTGATTATTGGTGGTGTTGTTGATAATCTCATTGTCACTGTTGTTGTTGCTGTTGTTGACGATGGTGGGACTGATGAGAGTGGTGTTGCTGATATTGGTTGAGCTGGCTCCCCTTTAGTGTGAGAAGGAGTCTCTTCAGTGGCCCTCTCCCCCTCAACTATTGCTACAACGTCAGTGAGAGCAAGAGTTGCTTGGGATACTGAGGGAGTAGGAGCTGCTTGACCTTTAAAGGCTTGATATATCTCCAAGACCATGGCCTTGATGTCAGTTGTATCTTGTTGAAGACTTGTGACCTTTTCAACAAGATTGGCCTGAGATAATTCCAGTGCAGTCATTCTAGGCCCAAGATTCCAGGCCATAGAACACGATGCTTTAGCTAAGATAAAAGATATGTTTTTTGAAAAACATTTGGAGAGAAACTGATTTAGCATGAATTTTGGAACAATTTTGGTTTAATACTCCCCCTTAACGAAAGCATATTTTTCATACAGAAAAGTTAGAATCAATTAAGGGTTTAGAGGGAGTTATCTTGGTACCAAATGTGAGAGACTTTGAAAAATTGTTTTGAAAAATTTCGAATCAATGGTATGCAAGATGTGAAGAAGATTTTGAAAATATTTTGAAGATATTTAGAGAAAAATTATCTTCATTTGTTTTAGGATAAGTGCTCGATATATATGAAAATCGATTTTGCGTAGAACTTTCCTTTATTTAAAGTTCGGGTTACAGTCTGAAGTAACTGCAAGCCATAATGTTTTTAGGAATAGTGCTTGAAAAATATTTAAAACTTTTTATTTGGTTAAGCACTTTCCTTTCTTTGAAGTACGGGTCCTAAACTGATGTGTCCAGAAGCCATTAATTTAAAGTCCGGGTTTCGTACTAAAGTATACGAAAGCCATTATTTTGAAGAAATATTTGAGAATCGACATGTTTTAGAAAACATTTAAAGAACTCTCGCTCAAGCATCTGTACATGCCCGCATCATTGTTGAATGAAATTTCTAGAAACATACAGAATATCGATTATACGAGAGACATGTCGTAGAAGAATATTTTTGGATTTTGGAAATTTTCTAATGTTTTTGTATTTTTTTTGAAAGATTTTATATTTTTATATTTTGCTTTTGTTGGTTTTATAAAAGAAATGGAAAATCAATAATAGAAGATAGAAAGAATGAAGAGGAAGAGTTTACAGAATTGAAACCCTCTGATGAGCTGGGTTCTGAGATATTTGATTCACCTGCAACCAAAGACGAAGAGATTTCACAAATAACAGTGTTAGAAGTATTTGATTCCTCACTCTGAGGGTGTTCACTGTCAACAGTTATATTGGTTTCTACTTCTTGATGATTGTCACTATTATCTGTGTTGGTGCAAGTATCAAAAATCTTTCCTGTGGGAATCCATCTAAGACCTATTTTGTTGAAAACTTTTCCCGTGGGTATCCACCTAAGGTAAGATCTAGGAGTTGTTTTCTTTTCAGATGCAGCGGAAGACTCATTTTTAGAAAAACTACGTCCTGAAGAGATCCACCTAGTAGGTTTCTTATCCATGTTCATCTTATCAATGGGTTTGTTTCTGTTTGGTGTCTTAGTGGATTGTACCTTGGCATCATGATTAGCTGAAAAGACACATTTTGGACATGTAGGACAGACATTCTTGTCAACATTCTTGTTTAGGACAGCTACCTTAACATTGTCACTACAGTCATTTGAAAATTGTTTCTTGTTCGAAAAAGACTCAAAATTCCTAGTGTTGTTTTCTACATGCATAACATTCTGCTTCCTGCAAATACTCTTAGATGCATGCCAATTCCTAGTCGTTTGATGGTTCCTAGGTAATGGTTTACAACTACTAGTATTGCCTTGAAATCTTGTAGAATTCATCACCTTAGATGTTGCACCTAGAATTCCGTCTTTTCGAGTCTGTGCCTTTTCCTAGCTTCTTCTAGATAGTGATTGTTGACCATGTCGTTAGAACCAAAAAATTCTTTAACTGGTATTTTGGTCACATTTCGTGTACTGGTTTTAGAAATGCCAGGTGTAAACACATTTTCTTTATCAAAAACAGGTTTTTCAAAACCTTTGACAATTCTCTTTTTAATAGGCAAAGACTGTGGAGTGACTGTTTTTGATAAATCATTTTTCTCATTGACTTTTGGAGGAAACTTAGAAATAGACATTTTTGGTTTGAAAACCGGTTTGGGAACATTTGTTTTCTCCTCAGTCAATGGTTTTGCAAACTTAGTATCCACAACCTTCCCTTTTAGACATTCCAACTTAGCTCTCAAAAGATCATTTTGCTCTTTCATGTCCTTGTTGGCACGTTCATCCGACAGTTTGTCATACTTGCATTCCTCTGTTTTTCGATCAAGTTGTTTAAAATAGGACACGTTTTCTTTTTCAAGTTTTTTCAAGAGCATTTTCATATTTTGAAACAATTGCGTAGGTCTCAGACTGGAGTCTCTCATGATCTTCAACAGAATATGTTTGTAACACAATGGACATGATATCGGTAGTTATTACATCTTCGAAGAGAGAATCATTTAAATTTTCCAAAACTTTGATTTGTTTAACACTTTCATTAGCTTGCTTTACCAGGGATTTGTGGTCCTTGACAAAGTCACCCGTTTCTTTCAAAAATGCTTGTTCAAAATGAATTACCCTCTAATTGATGTTATTAAGCGGAGGGGAAATTTGAGTTTCAAAAAACGCTTTCGTTTCGTCATCATGACGAGTAAACCAGATGTTAGTAGTAATATTGGTTTTAGTTTTAACTGTCTCTTGAAGTTCCCCAATTCTAGTTTTAACGTCATCTAAAATGCTTCTAGCATCACTTGTGTTAAAAGGATTGTTTGAAGACATTTGTTCGATTTTCGAAAGAGATTGAGAGACAACTACAGGAGTTGGAACTAGTTTTGAAACTGGTTTTGAAACTGGTGTTGACTCTTTGTTTGAAACACTGGGTGTTATGGAAAACTTGGACTTTTCTTTTTGAGACACAAAAGTAATTCCATTAAGTTTGTTCCATTTGTTATAATCAATTGGTTTTAGATCTGGATTCTTTTGTTTCATCTTTGATCTACTCTCATCAGATAGTTCTAATGTTTCAAGAGAATCACGAACAATTATGGGTTCATGCAAAGCTTTTCCATTGTTCAAAACATTATGTTCTTTCAGAGCTTTCTTGAGGAAACAAGGAGGTGTGTTACCAAGAGCCATTTTTTGTGTTGTATGAAAATACGGATTTGTTTGATTAATCAACATATTAGTTGATTTAGCTGAATGACCCGTTGTAACAAGCAAATTTTCCAATTTTTTGATTTTTTCATCTTTATCAAGAATTTCATCAAGAAGAGAATCTTCTCGTTTTGAAAAATCAGTAATCAACTGTTTCTTCTCTTTTTCAAGATCAGAATACGTTGCTTTTTGTTTAGAAAGTCGGTTTTTAAGTTCAGAAATTTCCACGTTTAAAGATTTAATTTTCAAGTTCAAATTAACATCAAGCGTGTTATACTTGATTTGCAATTGATTTTCTCTTAAAACGGAATCTCGATAACCAATTTCTAATTATGACTCTTTGTTTTTGTGAAATTCAAAAGCTTTTGCGTTCTCCTTGTAACTCTCAAGCTCAGCGGTCAATTTAGCATTCGCGGCCTTAACTTCGCGATTGACCGTTTTAACTTTCTCAATCTCAATACCACAATTATTGATTAATGTTTCAAAACAAGCACGTGTTTCCTAATCATTAGCACCATTCTGTTCACCTTGACCTCCATTAGGATCCATATATGGAGTTTCAGAGTTAACATTGCTATTAACTTGCTCCCCCACATATGTGTCATAATAAGGTTCGGGAGACACATAATGTGGCTTCTCATGAGTAAACGAATTAACAACATTACTATAATTTGGTACCTCATTGAGTGGATCTGTGTCATAGACAGGAGGTTTGTCAAAAGTACCGCATGATGTTGTGTTCTGTTGGTTGACTGTAAGACAGTAGTTTGCATTATCGTTTGCTTTATCTACCCGTCCAGGATTCATGAATTCGTATTCCTCATCAGTCAACTCTATTCCCGATTCTTCTTTCAGTGCTAACATCAACATGTACTTGATCTTTGCAACACTCGGTATTGGTTTGACACGGCATTCTGAATCAAGATAACCTGAATCTTGGCTTTGAGGTTCCGAGGTAGCATTCTGAACCGAAGTCATAAAACAGTTATTCCCATTTGGATATACCATATTCTGATTCACAATCTGACCCCCCTGATATCCAACATACTGCCCTGCATATTGCATCTGATTCCCCATTTGTATACCCGTAGCAAATGCATTCTGATTCCCAATAACATCAACCATGTGTCCTTCTTGACCCATATGCATACTTGGTTGAGCAAACTGCGTTTTGAACTCTGAAATCCATGCATTGGAGAATGAGGCAATAGCATTTGTGAAAGCAGTTTTGAGACGATCTTCCATTGATGAAGGTATGTATGATAAAGTTGATGTTGGATCGATTCAACGATAAAGGAGTTGTGTTTAATAAGTTATTGCCGTTTGAAGTTTTGCTGAAAGTCGTACTCGTGAACTTGGTTCTTAGGCGTAAAATTTTCTTTCCCAAAATTTTGTAATCCACGAGAGCTTGCTAGAACATTGAGGTTTTTGAAAATTTTCAAAAATTTTCAAAAATTTTGCTAGAAAATGTTGTCGCAAAATATAACGATATCGTGGAGATGAATTCTGTAATCCACGAGAGCTTGCTTCATCCAAAGATCTTGTTGACATGATTTTCTGGCTGAGACATATTCGGCTTCAGTAGTTGAGATAGCTAAAGCCGTTTGCTTCTTTTCAAACCATGAGGTGAGACAATGTCCGACAAAAGTGCAAATACCACTTGTACTTTTTCTATCGACATAGTCACCGGCATGGTCCGAGTTGGCATACACTATAGTTTCTACACCCATTCCTTTGGGATACCATAATCCTAAACATGTCGTTCCCTTAATGTATCTAAATATCCTTTTCAAGGCTTCTAAGTGTGATACCTTGGGATTTTCTTGAAAGCGAGCACATAGACAAACACTAAACATAATGTCGGGTCTACTAGCCATGAGATAGAGTAGGCTACCAATCATTCCTCTATATTTAGTTTTATCTACCGATTCACCTTCTTCATCCTTGGTGAGTTTAGTGTCCGAAGACATGGGTATCTTAGTTGGTTTTGAGTCTTCAAGACCAAATTTCTTAAGCATATCTTTTATATATTTAGATTGGTTAAAGAATATGCCATCTTCTAGTTGTTTAATTTGAAGTTCTAGAAAGAATTTTAATTCACCCATCATACTCATCTCAAACTCATCGTGCATGATTTTTAGAGAAGTCATCACATAGCTCTTGACAAGTTTATCCGAATATGATGTCATCAACGTATATTTGAACAATGATAATGTGTGATTCCTTTTTCTTGGTAAAAAGAGTATTATCTACTAATCCCATGGTGTATTTGTTTTCAACAAGAAAAGTCTTAAGTCTATCGTACCAAGCTTTTGGTGCTTGCTTAAGACCGTATAATGCTTTCTTGAGTTTGAAGACATGATGTGGTTTCTCAAAGTTGGTAAAACCGGGAGGTTGAGCAACATATACTTCTTCGTTTATAAACTCATTAAGAAACGCAATCTTAACATCCATTTGAAATAATTTAAAGTCATAAGCACATGCATATGCAAGCAAGATTCTAATAGGCTCGAGCCTAGCTACCGGTGCATAAGTTTCATCATAATCAATCCCCTCTTGTTGATTATAACCTTGTGCGACAAGCCTAGCTTTGTTTCTAGACACTACACCATTTTCATCCATGTTATTTCGAAAAACCCATTTCGTTCCAATTATAGTTTGATCTTTAGGTTTTGGAACTAACTTTCAAACATCATTTCTAACGAATTGGTTTAACTCTTCTTGCATGGCAATTACCCAAGATTCATCTTTTATTGCTTCATTTATGTTTTTCGGTTCAATGGTAGATACAAAACAAAAATTTTGGGCTTGTGATCTTAAGGTTCTTTGATTAAGTTGTCCTATGACCTTTTCTAAAGGATGACTTTTGGATTCTTTGATGTTTATAATTTCATTATTTAATGGTTCATCTTCCTTGTCATTTTCAATTATTTCTTGACTTTCTACTAGTTGACTTTCAACTAAGTCATCATCTACCAAAGGTGATGTCTTAGAGGGAGGTGGACTTTCGTCAAATGTTATGTTCAACGATTCCTCGACTCTCATTGTTTCTTTGTTTAAGACAATGTAAGCTTTACTAGTTTGTGAGTAACCAAGAAATACACCTTCATAAGACTTTGGGTCAAACTTGGTGAGATAATCTTTAGTATTAAGAATGAAACATTTACATCCAAATAATCTAAAAAAATTATAAAGTTGGCTTTTTACCTTTATATTGCTCATATGGTGTTTTGTTTAAGAAAGGACGTATTAAGACTCTATTTAAAATATATGTAGAAGTGTCAAAGGCATTACACCAAAACTTTTGAGGAATGTTTTGTTCATTAAGCATTGTTCTACTCATTTCTTGAATGGTTCTATTTTTACGTTCTACAACTCCATTTGATTGAGGTGTTCGAGGAGCCGAGAAGTTGTGTGTTATACCATTTGTATCACAAATGTTTCCAAATTGTGTTTCATTGTCAAATTCACGACCATGATCCGTTCGAATAGACACAATGTTAACACCTAGTTGATTTTGAATTTTCTTGCTAAGAATTTCAAATTTATCAAAAGCTTCATTTTTGGTTTTTGTTAGGATTTAGAAACTCCGGTAGTTAAAGAGTCGGTCACCTCAAGTATATGTATTCGTTAGAAAGCTCGTATTCGTAGTCATTTAATGTTAGTAAGTAGTTTGTTATGTAACACCGTGGAGGACGGACGGGTCTTTACCCACTGTATGCCTGATCCACAGCCCGTAGGAGGCATGTCTTGTAAGAACCTATAAATACCCTTTGCCTAGCAAGGCAAAGGGTTGGAGCTTTCAATATCATTTTTCTTTGTCTCACTAAGTTCCCAACTCTCTTTACTTTCTCTCTCTAGAACTCAATTCATACGCCCCATTGATTTGTGTGTTTATGTGTTTATGAAATCCAATATGTTACAAATGGTATCAAGAGCCATGGTTTGATCATTCATCTATCATGTTCTTGGATTTCTAGTGGTTTTCATATGGTTTTTAGGTCACCATGTTTGTAACACAAGCATCAATATAAGAAATATAGAAGAGAGTGATCGGTTGAACACAATAACACACACACGAAATAATAAAAGAAAGGTTAAGTGTAGGAAATGTGATAAAATGAACAACCATCTTCAAGTGAAGGTTTACAAGACTATTCATAGGGAGGGAACTAGGGCAACACACTAGTTCCCTTCCTTTCCTTATTGGGCTTGGGCCAAGGCTTATGGGCTTTCTACATAAGCCTTACCATAAATACTAACATAAAAGCCTAATTAAGCTAACTATTAGATATTAATTACTAACACTTGTAATCTAGTTTAGGAGTGATTCCAACAATCTCCCCTTAAGTGTTGGTGATTAATAATTAAAGTGATCTTTAAACGTTGTAGGTGCTGATGTAATAGTAGCTTCAACGTCTTCTGACATTCTTCTTTCTTGTGAGAAGAAGTGCCTTGATTCTAACAATGTCCCCAGTGTAGGGATCTTGTATTCTTTGAAGTTTTCAGCTTTGACGTCTTTGATTTCTTTGTTCTTTGAACTTTGTTCTTTGTGGTGCTAGTGATAGTATGTTGTGGTTATCTGCATCAGGTCCGCTTCGTTGCTCCAGTGTCTCCACGTCTTTCCCCAACATGCTCACACGCTCTTTAACGTCGAATTTCAGTACTGATGTAGTTCTCTTAGTCCTTAAACTTTGAAGATTCTTTGGATTTGACGAAGAATCATTCTGACTTTGAATTGCCTTTTGAGAGAACTTCAGTCAGTGTTGTTGTTGGTATGAGCATGTGAAGAATCTGCACGATCTTTTCCTCCCGTGAGCATCCATAAGAAGAAAACATAAAACATGGGTTAGAAATAATCCAGCGCTTACAAGTTTGAACTTCGAGTGTGTTAACAACATAGTGTGAAAACACGACTTTAATTCTCACAAAGGCTGTTCCTGAACTGGAGTCCCACAAGTGAGATAACGCGATGTACCGAAGTACACCTACAGTTCCGGTGAGTCGCTGAGGTACACCGAAGCATCACCCCACGAATGTAGACCGTTTGAGACACACTAAGCGTAACCCACAAGGAGTTACCGAAGTGACCTGCTGTCAGGGCTGTTTGATGTTGACCATGGCAGGAGTTTCCATTCAATCACTGAGGATCACAGTTGTGAACCCCTCATAAATGTTCCTAAGAGATCTTTTGATGAATCTCGTGGCTCTAGACTCAAAAGTGCTCTTTGGTTTTCCTAAGCGGAGACTAGGGAGAGGGTCTCCTTCTTCAATACCATCAATCTCTAAGAGAAAGCCGATAGTTTACATAGGGTTCCCTGTGAAAATGAAACAAGCTTCTGTTGAGAGAAACTTGAGTGGCTAAGAAGGTTTAGGGCATGCGTCACTGGGTCCATGACGACTTTGATCTTCAATACCGGTGTCATCAAGTGATAACCGGTAGCATATGAATTGAACTCGGGGTATGCCCTAAGTTGAATAATCTGGAGGGCTATTTCTTTTCATCATTTTCTTTACTTTTCTTTTTAATTCTTCAACTCCTTCTTTCTCCGATACTTTTTTTTTTTTTTTTTTTTTTTTTTTTTTTTTTTTTTGTAATAATCATACCTAAGGACTTCTAAATTCTAACTATTGGTGGTGTCCTTGGGAAGATCCCTCCGGTTCTGGCGGATCATAGGACGGTTATTCCTAACCTTAGTCACCTTATAACTCCATGACTAACCTATGTTGGAATAAAACCATTTACATGAAAAATCTCTCAAAGTGGTTATAAGTAAAAACATTTTGTACCACTAAAAGAGTTTTAATGTATTGCAGAAATACTCCCCCTCCACACGTGCTTAAATGTTTAGACAGAAATCTGCATGGTGAGAGAAGAGCGCGCACTTTTGAATTGATTAACTCAAGATAGACAATTCCCCGCGAGACACGGTTACATCACTGACTAGGTCAGCTTGAAGTTGTAAACATTCCTTGTGAGGAGGTTTGACCCGTCAAGGTTCATGTCTACCAAGACTTTCTCGAATGGTACATTCTACTATGACAAGTCCTTTGCGAGACACATTTACATCACTAGCAAACTAGTTTGAAATTATTACCCGTCCCGGACAAGTCTTTTCGAGTTACTAACATTGAAGTGCTCGTCAATTCATTGGTTAAGTCTTTAGCCCGATAATTCAATAGCAATTCACAACATATTTCTTATCACATTAATTTTTCTCCCCCTAAAAAATGGCATATAAATGTTATTTTTGATATCGAATATGTTCATTTCGAGTTTTGTGGGAAGATTACCACGAAGAACAATTTGTGAACAAAGTTTTTAATTTAAATACTCCTCCTCAACAAGTGATATTAACTTTTGAGGTTTTGAAAAATCATAAGGGGAAGTACTTGTTCTTTTGAGCAAAATTTTGAAAAGTGAAAGTTTTGATAAGTTTTACTCAAAAGTAAGAAGCTTTCGCTCCTTTTATAGGATTGTGGCACTGAAGCGTACCACAGGGTCCTTTCATGACAAGTACGGGTTGTACATTGTTATGTGTGAACAAGCCATAGTCAAGTATAAATCACACATCCAAATAATGATAAGAGAAACAAATCAAGGAGAATCAGTAGTACCAGGAAGTCCGTCAATAACACCAGGAATGCGTTCTGGACGTTGGTAGCCTGTGAGAGATATGCTTGGACGACCACCTATGAAACTCTACAACGTTCTTATCTGATCCCGTCTGAACAGCCTTTCATCAATCCGAATGATGATCTTCTTCACATCCCTCCTATCCCTCGAATTCCATCTCTTCGGTGACCTTATGCCGTCATGGATCTCTTTTAACCGATAAGCTAACCCGTCCCGAACCTTCTTTAATGTGTGATCCCCAAACTTATGAAGCTCTTTGCACGCCATGAAGCAATTGTAGTGTAGTTCACTACGGTAAACTATCCCAAATGGTTTCTTGATAAGGGTGTACTGAGCAAGTTGGTTTATGTCGGAAAGGTCTAGTTGTGGTTGTGTGAGATTAACACGCTTCTGGTATGATTCCATGGCAAGTTGAATATCTTCTACAAGTTCTTGGATCACGATGCTTCTTATGAATATTAGAAATGACTTGATGTAATCGCGTTGGATATTTGTAGAGAATTTTCGCATTCGTCCTTGTACCTTGGCAAGATACATGTCTTCAATGTCATTGAGCGACAATCTCGGGAAATCTGCTTCTGTAAAGTCATAGTCCTGTTCGTCTTGTCGTTTGACCACAATTTTCTTTAGGAATGTGTAGTCCCACTTCGACGACAGTGTAACATGCATAATTGCAACGATCCGTTTGTCACTGAACACTTCCTTTTTCGACCTGAGAACCTGGCAGCTTCTGTAGTACATTCTTCTTCGTTCAGGCCAATGATGAATCCCATACAGTGCATCGAGGTCATACTTTTCCACTTTGTCAACAAACATGTGTGTAGCTTCTTCCTCGATGGCTATGATGTTAGAGTATATTGCTGTAGAGAAAAGGAGTGTGAGTGATGTAGCATATTTCATGGAAACATCGCTACCGTGTAGAAGGAATTCCAAGTTATTGTTGAAGAAGTAACGATAGGGAATCTTGGGTTGATCCGGTTGGCTAATGGTAGGTAGTGGTTTGGTCCAGTCTGTGTAATATGGAGCTTTGTCTTGTCTGGTAAAGTCGATGTTAGCTTCAGGGTTGAGCCAATCGATGTTGTTGGACATGGCTCGTGCTATGTTGTCTAGATGATATTCGACTTCATTGGCACTGTCAGAGTTGTCCTTAAGCAATTGAAAAGCGTCGTTTTTGATTCGCCTCAACTCTGCTTTTGTCATCTTCTTCACCTTGAACTTTTCTTGTATAAGCTTCACATGCTCCATTGTGCGACCATCTACCGGTTCTTGTCTTTCTGGTAACTGAGGTGTAGTATCAACATGTTTAGAGAACCAGTCATACTCTTCAGTGTCATCTTCATCTAGCCATGACACAACTTCGATCTTTTTCTTCTTCTTAGGCTTTAGTGATGATGTTGGTTTCTTTGTTGATGTAGAAGAAGTAGGTTGTTGTTGGGGCTCAGGAATTTCTTCATCGTCACCACCAGTGTATTCAAAGTGATCACTGGTTTTCTCTGTTTGTGGTGGTGACTCAGAATCCTGAGGTTTATCAGTAGCAGGAGACTGTTGTGGAGAACTTCTTTGAGTGGAGGTCCTTGGAGGTGGTGGAGGCATAAAGGATGAATCTTCAGTTTTCTTCTTGCGTTTTGCCTCAGAGTCCTTATCCGCATCATCATCGTCTCTTGGACGCTTAGCCGTTTCAGCTGTCGCTTTGCATGAAGTTTTGAGTTGATATTCCAGCAATGCCTCAAATAATTAACTTCGTCAGAAGTAAATGTTGCGGATTGTTTAGACATTTGTAGAACAAGCTTGGAAATCAATTCTGCATCAGTGAAAACCATAGGCTGAGGTGGTTTGATTTGGATTGCTATAGGAGTAGATTGCATTGTTTGTTTAACCAACTGCATGAGATTTAGTTAAAGTTTTCTGGTGAACATCTCTCTAGTTATGCCAGGGACGGTGTCGAGAAGAAACTTGTGAGTATATTCTCTGATCATCTTGTTCATTTCACCCTGTATATCTCGATCGAGAAACTTCTGGATCTGTTCCCGTTCTCCCAACATCTCGTTTATCACTTTTTGAAGAAGATTGACTCTGTCGGCGAGTTGATTGAGTTTCTTGTTGACTATGTTTTTCTTCCTTACTTGCCTGACAGCTTTGACAATCTTTGTCTTTGCTCGTGACGCCCAAGTGTCGGTTGGTTTCTTTACCGATTTGGATGTGGATCTAGTGGTGGCTTTGGATGGTGGTGGTGATGAATGATAAGATGAGTCTGACGATGATGATTCATGATGAGGCTCAGGGTCCTTTGGTGGCTCAGAAGTTTGTTCCTTGCTACGTGCGGGACTATCTAGAAGATAATCATCGGCTTCCATCTCAGCTTTAGCCTTTTCTTCCGCCTTAGCCCTAGCTTCTTCATCTGCTTGAGCTTGAGCTTCTTCTTCTGCTTTTTGTTTAGCAGCAGCCTCAATATCTTCATCAGTAATTTTCTCAGGCTTCTCCTTCTTCTTTTCTGGTTCCTCAAAGCCAAAGATAATCTCATCCTCTAGTTGCTGTTGTTGTGATTCGTGGGTGGTGGTACCAGTTTCCTTATCAGATTGATTAACCGCATCAGAAACTGGTGTGGTTAGTGCACCACTACTTGACCCTCCAGGGCAACGAGTTTGTTGTAGGTTAAACTCCTTAGCAACATCTTGAAGTCTGAGATTCTTCAATTTCTTTCTGTACTCTTTGTCTTCATCCTGTGGCTCTTCATCTGAGCTCTCTTCTTCCTCTTGCTCAGCAACTAAAGTTTTTCCCTTGTCAGTTTTGGGACTGAGAGGTTTTGCAACTGTTAGTGTATCATCTGTTGCAGATTCTGAGTAGATAGCCTCTTCATCTGTATCAGTGTCCTCAGAGTCCTTGTCCATCAGTTTTGGTTCTGGTTTGGGATTAGGGATGGCACCCTTTGATGGAATTCTCTTTTTGAGAACATGAGACCTCTTTGGATACTTACGTGTACTCTCAATGCTTGCAACACTTCCAACACTGCCTGATCTCCTTGTCTTCTTGACAGATACACCGGAAGACTTTTCATTGATGACCCCCACTTTTCCTGATGCAACTGCTTCTAAATAACGTTTGTATGATTGAAGTTCTTTGATCTCAGTAGTAAGAAGGCAATCTAGTAAAACAACACCTTGTTTCTTTGTAGTTGATTCTTTGAACCTGACGACATTAAGTGTAGGCTCTAACAACACGGAGTGATGGTTGGGGTCATCAAGTCTCAAAGGAATATCAGGATTATTCCCGAGTATCCTCTGTATCAACAGTTTTGTGTATCTGATGTAAGGGATTTGGGTGCCAGGTTTCCTGAAATACGACATCATGTCATCCCAAATTAGACTTGCGAAATCGATGTGCATCATGTTAACCACGCCCCAAAATACTTGTAGTTCCACGAGCTTGGGATGCTCATAACCACTATCACGTCCAGAGACTGATTTGGTGATCATGATGTAGAGGGTTCTCCATGGCTGAGGAATATTCTTTAGATCTACTGAAGAGTGTTTGGTGATAATCCCAGCAGCTTCATCATAGCCAATGTTGCCATGAACTGGAGAGTGACCTCTTCCGAAGGAGAAGCAATGTAATTAGCAGGCTGGATGGTAGGAAGAAGAAGAATAGCCCTTAAGTCAGTTGGAGTGATGGTGACTTGTTTATCGTTGAGTGTTACTGTCACAACATCTTGACCTTTGACCTTTTGCATGGTGTGCCAGAATTGGTGAACATAAATCACCGACACAGTTGCAGAATTAGTGAGCATATTCTTGTAAGGATGAGTCTTCAGAATATCCACAACAATTTCACAAGAAGACTCAGAACATGTGAAGTTATCAAAATCGACTCTGAGATTGTTCTTCCCAATCTTCATCTGGTAACCGTTGGGGAAGATGTCTTCCATAGTGAGAACATTTGGTGCATCAACGTTTTCCATTTCGACGTCCATATTGTGATCTGAAAGATATTGAGCCAAAAGAACCAACATATCGAAAGACATTGCGTTAGTCAAAAGTTGATTTTATTGTCCAATGATTGAATATGTTATGTTGATGAATGTTACGAGTCCAATGTCACTTGTTTGTCCAATAGTCCAAAGTAGTCGTGATAAGTTTCGTGAATTTATTAGTTTTGAATTTTAAAGTCCAAGTTTTCACACATTTTCACAACATATTAACCATTTAAGCTTATTAGTGACATTTTGGTTTCGTGACGTTATGATTTATTTATTTACAAGTTTGTACGAGTAAGAATTCATAATTATGGTTAAAAATTAGGCTTAAGTGTAGGAATTGCAAGCTTGTGCGTAAACAGTAGACCATACGCGTAGGCATAAGCTTATGTGTAGGAACTTAACTTACGCGTAGGAAAAGAGCCCTTAGCCTAAGGCTTGCGCATAAGCGTATGTTGGAGCTTACGCTTAAGGTTTACTCGTAAGAGTAAACCTTATGCGTAAGACTCAAGTTTACGCATATCCTTCACAGGATACGCGTAGTCCCATGTAGAACCTTATGCGTAAAGGTTACGCGTAAGATTACTCATACGAATAACATTCTACGCGTAAGGTATTCCTTATGCGTAGGAATCCAGTTAACCTTGATTCTGAATTATGCAAGCGTAAAACCTGAAATAAATTTGTCATAACATCATCATTAACATATTTATTCAATCCCTTTCAATTTTCACTTGAACTCATGGTCCTAAACTGTTACGCGTAGGTTACTCTTATGCGTAAGTTTAAACCCTAGACATTCAAATCTTACGAATAAGGAATTTAGCCATAGGATTTGCACCAAACTTTTTCTGGGATACCTTAGAAGCCAAATGAGATGTTTTAAACAGGTTTTAACATCAATATCCTTTTTAATAAATATTACCCAATTCATACGAGTATAAACCCTAAATCTCAATTACTCAAAATTTCTTGTTTCTGGGCATGATTCAAGTATGGTTTAGGTCAATTAAACATGTATAAAGCATCATATGAACAACTAATTATCCAGAAACACTCTCATATGAAAAGCTCTAAATCCACGCATAAACCCTAATTCTTGAAACATGATTAAAACGTTTTCTGGGTGGAATTTTATGTTGGAAATGTTTATAACACAAGATTTTAAGCATTTTGACACCAAATTTACCATCTTAAACACTCAACGATGATTTTGTGTTCATACGCATACGCGTAGAACACAAAATCATCCCAAACACAAAATCAGCCGTTGGATTTGTTTAAGATTCAAAACCAATGTTTAAAATAACACAATGATCCTTATTTCACTTACAAATTTGAAGATTTATGCACGGATTTGAAGATTGATTTTGGTGCGTGGATTAGGGTAGATGAGAGTATTAAATGTAGTAATAAATGAGAAATGAAATTTAGGTGGGAGGGTAAGTAAAAAAATTAGTTTTAGACTTTTGACAATTATGGTCCCTCCACCTTAACCATTTTCATTTATAGCCCACAACTTTCATTTTGGTTACGCAAAGCATGATATTTGGAAAGAAACTTGATGACACTCCCCCTCGACTTAAGAAATAATGAAATTTTACAAATTTGAGTCCGGGGAGTGTCAATAAACCAGAAATGTGACCACCATTATCAAAGATACAACCGGTATTAGGTAACATGCAAGTACAAGATTTTATGAAACAGAAAATATTTACATTCTCCCCCTCAACACTTGAACGAAAAAATACTGAATTTTGAAAGAGTGAAGTGTTGATGGAAGATTTTTACTTGCCATATTGAAAGAAATTTAGAGAGAAGAATATTTTTTGAATTTTATAGATTTTATATTTTTGTATTTTGTTTTTGAAAAATATTTAAAAAAGAGGTTTTGGTGTTTGACTGGTTTTAAGATTGTTTTAAAAGTTCGTCTAGTTCCTCTGGAGTCAAACACCGCATACCAATCCGGTGGACCAACTCAGTAAACCTAGTAGGAGCTAAGGCTTTGGTGAGAAGGTCTGCCAATTGGTATTCAATACCCACAAAGTATAATTCAACGGTACCCTGTTCCACGTGCTCCTTGATGAAATGATATCGAAGATCGATGTGCTTTGATTTCGAATGTTGAACAGAGTTGCACGAGATCGCAATAGCACTTCGATTGTCGCAGTACACCGGGATTCTATCAAATACGTAACCATAGTCTTTGAGTTGTGTTCTCATCCAGATGACTTGAGCACAACACGCGGACATGGCTACATGTTCTACTTCAGTTGAGGACAGAGATGTACAATCCTGCTTCTTCGATTGCCATGACACCAGTTTATCACTAAGAAATTGTAGAGCACCTGAAGTGCTTTTCCAAGAATCTAAGCAACCTGCGTGATCAGCGTCTGAAAAAGCTATTAGTTCAAAACCAGAATCCTTCGGATACCAGAGTCCCAAATTAATGGTTCCCTTAATGTATCGGAGGATTCTTTTAGCCTCAGAGAGGTGAGTTTCAGTTGGTCTTGACTGATAACGGGAGCAAAGATATACAGCAAAAACAATGTCAGGTCTACTGGCTGTTAGATACATGAGAGACCCAATGATACTTCGGTATTTGGTAGGGTCAACCAATTTCCCATGCAAATCAGCATCCAGTTTCTTGGTATGTGCCATTGGTGTGGCACAGGTGTCACAACTTTGCATTTCATGTTTGTTTAAAATTTCAAGAGCATATTTGGACTGACTCAAGAAAATACCACGGGGTGATTGATGAACTTGTAGTCCAAGAAAGAATGTAAGTTCACCCATCATGGACATTTCAAAATGTTTTGAAAAGGCATTTGAGTATTTTAGATGTGTTGACCCAAAAATGATGTCATCCACATAAATTTGAACGATTAAGATGTGTTCCCCGTGATATTGTATGAAAAGTGTTGGGTCGACCGAACCTTTAATGAAATGATTGGCAATGAGAAAGGATGATAACTTATCATACCACGCCCGAGGGGCTTGTTTGAGACCGTAGAGATCCTTGTTCAGTTTGTAGACGTGATTAGGGAACTCTGGATCAACAAATCCTTCTGGCTGACTAACATAGACCGTTTCTTTCAGTTTTCCATCAAGAAAAGTGGTTTTGATGTCCATCTAAAATACCGTGATGTTCATGTGAGCCGCGAATGCCAGAAAGATCCGAACAGCCTCAAGTCTAGCAACTGGTGCGAATGATTCCTTGTAATCAATCCCTTCTTCTTGTCTATACCCCTTAGCCACCAGACGTGACTTATTTCTGATAACTGTACCTTCAACATCCAACTTGTTTTTCCAAATCCATTTGAGACCAATAACATAGACCCCAGTTGGTTTTTCAACCAATTCCCATACTTCAAGACATTTAAAGTGATTAAGTTCTTCTTGCATGGATTCAATCCAGTTGTCATAAGTCATGGCTTCTTTAATGTTTTTGGGTTCAGCTTGGCAGACGGTGAGTGCATAAATGCAATGTTCACCGTCAGTCTGAAGGCGTTGTCTAGTTACGACTGGTTGATTCGGGTTTCCAATAATGTTCACAAGAGGATGGTCTTTCGTCCAACGATTTATGGAGGGTTGATGTTGATATACATTCTGCAAATTAGGAGGATTCAAATGACTTGTAGATGATTCCGCAACATCAGAAGTGGCAGAAGCATTTGCAAAAGGGTTGAAGAATGCATTTGGATCATAATCTGCAGGTGGGGGTACTTCGTTGTTCAGAAGATCATCAGCTGGTTCAGCGTCATTGGATGCGGTTTGTTCTGCTGTTGTTGTAGAATCAATTAGTGGTGCTTCCTCAACAGTAGTTGTTGTGGCAGGTGTATCAGGTATTGGATTATTATCAGGTTGAACAGCGGAAACATTTGATACATCTGGAGCACGTTGATCAATATCATCACTAAACAGAGGAGCAAATAGCCGTTCCATTTGTTGACGAGTAAGCGGAATGCTTGGTTCAGCTGATGATGGGGTTTGGGGAAAGTTTAGATGGTTATGTCCGGGTTCCAAGCTGTTATTCTTAGAAGCCATTTCTGTAAGCTCATCGAAATTTTCCTGAATCGTTTCCATAATCTCCCTTGTACGACGATTCCAGATCCGGTATCCTTTATAATTTTCACAGTATCCAACAAAGACTCCAATGTCAACTTTAGCCTTGAGCTTTCCAAAGTCATCACGATCATTATTTGGGTAGCAAAGTGTTTGAGATTCGGTTTACGGTTGTGGATAAGCTCAAACGGTGTTTTGTTGTGGCGTTTAGTAATCATTGAACGGTTCTGAGTGTAGCATGCAGTTGACACGGATTCAGCCGACAAGTAATCTGGAAGTTTTGCATTTATCAACATTGTTCTTGCAGCTTCCACTAACGTACGGTTTCGTCTTTCAACAACTCCATTTTGTTCTGGTGTACGGGCAATGGATGTTTGATGCTCAATTCCCACTTTCTCCATAATATGCACGAAGAGTTTGATTCACAAATTAAGTTCCTTTGTCTGTTCGAATTTGTCTGACTGTGTTCCGGAGCTGAACTTGAATTTTTGTGAGAAAGGTGATGATCATCTGTGGAGCTTGATCTTTACTTCGAAGAAAATAAACCCAAGTCCATCTTGAGTAGTCATCAACAATTACCAAAATCGTGGGAGACCTTGTTCACAAATACGCACGAGTGCTTTTTCCTTGTTCACAAGCTGAGCACAAATGATCTTTAGAATACCGAAATCGTGGGAGACCTTCAACAAGTTTGAATCGTGCAAGGTTGGTAATGGTTTGAAAGTTTAGATGTGAGAGACGACGGTGCCATAGCCAGGATTTTGTAGATGTTTCCTTCCAAAGTAGACAGATGGGAGATGCAGCAATCATGTCTTGCATTGAGATTGTGTAAAGACTTGATGTGCGTTGACCAGACATAAGATCGTTTCCTTGTAGATCACGAATGAAGCAAGTTTTCTCCATAAAAGCAATTTCCAAATCTCCATCGCAAAATTGTCCGACTGAGAAAAGATTGTGACCAAGACCTTCCACATAATAAACTCTGCTAATTTCGATGTTCCCATTGATGTAATCTCCGAAGCCCATGATAGCTGCGAAGTGATCATTCCCAATCTGACAGTGCCAATGAACTTTGAGAAAAAGTTTGATAACAGTTTAAGATTGCCTGTCATGTGTCGGGAACATCCGCTATCAACAACCCAGAGGATGATTTGTATCACCTGCATTACACACAGACGACACAGATGGAATAGAAGTAGATGTGGAACCCGAAGAGTTAGAGGGTTTCGAAGCAGTTATAGTTGAAACACACACGTTTATGATTTTAGGTATCCATTTAAAGTCAAGTGTATTATGTAACCATTTCTGCCATCTCCAACTAGTCTTAGCTTTGGTCTTAGTGAATGCACTAGGTGATAAGTTCTTCCTAGGAGGTGAAGTGGGTTGTACGGGTACATCAATGATATTTGCAGAAACACTAGAAGGCGGTTTACCTAGTACAAACTTAGAAGCAATAGTGGGCCTAGAGGTATTCCGTTTCCTAATTTTCTGCTTGCGAGACAAGATAGAGTGAGCAACGCATTTATCATGACAACCAGAAAACATGCTCTTACGACAACCAACACAAGAAGCTTCAAATATAACTTTTAAAGTACTTAAAGATTCAGCATTCGTTACATCACTTTTTCTATTACATTTTTCAGACGCAATATCTAAAGTGGGAGTAACATTTGTTTTATTCAAAGTCCTAAGGCGTTCTTCTACTTCAGAGGTCTTTATTGTTCTTTTCTTACTTCGCAACTTCCTATTCTTCCTTTTGGTGCTCTTAAGCTGTGAAGTACTAGCATTGGGAAAAGAGGCAACTATTCCTGTTTCAGTAGAGGGAAGCACATTAGATTCATGTGATGTGTTATTTGGCAGTCTAAGAATTCCTGGTGCAATAACTTTTGTGTTCTTATCCCTATCTTGTTTACATTTCACCAACTCCGCTTTTAAGTCATGGACAGTGTGTAACAAATCTTGATTTTCAGAGCGAATGTTTCCACTAAATTGTAAAAGATCTTTCTTGTATGCAAGATGAATATCAAGTTCGTGTGATGCTTTTTCACGAGTCTGTTTGAGAAAATCAAATATGACACCATCTTCCTTTTTGACTTTGATAATTTCTTGTTCATATTTTGAAATTTGACACTTTAAAGACACTTTTTCATCATCCAGATGTTCTATTTTTGGATCAAAAGATTTTGAACGCAACTGGTTGATTTTGTTTTGTAAAGCAAGTTCACGATTTTGACAATCTTTTTGACACCATTGAAGACACCGTTTTGCATTTGAAAGCTCGTTTAACAATCGCTCATTTTCAACTTTTAAAGACTCGATTTGTGACACAGTATCAGTATTCTCAACATTTTCAACATAATCAACAGAATCAACAGTGATAAAATCAAATGCATATGCAACAGAATGTAATAACACAACATTTATGGAATCAGCACAGAGAACATCTTCCAAGAGTCGATCAACATCTTTTCGTAACATTTTCTTTTTATGTTTTGTATTTGAAATCGATGTTTCTGTTTGTTCAAAAACTCTTTTCATAAGTCCAAGCTCCTTGTGAAAATCCCTTTCCTAATAAATTTCACACATTTTCAAATTTTGGACATGAGGTAAAATTCTTTTCTGAAAAATATCTCTTTGTGCTCGTGCAAGAGGCGATTGAAAATGTTCAAATTTTATTTCAGAATTGATTTCAATTTCACATTCCAAAAGTTTGATGTCCGATAAGAAGGTTTCAAAATATTTCAAAACTTTACATTGTTCAGCTAATGGCTTTATTTCATTTAATGAAGGTAAAGGACCATTGACTTGTGCAGTATTGGAAATAGGACCTTCATTAGAAGCTCAGAAGTAGGTGTGTGAACCCAAGGTGTGTTAGAATGATCTTATTGTGTGATGAAAGTTACGGCTTTTGAATAGTTAAATGGTTTGTTATAAACAACATTTTCCATTTTTGACCAACTCTCGTCATCTGCATCAAATTCCTCCATGCGATTATATTCAACAACACTCATAATGGAATCATCAATTCTGTGTTCTGCACTGTAAACTTGAGGATTTGGTTTGAATGCTCTATTTGAAAACTTAGGTTTGTAATCAGAAAGATTCGATCCATATCCATTTGGATTAGGTTTAAAAGTAAACTTTTGAATAGTTGTGATTGACTCACCATGTTTATAAAAAACATTTCGAAACTCTTTGATTTTGTTTTGTAAGTCGACAATTTCTTCAAGATAGTCATCTATTCGTTTCTTTGAATGCTTTTTGTATCCATAGAACTGTTTTTGACAAGTTAACAACTCAGACTTGGCTTTTTGAGTTTCCAAAGTGAGAGTGTTAAGTTGTTGTTTATGATCATATTTCAGTTGTTCTATTTGAGACAACAAAGCATTCTTGGATGCAACTAGATCACATATCTGTTTCTCCAAAGATTTTTCGTTTTGGTAAGATTTAGCAAAAGCGACTTCAAAACCTTTTTCACGTTTTTCTTGTGTTTGAAAAATGTTGAGTTGAAATTTTAAGCATTCATTATCCTTATTTAGCAGTGCATTTTTATCCTTTCATTGCTTATTTATGTCAAGGCATTTTTGCATTCGAGATTTTTGGTCTTTAAGTAAGGTCATGAGCTCAATATCTGGATTAGACAAAAGTTCAGCTTGTTCAACGTGAGTCTAAATATGATCATTATTCAGATCCTCAAGTATAATCACGGAGTCTACTTGATTATCAATGGTAACCATAAGGTCATCTTGATCGTCAAATATAACTACGGGATCTATTTGATTATCATCGGAGTAAGATGTAGATGGCTCATGTTGAACACTCTGAGCCTTGTCGGATGCAGATGTCGGCGGATATATCAGATCAATAATGAGTATTGTTTGATCCGGTACCTGAGACAAGCCGTCAGTGTCATACACTGGGCCCGTGTCACTCATGTAGAGTTCTTGCATGTTTGCCATTAACATCACAGCTGCATTAGCCTGCAAGTCCTCCATATCATCATCTGAATCTGCATTTGCCATGAAGCTCTGTTCCTTGTTGGTAAGAGTTCCACCAGCTTCATCCTTGAGAGCCAAGAGTAAAGCCTCTTTGTGATAAGCGTTGCCTCTTGTCTTCGGCTTAGGGCATGCATTAGCCAGATGACCCTTCTCATTACAGTTATAACAACGAAGACCATTAACCCAGTCTGAGCATTTCCATGTTCAACCACTTGAGCTCGTTGTTGTGGAGCACCCATGTTATTCCTTCCATTAGCAATAAACCCTTGACCACTACCCATCTGACGAACATTACCAAGATTCTGAACTTCGACATGTCCATTGTTAACAATAGCCTGATTCCGTGTGTTTGATGAGGTATGAATGCGATTGTTGGATTTGTTAGAGTATTGGCCAAAGGCTCTAGCAATCATGACAAACCCTTGTTGCAATGCATCGAAAGCTTCCGTATCCTCATTGGATTCACTGTAAAGTGCTTTATCATTGTTGTTGTATGGAACCTATTGAGTTTCGTGAGATTGTTGCTGTGACGGATCATATGGGGTAATTATAGCAGTTGGTTGAGGAGGATTTGTGAAGAAAGTTTGTAAAGTTGGAAATTAGGGATAACACGCTTGAGCCCACAATGCAAGAGTTTGATTATCCGGGAGTGAAGGTGAAACAGGAGCACCACGGATGACTCTTTCTCTGTCAACTTCCATTTGGTGGGGCTTCAAGTAGTCATAAAATAATCCGTATGTAGCATGATGAAGATTCTTCGCTTGACGGATGAAGATAACATACTTTTTCCAATCAGGACCAAGACTACTGAGGAACTTTGTGTTGACTGCAATTCTTGGCATAATGATGTTATGTTTTTCCAAGTCATTGATGATGTCTGAAAATCGATGATGATATGACTCTAATGTCTCCCCTGGTTCAATCATGAAGTGTTCATATGTTAAGTAGATTTTGGATTCCATGTCTTCTTGATTGAGTTCTGTGCCTTCCATAAGTAGATGAATATGCTTCCACATTGCTTTAGCAGTCTTCTGAGCATCAACACTACTAAGTATTGGATTAGGTAATCCCAAAAGGATGTATTACATTGCAAGTTCATCGGCTTCCAAGTGTATAAGTTGATCAGCAGTAAGTTCATTAAGACCGACAACGTTGGTGAGATCATCTCTTGGTGGATTAACAGTTGGATCTCCGGGTACAGTGATAGTAGGCATCTGAAATGGACCTTCAAGGATTACCTTTGTTGGAATCACTCCTAAACTATAATTCAAGTGTTAGTGATTCATATGTAATAGTTAGCTTAATATGGCTCTTATGTTAGTAATCAAGGCTAGGCTTATGTAGAAAGCCCATAAGCCTAGGCCAAGCCCAATAAGTAAAAGGATGGGAACTTGGAGTGTTTCCCTAGTTCCCTCCTATAAATACCTCTTGTAAACCCTCACTTGAGGGTTGGTTGTTCATTTACTCTCAATACTTACGCATAACTCTTCTAGTTATCTTACGCTTATTGTGTGTTCTTGTTCATCCGATCATCTTATCTTTCTTTCTTACATATTGTGGCTTGTGTTATGAATATGGGAACCTTATAGTGGTATCATTCGCCAAATAGTTGGGTGAACATATTTTATTTTTGAAGTTTTGTGGTTTACGCGTAAAACAGTTTCATACTTTGTCACGTTTAAAAACGTATTTTTTACACTTTTCAATCCAAGATTCTTGTACTTTCAACGTTTAAGGTGTTAAAATATCTGTTTTTAACAAAAAATTTCAAACTTTACGTGTGGATCATTGTTTTTAAGCTTGGTTTTATACTTGGTTTCATTTCTACGCATAAGGTTTTTAGAAGTTTTGGATCATCAAGTTTCGCACTTTTGTGTTATTTTGGTGATATTGAAGCTGTTTCATCACAAAAATCTGGTTTAGAAACATCATTGGACAGAAATCATTTTTGGTTGATTTTTACGCGTAGCAAAACCCTAAAGTTACGCGTAACTTATCCTTGGTTTGATCTTCAGTTTCGTGGTTTACTCAGTGTTTTTCTTGCTTGGATAAGCCTGAAAACACTTCGACTTTGGATATCCTTTGCACTGTGATAGTGTAAAAGATTTTTTTGGGCAAAACCCTAATCTTACGCATAAGCTCAAACTTATGCGTAGAACTCATTACGCATAAGATTTTTCTTATGCCTAAGCTCTGTCTTACGCATAAGCTAATCCTACGCCTAAGTTTTCTACGCTTAACTTTCAGTTTACGCATAACTTTAGTGTTTCTCAATTCTTACGCGTAAGCTAATCCTACGCATAACTATCACGTTTACGCGTAAGTTTGGTGTTTTTACGCTTAAGTGTTACTTTGCCTACACTTGGTTTCTACGCCTAAGGATACTTCATCAACAAAGTTTCATTCGACTACAAAGATCCATTTAACAACACAAGTTTTCAACTTGTCACAACCACCATACTCTAGCTATTTTCCTTACACTTATCATCAACAACAACAACAACAACAACTAAGTCCACAACATCAACAATTTAATCATCAACAACAAATTTATCAACAACAATTTAATCAAAAACATACTGCACAACTTGGAGCAATTCCACCACCACAAATGGTTCAACCACCACCTAGTCTTCAAGTACAACCTTACACAAACTTCTACAATCAACATCCATCCAGGAGTACTATAAAGGAACCGACATGGTTTGGCAAGATGTGTGAAGCATTAAGTAGCCAACAATCAATTCATGAAGCTGGCTCACTTGATAGACCTCCAATGTTCACTCCCGGTAATTATGATCAATGGGTGATAAGGTTCTTTAGGTTTTGTGATCTAAAGAAGCCACATGGAAAGTTCTTAAAGAAGGTCATTATGGAAGGTCCATTTCAGATGCCTACTGTTGTCACACCCGCAGATCCAGATGCCAATCCACCAAGAATTGCTGTCACCAACATTGCAACTATCTCAGACCTCACTGCTGATGAACTTCTACATTTTGAAGCTGATGAACTAGCAATGCAATACATCCTTTTAGGATTACCCAATCCAATCCTTCGAAGTGTTGATGCTCAAAAGACTGCTAAAGCAATGTGGGAACATATTCATCTTCTTATGGAAGGCACAACACTCAATCAAGAAGACATGGAATCCAAAATCTACTTGGCTTATGAACACTTCATGATTGAACCAGGAGAGACCTTAGAGTCATATCATCATTGCTTTTCAGACATCATTAATGATTTGGACAAACACAACATCATCATGCCTCGAATTGCTGTCAACACTAAGTTCCTAAGTAGTCTTGGTCCGGAATGGGAGAAGTATGTCATTTTACTCCGTCAAGCTAAGAATCTTCATCATGCTACATACGGATTGTTGTACGACTATCTGAAGCCTCACCAAAAAGAAGTTGACAAAGAAAGGACTATCCGTGGACTCCCGGCTTCACAGTCACTTCCGGACAATCAACAACTTGCTTTGTGGGCTCAAACTAATGTTCCTCCTCAAACAGCTCCTCAACCCGCTCCTCAACCAACGGCAACCATCACACCATATGATCCGTCACAACAACAACCTCAACAAACTCAATTTGTTCCATACAACAACAACAATGCTCAAGCACTTTACAGTGAAGCTGATGAGGATTCCGCTGCTTTTGATGAATTGCAACAAGGATTTGTCATGATTGCTAAAGCCTTCGGCCGGTATACAAACAAATCCAACAATCGCATTCGTTCCTCATCAAACACAGGGAATCAGGTTGTTGTGAACAATGGACGCGTTGAAGTTCAGAATCGTGGTTATGGTCGTCAGATGGGAGGTGGTCAAGGGTTTAATGCTATGGGAAGGAATAACATGGGTGCTCCGCAACAACAAAGGGCTCAAGTGGTTGAACAGAGGAATGCTCAGAATGGAGTTAATGGTCTTTGTTGTTATAACTGTAATGAGAAGGGCCATCTGGCTAATGCATGCCCTAAGCCGAGGACAAGAGGCAGTGCTTATCACAAAGAAGCATTGCTCTTGGCTCTCAAGGATGAAGCTGGTGGAACTCTTACCAACAAGGAACAGAGCTTTATGGAAAATGCATATTCTGATGATAATATAGAGGACTTGCAGGCTAATCCAGCAGTGATGTTGATGGCACAAATGCAAGCTCTACACATGAGTGATATAGGCACAATGTATGACACTGATGGCTTGTCTCAGGTACCGGAACTAAATATACTCATCACTGATCTGATATCTCCGCCAATTTCTCCATCCGACAAGTATCAGAGTGTTCAACATGAGCAATCCACATCTCATTCCGATGATTATCAAATAGATCCCGTAGTTATATTTGACGATCAAGATAACCTTATGGTTAATATTGATAATCAAGTTGACTCCGTGATTATATTTGAGGATCTAAATAATGATCATGTTGAGACTCACGTTGAACAAAATGAGCTTCTGTCTAATAGAGAAATTGAGCTCCTGACCTTAATTAAAGACCAAGAATCTCGTTTGGAAATTTGCACGAAATTAAAAGATAAAAATGCACTGTTAATTAGGGATAATGAATGCTTAATTCGATAAATCAACGTTTTTAAAACTCAAGAAAAACGTGAACATGGTTTTGAAGTCGCTTTTGCTAAATCTCATCCAAACGAAAAATCATTAGAATGACAGATACGTGATCTAGCCGCATCCAAAAATGCTTTGTTGTCTCAAATAGAAAAACTGAAATATGAACATAAACAACAAATTAACGCTCTTACTTTGGAAACTCAAAAAGCCAAGGCTGAGTGGTTAACTTGTCAAAAACAGTTCTCTGAATACAAAAAACATTCTACGAAATGAATAGATAACTATCTTGAAGAAATTGTCGACTTACAACACAAAATCAAAGAGTTTCAAAATGTTGTTTATAAACATAGTGAGTCAATCACAACTATTCAAAAGTTTACTTTTAAACCAAATCCAAATGGATATGGACCAATTCTTGCTAATTACAATCCTAAGTTTTCAAACAGAGTATTCAAACCAAATCATGAAGTTTACAGTGCAGCACATAGAATTGATGATTCAATTATGACTGTTGTTGAATATAATCTCATGGAAGAGTTAGATGCAGATGACGAGAGTCGGTCAAAAATGGAAAATGTCGTTTATAACAAACCATTTAACTATTCAAAATCCGTAACTTTTGTCACACAACAAGATACTTCTAACAAACCTTTGGTTATCACACCAGTTTCTGAAGTTAGTCCCCAACACAATGGTGCACAAATTAATGGTCCTTTACCTTCACTTAGTGAAATTAAAACAAAAGCCGAAAGTTGTCGAGTTATAAAATACTTTGAAACTTTCTTATCTGACCTTAAAATTTTGGAACGTGAGATTGAATTTCATTCTGAAATAAAAGTTGAACATTTTCAATCGCCAATGGCGCGAGAACAAAGAGATATTCTTCATAAAATACTTTTACCCCATGTCAAAAATTTGAAAACTTGTGCACTATATTGGGAAAGGGATTTTCACAAGGAACTTGGTCTCATGAAAACAGTTTTCGAGAAAACAGAAACATCGATTTCAAATACTAAACGTAAAAAGAAATTGTTGAGAAAAGATGTTTTTGCAAAACTGGACAGTTTTTACGCGTAAGTATCATTTGGTCAAAACCCTCTTTTTACGCGTAAGAAAAGTCAAAACCCTAGTTTTCTACGTGTAAGGTTTTAAGCGTAAGATTTGAATTTTACGCATAAGCTTTTGGTGAACCATATTCGTGCAACAACGGTTACTCAGTGCTTCCCTCACTTGGATAAGTTGGTGGAACACTTCGACTTTGGATATCTTTTACACTGTGATAGTGTAAAGGATTTTTGGTTTTAAACCTAAACTTACGCATAAGCATAATCGCTTACGAGTAACACTCTACGCCTAAGCTAACACTTACGCGTAAGGTTTTTACGACTAAGCATTTTGTTTACGCATAAGACTTACGTTTAACCTTAAGTTTACGCGTAATCTGGGTTTTACGCATAAGGGATCCTACGCCTAAGCTTTCTACGCATAAGAATCCTACGCATAAGCAGTGTCTACGCATAAGCACTAATTTCTACGCTTAAGAACAGGTTTACGAGTAATATTTTGAGCAAAACTTCAAACGGCTATAACTTTTGAACCGTAACTCCGTTTTCAGCGTTCTACCCATCAAAACGACCGTGAGAACGAGGAGAATAGACTGCCGAACAGAAGTTATTGAGGTTTTTAAGTTTTTAGACCAAATTTTCACTATAACAACCAAGCTTATTCTTCTTCAAACACAACTCCTTTATCGTTGAATCGATCCTACATCAACTTTATCATATCATACCTTCATCAATGGCAACTCAACAAGACATTCATGCAGCCGGTGCCGAAAACCGTCCTCCTATGTTGGAAAAAGGTGGTTATCTTCAATGGACAAGTCGTATGCTTCGTTACATTCAGACCAAACCTAATGGAAAATTAATGATTCAATCCATTACGAATGGACCCTTCATACCTCGACAAGTCCAAGACCCTAGAAATGCTGATGCAACACCTCCCGTCCCACCATCTTTTCGTGTTCAAAAGGAATCTGAATACACTGAAGAGGATCAGAAACAAGTCGAAGCAGATGACATGGCAATTCATATTGTCCAACTGGGTTTACCAAGAGACATCTTTGCTGCTGTAGACAGTTGTGAAACTGCTTTTGATATGTGGGAACGTGTTAGACGACTTTGTCATGGAACAAAAATTGGTCAACAAGATACGGAGAACAAGCTGCTAACTGCATGGGAGAAGTTTACATCTACTCCAGGAGAATCCATTGAATCCTACTATGGAAGGTTCTTCACTTTAATGAATGAGCTAATCAGAAACAAGTTGACACCCAGAACTATCGTGAGCAACATCAAGTTCCTGAACAATCTACCAGAAGAATGGGGACGATATGTCACTATTGTCAACCAAACAAAAGACTTACATCAAGTGAACTTTGATCAACTCAACGATTTTCTGAAACAAAACCAAAATGAAGTGAATGAAGTCAGGAAAGAAAGAATGGCAAAGAATCATGATCCATTAGCACTCATTGCAAAGACTTAAACTCCAGTGAATACACAACAACAAGCTTCATCATCTTCCACTAACAACAACTTGCAGCAATACATTCCACAACAACAAGCTGTTATCCCTCAACAACAAATCTATCCACAAGATCAACAACATTACCAGGAACAAGGAATCACTGATCTTGAAACTGAACAAGAACAAGCTTTGCTACATGCATTTGCATTTTTGGGTAAAGCATTCAGAAGTCGCTATTCCACACCAACTAACAACAACCAAAGGAGTTCTTCAAACACTCGCAACAGGCAAATTGCACAGCCGGGTGTGAACATAGGTCATCAAGGACAAATGGTTGTAGTTATTGCGAACCCACAGGGATATGCTACTGGATTTCAGATGGGTAATCAGGCGGTTCCGAATCAGGGTAATCAGTTGGGTCAGAATGTTGGAAATCAGATGGGTCAGAATGTTGGGAATAGAGCAGTGGGTAATCAGAATGGGAATGTTGCAGCTCCAGTCGTTGGGAATTATGGAAATGTGAATCAGGGTAATCAGGTTACATGTTACAACTGTCAAGGAGAGGGTCACATGGCAAGGAACTGTCCTACTAAGCCGAAAAAGAAGGATCTTGCGTATCTTCAGAAAGCTATCATGTTGGTACAAAAAGAAAATGCAGGACTTCAATTGAGTGCTGAGGAACATGACTTTATGGCTATTATGGATGATTTTGAAGACCTCGAGGAAATCAATGCAAATTGCATCTTCATGGCAAATATTCAGGAGACTAAGTACGACACTGATTCTGACGCACCTCCTGTCTATGACGCCAATGCAGTATCTGAGGTACCAATCACTGATCCATGCTATAACAATGTCATATTTGATGTGTTTACTCATGACGAACAGCATTATGTGACATCAGCACCTACTTATGATACATACCTGGACAATCCGAGTTGTAGCAATACTAACTCTGAGACTCCAGATGTGGATCCTAGTGGAGACTCTGAGGAAACACGTGCTTATTTTGAATCATTAATCAATAACTGTGGCATTGAAATCGAGAAAGTTAGAACGGTCAATCGCGAAGTTAAGGCCGCAAATGCTAAATTGACCGCTGAGCTTGAGAGTTACAAGGAGAATGCAAAAGCCTTTGAATTTCATAAAAACAAAGAATCAGAATTAGAAATTGGTTATCGAAATTTGGTTTCTAAAGAACAACTATTGCAAATCAAGTATAACACACTTGATGTGAACTTGAACATGAAAATTAAATCTTTAAAGAAGGAAATTTCTGATTTAAATGACCAACTTTCTAAACAAAAAGAAATGTTTTCTGATCTTGAAAAAGAGAAGAAGCAGTTGATTACTGATTTTTCAAAATGAGAAGATTCTCTCCTTGATGAAATTCTTGATAAAAATGAAAAAATCCAAACTTTGGAAAATTTGCTTCTTAAAAAGGGTCATTCTGCTCAAACAATCAAGATGCTTTCTAATTAAGTAAATGCGCATTTTCATACTAATCATAGAATGGCACTTGGTAACGACCCTTCTTCGTTCCTCAAGAAAGCTCAGAAACCTCAGAATGTGTTAAACAATGGAAATGTTTTACATGAACCCATTATTGTTCGTGATAATCCTGAAATGTTAGAACTATCCGAGGAGAGTAGATCAAAAATGAAACAAAAAAATCCGGAAATCAAACCAATTGATTATAACAAATGGAACAAAATTAACGGAATTACTTTTGTTAAAAAAGAAAAGTCAAAGTTTTCCATCACACCAAGTGTTTCAAACAAAGAGTCAACACCTGTTTCAAAATCTGTTTCAAAACCAGTTGTTGTCTCAAATTCTCTTTCGAACATTGAACAAATGTGTTCAAACAATCCTTTTAACACAAGTGATGCGAGAAGTATTTTAGAAAATGTGAAAACTAGAATTGCGGATCTTCAAGACACTGTTAAAACTAAAACCAATATTACAACAAACATCTGGTTTAATATTTTTGATAATGAAAATAAAAAATATTTTGAAACTCAAATTGCCCCTCAGCTGAATAACATCAACTCAAGGGTAATTCATTTTGAACAAGCGTTTTTGAAAGAAACAGCTGACTTTGTCAAGGACCATAAATCCCTGGTAAAGCAAGCTAATGACTGTGTCGAACACATCAAAGCTTTGGAAAATTTAAATGATTCTCTCTTCGAAGATGTTCTGATTACCGATATTATGCCAAATGGCCTCTTCATCACCAATATGTCTTATGACAGGAGCATCTGGAACAAAGTCCTGATTGTGGCATAGAAGATTATCCCATCTCAATTTTGACACTATCAACAATCTTGCCAAAGACAACATCGTCAACGGACTTCCAAAGTTCAAATACACCAAGGATCACTTATGTCCATCATGCGAACAAGGTAAAAGCAAAAGAGCATCATATAAACCCAAATTCGTACCTAGTTCGGAAGCAAGGTTGCATATGTTGCACATGGACTTATGTGGCCCAATGAGAGTTGAAAGCATTAACGGGAAAAAGTATATTCTTGTTATCGTCGATGATTATTCAAGATATACATGGGTTAGGTTTTTGAGATCTAAAGACGAAGCACCAGGCATCATCATCACCTTTCTGAAGCGTATTCAAGTACTTCTTCAAGCTCCAGTAAGAGTTGTAACAACAGACAACGGCACTGAATTCACAAATCAGGAGTTAAGAGCTTATTTTGAAGATGTTGGAATAACTCATCAAACATCAGTTGTTAGAACTCCACAGCAGAATGGGGTAGTTGAAAGAAGAAATCGTACTCTTGTGGAAGCTGCTCGCACTATGCTAATTTATTCTAGTGCACCGTTATTTCTATGGGCTGATGCTGTTGCCACTGCTTGTTTCACTCAGAACTGATCCTTAATCCATCCAAGATTCAATAAAACCCCATATGAAATAGTGAACACCAGAAAACCTGATATCTCTTACTTTCACGTATTTAGCGCTTTGTGCTATCTGACAAATGACAGAGAAGATCTAGGGAAACTGAAAGCTAAAGGTGATATTGGAATCTTCATTGGATATTCAGATAGCTCGAGGGCATTCAGGGTGTATAACTGGAGAACTAGGAGGATCATGGAGACGATGAATGTGAACTTTGATGAACTTTCACAAATGGCTTCTGAGAGACTCGCTCTAGAACCCGCACCAAACCCGAAGACTTCTGGACACATCAGTTCAGGACTCGTACATCAAAGAGCTCCATCAACTTTTGCTGCCACACCTCATGAACAAGAATGGGAGAAATTCTTTGAGGTAATGTTCGATGAATACTATGGTGAAACTTTGTCCACTGCATCAAACCATCATTCCGCTGCACCCGCTCAACATCATCTACCACCACCAACAGCAGATGTATCTACAATGGTCGAAACCAATGCACCAACTCCATCAACATCATCTACATCTACTCCAGCAACTCCAATTCTTCAGACAGTTTTACCAGCAGTTGATGAGCAAAACCAAAACATATCATTTCAAGAAGAACCTACACAAAACCAGAACAATGCAACGTTAGATGAAGACTTATTTGAAAACCCGTTTGCTACGGAATCAGCTGAATCATCTTCAAGCTTACGAGAACCATCTAACTCGCACTCGTATAATCTACGGTATCCTTCTACTCTGAAGTGGACTAAAGACCATCCGCTTG
The DNA here is from genome assembly GCA_019973895.1 of Chrysanthemum seticuspe. NCBI lineage: Eukaryota > Viridiplantae > Streptophyta > Magnoliopsida > Asterales > Asteraceae > Chrysanthemum > Chrysanthemum seticuspe. Next base: position 25,924,214 of record BPTQ01000003.1, read on the forward strand.
AACAAGTTATTGGTGAACCGTCAAGGCCAATTCAGACGAGACGCCAACTTGCCACCGATTGCGACTTGTGCATTTACCTTTGCTCAATTAGCAATATTGAACCGAAGAACATTCGGGAGGCAATGGCATAACCCGCATGGATAGAAGCGATGCAGGAGGAACTTCTCCAATACCGTCTACATGACTCTTGGGATATGGTTCCAAGACCAATTGACATTCGCGTCATTGATCTCAAATGGTTATTGAAGAACAAAAGGGATGAAGAAATGATTGTAATTCGTAACAAAGCTCGTCTTGTGGCCAAAGGATACAGACAGGAAGAAGGAATAGACTTTGAAGAGTCATTCGCGTCGGTAGCTAGACTTGAGGCAGTCAAGATATTCTTAGCCTATGCAGCTCACAAAAACATCACGGTGTATCAGATGGACATTAAGACCGCGTTCTTGAATGGAACTCTGAAAGAAGAAGTGTATGTGAGTCAGCCAGAAGGCTTCATAGACATGGAACATCCAGACTACGTCTACAAACTCAAAAAAGCAATCTATGGTTTAAAGCAAGCTCCGAGAGCGTGGTATGACGAACTCTCCTCTTTCCTGATTCTAAACAATTTCACCAAAGGAACGGTTGATCCTACCTTGTTTACACAAAAATGCAAAAACGACATTTTGATTGTTCAGATTTACGTGGACGACATCATCTTTGGGTCCACTAATCCGAATCTTTCAAAACATTTTGAAAATCTCATGAAAAGTAAATTTGAAATGTCCATGATGGGGGAACTAAAGTTTTTTCTTGGTTTACAGATACATCAATCCCCACGTGGAATTTTTATTAATCAAGCTAAATATACAACTGAGATTTTGAAAAATCATGGTATGGATAATTGTGACTCGGTCAGAACACCAATGGCAACATCACCCAAAATTAGAGCCGATTTGTTTGGGAAACCTATTGATCCGAAGAAATATCGGAGCATGATTGGTTCTCTCATGTACCTTACTGCTAGTTGACCCGATATTCACTTTGTTGTTTGCTTATTAGCACGGTTTCAGGCAAAGCCTACCGAACTACACCTCAAAGAGGTTAAAAGGATCTTTTGGTACCTGAAGACATCCATTCACAAGGGTCTTTGGTATCCGAAGGAATCCGGATTTGATCTAATTGCCTTTTCAGATGCGGACCACGCAGGTGATCAAGTTACAGCAAAAAGTACATCAGGAGGAGCACAATTTTTGGGTGAAAAGTTAGTAAGCTGGTCTTCAAAGAAACAAGATTGCACTGCACTTTCTACCGCTGAAGCTGGGTATGTGTCTCTATCTGCGTGTTGTGCTCAAGTTCTATGGATGAGAACACAACTCACAGATTATGGCTTTACTTTCGATAAAATACCTATGTATTGTGACTCAAAAAGTGCCATAGCCATATCATGCAATCCTGTTCATCACTCAAAGACTAAGCATATCAGAGTACGCTATCACTTCATAAAAGAACATGTGGAAGAAGGTACTGTTGAATTATTTTTCGTGAAGACAGATTACCAACTCGCCGATATATTTACTAAAGCCCTTCCAAAAGAAAGGTTTGACGATTTAGTTCGACGAATTGGAATGCGAAGCCTAACCCTTGAGGAGTTAGAACGTCTTCTCGAATCTTCTTGAAAATGATGTTCCAAAAAGCTTCGCCGTATATATTTTTGAAAAACAAAATAAAAAATTTGAAAAACCAACAAAAGCAAAATATAAAAATATAAAATCTTTCAAAAATACAAAAACATTAAAAAATCAAAAATCCAAAAATATTCTTCTCACGGCATGTCTCTTGTATAATCGATATTCTGTACGTTTCTAGAAATGTCATTCAACAATGATACGGGCATGTACAGATTCTTGAGCGAGAGTTCTTTAATGTTTTCTAAAACATGTCGTTTCTCAAATTTTCTTCAAAATATGGCTTTCGTATACTTCAGTACGAAACCCGGAAAAAAAATGATGACTTTTGATTATTTCAAATCAAAACTCGTATTTTTTAAAGAAAAATCAAGTGTACGCTTCAGTGCACTACATTTAAAACTGGTGAGAAATCAACATCATCTTGAGCACCTTGTCAAGATTGTTAAAAAAGATTTTCAAAATCTTTCAAAATACTCTGTGCTCAAGATAACTCCCTCTAAACCCTTTAATTGATTATACTTTATTAAAGGGGGAGTATAAAACTAAAATGTTCCAAATTCATGCTTAAATCAAATCCGTTTGTCTCCCCAAAAGATTCTAAAATGTTGTTTAATCCGTTGATATAAAAAATATCACAAATATGCTATTTTTGAGGGGGAGGAGACGTGATTAAAATGTGATCAAAACGTTTAATGATCGTTGTTTGAATCTCAAAATGAGCTCGACTCAGTTGAAACAAATGAATTGATGAGGAATCATGTACCATCTCGAGAAACTTTCTATGGTCTTGACCAGGACGGGTAATAATTTCAAGCTAGTTCTCTAGTGATGTAAACGTGTCTCGAATCGGTCTAGTTTATTTAAAGTTGATCAATTCAAAAAGTGCGAACTCTACCCTCTATGTGCAGATTTCTGTCATAACTTATAAGCACATGTGAAGGGGGAGTGTTTCTGAAAATATAAAACTCACGGAGTGTTTCAAACATTTTTTCTATCATAAACACTCTGAGAGATTTTCAAGAAAAATGGCTTTATGGCAACATGGGACAGTCATGGAGTTATAAGGTGACTAAGGATAGGAAATCCGTCCTATGATCCGCCAGAGCCGGAGGGATCTACCCAAGGACACCACCAATAGTTAGTATTAGAAGTCCTGAGGTATGATTGAAAAAAAGGGAGTAATGTGAGAAAGGAGAAAGAAGGGGTTGAAGAATTAAAAAGAAATATAATGAAAAAGGGTGAAAAGAAATAGCCCTCCATAATCAACCTTAGGGCAGAAACCGGGTTCAATACATATGCTATTGGTTGTCACTTAGATGACGCCGGTATTGAAGACAAAGACGTCATGGACCCAGTGACGCACTGCACTAAACCTCCTAGCCACTCAATTCCTCTTAAAAGGATTTGTTTCATTCTCACTGGGAACCCTACATAATCTATCGAATTTCTCTTAGAATTGGTTGGTATTGAAGAAGGAGACCCTCTCCCTAGTCTCCGCTTAGGAAACCAAAATGCACTAATTGAGTCTAGAGCCACGAGATTCATCAAAAGATCTCATAGGAACACTTGACATGACATCGCTTGTTGTTCATCAATTAGGACACAAGTGATATATTCTAGAGTTCTACGCAGATCTTAGCAATCTGCCAGAACATTTATGAGAAGTTTCACATCTGTGATCTTCAATGATTGAATGGAAACTCCTGCCAGGGTCAACATCAAGCAGCCCTGACAGCAGGTCACTTCGGTAACTCCCCGTGGATTACGCTTAGTGTGTCTCAAACGGTCTACAGTCGTGGGGTGATGCTTCGGTGTACCTCAGTGACTCATCTGAATTGTAGATGTACTTCAGTATATCGTGTTATCTCACTTGTGGGACTCCAGTTCAGGAACGGCCTTTGTAAGAATTAGAGATGTGTTTTCACACTATGCTGTTAACACCCTCGAAATTCAAACTTGTAAGTGTCGGAATCCGCTTATTACTAATCTGTTTTTATGTTTTCTTCTTATGGAAGCTCCGGAGCGGATTGATCGTGCAAATTCTCCATATGCTCATACCAACAACAAATGAAAGTTCTCATCAAAATCAAAGGCAACACAAAGTTAAAGATGATTCTTCGTCAATGTCAAAGAATCTACAAAGTATAAAGACTTGAGAACTACATCATTGGTAATTAAAAGTCAAATAGAAGTGTGAGCATGGTGGAGAATGACGCGGAGACACCTAACCAACGAAGTTGACAATGGCAGACAACACCATTAACTGATCACACAGCATGAAGGAACAAAGAATTAAGACTATCCTATATCTACACACAAAGTTCAAGCTCGAGAAAAGAAAAGACCTAATCAAGTGGAGCATCTTTTGAATGACCACCCCTTAGGGGGAGATTGTTAGCCTTAATAGTTTTTATTAGAAGTGATGGTCATTCACATTTAGGAACTTTGTATCGTGTGTTAGATATCATGTTAGAATAGTCAACAGGCTCGTGGATTGGTCTAAGCTAAATGGGTATTAGTTTAGTTAAGCTAGCCTTATATCAATCCATGTCCAATCCAATCCATACGAAGCCCATACAAGGCCCATGGCCAAGCCTTAGGGCATTATGTTACTTGAACTATAAATACCCCTCAAAGTCTCATTTGAGGGGTGTGCTTGAAAGTGTGTGTGTGTGTGTGTTTTTCGCTTTAATATAACATCTCTTGTTTATCTTTCTCTCCACACACATATACGCATAACATATTAACATCAAGTCACCATCTTTCCTTTCTTCTTAATCTTTTACGCATAACGTTTGTGTTTGGGTTTCACGTGATATACATGTAGCTTGTTATACGTGTTCTACTTGTTTGGTAAGTGTGGTATACGCGTAAAGTTGATATATTTAAGGTCCTACATTTAAGTACTTTTGATATTCAGTCCGATGCTTCTTGTGTTATTTGTCGTAAAAGTATGCTTTCTGATTGTCATGACAAATGTGTTGCTAGAGCTATTTTGTCTCGTTTACGGAATCTTAAGACCCGTAATACCTCTTGGCCCACTAATACTTCTAAGTCTGTGCTTGGTAAACCGCCCTCTTTAGATTCTAAGAAACGCATTGATGTCCCTGTAGTTCCAGTATCACCTCCAAGGAATGTAGTACCACCTAGTGCATTCACTAAGACTAAAGCAAAGACTGGTTGGAGATGGCAGAAATGGATACATAATACACTAGGATTTAAATGGATGCCTAAAGTCATTGATGTGTGTATTTCTACTATAACTGCTTCGGAACCCTCTAACACTTCGGGTTCCACATCCACTTCTATTCCATCTGTGTTGTCTGTGTGTAATGCAGGTGATACAGATCATCCTTTGGATTGTTGATAGCGGATGTTCCCGACATATGACAGGCAATCTTAAACTGTTATCAAACTTTATTACAAAGTTCATTGGCACTGTCAGATTCGGGAATGATCACTTCGCAGCTATCATGGGCTACGGAGATTATATCAATGGCAATATCGAAATTAGCTGGGATTATTATGTGTAAGGCCTCGGTCACAATCTCTTTTCAGTCGGTCAATTCTGTGATGGAGATTTGGAAGTTGCTTTTTGGGAGAAAACTTGTTTCATTCGTGATCTACAAGGAAACGATCTAATGTCTGGCTCTCGCAATTCTAGTCTGTACACAATCTCAATGCAAGACATGGTTGCTTCATCTGCCATCTGTCTACTTTCAAAGGCAACATCAACAAAATCCTGGCTATGGCACCGTCGTCTCTCACATTTAAACTTTCAAACCATCACCAACCTTGCTCGACACAAACTTGTTGAAGGTCTCTCGAGATTCAGGTATTCAAAAGATTACCTTTGCTCAGCTTGTGAATAAGGGAAAAGCACTCGTGCTCATTTTCCTTCAAAGGTGGAACACAACTCTCAGCATGTGCTTCATCTTCTTCACATGGATTTGTGTGGCCCGATGCGCGTGCAAACGATTAATGGCAAACGCTACATCTTGGTAATTGTCGATGACTACTCACGATGGACTTGGGTCTACTTTCTTCGAAGTAAAGATCAATCTCCACAGATGATCATCACCTTTCTCACGAAAATTCAGGTTCAGCTCCGGAACACCGTTCGCCAAATCAGAACAGACAAAGGACCTAAATTTGTCAACCAAACTCTTCAAGAATTTTATGAGAAAGTGGGAATTGAGCATCAGACATCTATTGCACGTACACCAGAACAAAACGGAGTTGTTGAAAGACGAAACCGTACATTAGTGGAAGCTGCAAGAACAATGTTAATCAATGCTAAACTTCCAGATTACTTGTGGGCAGAAGCTGTATCAACTGCATGCTATAATCAAAATCGTTCAATGATTACTAAACGCCACAACAAAACACATTTTGAGCTTATCCACAACCATAAACCGAATCTCAAACACTTTCATGTATTTGGATCCCTTTGCTACCCAAATAATGATCGTGATTACTTTGGAAAGCTCAAAGCCAAAGCTGACATTGGAGTCTTTATAGGATATTGTGAAAATTCTAAGGGTTTCCGGATCTGGAATCGTCGTACAAAACAGGTTATGGAAACGATTCATGCAAATTTCGATGAACTCACAGAAATGGCTTCTGAGCATAACAGCTTGGAACCCGGACACAACCATTTAAACTTCCCTCAAACCCCATCATCAGCAGAACAAAGCCCCCAGCTTACACGTTAACAAATGGAAAAGCTATTTGCTCCGCTGTTTAGTTATGACATTGATGAACGTGCTCCAGGTGTATCCGATGTTTCCGCTGCTCAACCTGATCATACTCTTATAACTGATACACCTGCTACAACAACTACTGTTGAAGAAGCACCACCAATTGACTCTACAACAACAGTTGAACAAACTGCATCCAACGACGTTGAACCAGCTGATGATGTTCTTAATAAAGTACCCCCACCTGCAGATTTTGACCCAAATGCGTTCTTTAACCCGTTTGCCAATGAAACTGCTGCACCTGATGTCGCAGAATCATCTACAAACCATTTGAATCCTCAAAATCTGCATAATGTATACCAACATCAACCCTCTACACATCGTTGGACAAAAGACCATCCTCTAGAGAATATTATTGGTAACCCGAATCAACCAGTCGTTACAAGACAACGTCTTCACACAGATGGTGAACACTGCATTTATGCACTCACTGTCTGCCAATCTGAGCCTAAAAACATTAAAGACACAATGACAAAAGACAACTGGATTGAATCCATGCAAGAAGGACTCAATCAGTTTAAACGTCTTGAAGTATGGGAACTGGTTGAAAGACCAACAGGGGTCTATGTCATTGGTCTAAAATGGATTTGGAAGAACAAATTGGATGTTGAAGGGAACGTAATCAGAAACAAGTCACGTCTGGTGGCTAAGGGTTATAGACATGAATAGGGTATTGACTTTGAAGAATCATTCGCTCCGGTTGCTCGTGATGAGGCTGTTCAGATTTTTCTCGCGTTCGCGGCTCATATGAATATAACGGTCTTTCAGATGGACGTCAAAACTGCTTTTCTGAATGGGCAACTGAAAGAAACGGTTTATGTCAGCCAGCCAGAAGGGTTCGTTGATCTCGAGTTCCCGAACCATGTCTACAAACTGAACAAAGCTCTGTATGGTCTCAAACAAGCTCCTCGGGCGTGGTATGATAAGTTATCATCCTTCCTCATTGCCAATAAATTCACCAAAGGTTCGGTCGATCCTACACTTTTCATACAATATCACGGGGCTCACATCTTAATTGTTCAAATTTATGTGGATGACATCATTTTTATGTCAACACACTTAAAATACTTAAATGCTTTTGCAAAATTAATGACAAAACATTTTGAAATGTCAATGATGGGTGAACTCACATTCTTTCTCGGAATGCAAGTTCACCAATCCCCCCGTGGTATTTTCTTGAGTCAGTCCAAATATGCCTTTGAATTATTAAACAAATTTGGAATGCAAAACTGTGACACCTATGCCACACCAATGGCTCATACCAAGAAGCTAGACGTTGATTTACATGGGAAATTGGTGGACCCTACCAAATACCGTAGTATTATTGGGTCTCTCATGTATCTAACAGCTAGCAGGCCTGATATTGTGTTTGCCGTATATCTTTGCTCCCGTTATCAGTTGAGACCAACTGAAACCCAACCTCTTTGAGGCTAAAAGAATCCTCCGATACATCAAGGGAACCATTAACTTGGGGATCTGGTATCCGAAGGATTCTGGTTTTGAACTAATAGCTTTTTTCAGACGCTGTCCTCAACAGAAGCAGTATATGTAGCCATGTTGGCGTGTTGTGCTCAAGTCATTTGGATGAGAACACAACTCAAAGACTACGGTTACGTATTTGACAAAATCCCGATGTACTGCGACAATCGGAGTGCTATTGCGATCTTTTGCAACTCTGTTCAACATTCGAAATCAATGTACAACGATCTTCGATATCATTTCATCAAGGACCACGTGGAACAAGGTACTGTTGAATTATACTTTGTGGGTACAGAATACCAATTGGCAGATCTCCTCACAAAAGCCTTAGCTCCTTCTAGGTTTAATGAGTTGGTCCACCGGATTGGTATGCGGTGTTTGACTCAAAAGCAACTGGATGAACTCTTAAAACATTCTTAAAAACCAGTCAAACACCAAAACCTCTTTTGTAAATATTTTTTCAAAAACAAAATACAAAATTATAAAATCAGATAAAACAACAAAAATATTCTTCTATCTATATTTCTTTTAACGTGGCAAGTACAATTCTTCCATCAACACTCAAATCTTTCAAAATTCAGTATTTTTTTCGATCAAGTGTTGAGGGGGAGAATGCAAATATTTTTCAGTTTCATAAAACTTTGTACTTGCATGTTACTTTATCCCGGTTGTTTCTTTAAATGGTGGTCACTTTTCTGGTTTACTGACACTCCTCGAACTAAAATTTATAAAACTTCATTATTTCTTAAGCCGAGGGGGAGTGTCGTCAAAATTCGTTCCAAATATCCTTCGTTTGGTAACCAAAATGGAAGTTATGGGCGTTAGATGTAAATGGTTAAAATGGAGGGACTTAATGTGTCAAATGCTCAAACAAATTTTAAATAAAACATGTCACAAACATATTTAATTCATTTACATTTAATTCCCATCTACCCAAATCCTAATATTCAACCCTCTAATCCGTGTTTTTGATCATCAAACAGTAAGTGTTTTCACGTTTCTAACATGATTATAAACAAAGGTTTTTAATATCATAAACATCCAATGGTTAAATCTCGTGTTTTAGAGAGATTTGTGTTCTACGCGTAACATAAGAACACAAATTCTTCATTTGAGTGTTATTGGTTAGAATGGTAGTGTCAAAACGCTTATCTAATCATATTGAAACCATCTATATCTTTAAAACTCATCCAAAAATACGAATTGTTTGATTCTTGAATTTAGGGTTTATGCGTAAATTTGGGGTTTTCAAATGTGAATGTTTTTGGTTAAAAAGATAGTTGTATGATGTTGTTTTCAAGTTGAATTGACCATATCCGTGCTTAGAATCTACCCAGAAACGCTAAACGCATGAAAATTGTTGATTAGGGTTTATGTTCATAAGTATTTGGGTATTCTTGATTCGCTTAGCCTTTGATGTTAAAACTTGGATAGAACTACTCATAAGGCTTCTTAGACCATACATAACAAGTTTGGTGCAATTCCCATGGTTAATTTGCTTACTCATAATTCTTAAGCTTTAGGGTTTAGGTTTACGCGTAACCTATTTCTACGCTTAACTGCTTAAATAAATATTCATGATTTGATTTGAAAAGGAATGAATGTATGTGTTAATGTTGATGTTAAGATGAATTTATTTAAGGTTTTCTACGCTTGAAAATTCAGAATCAAGGTTACTTGCAATCTACGCATAAGGACCACCTTACGCGTAGCATGTTATACGTAAGAGAAATGTTACGCGTAAGGTTCTACATTGGGGACTACGCGTATCCTGTGAAGGATATGCGTAAACAGTAACCTCTACGCATAACGTTGACTCTTACGAGTAAGCCTTACGCGTAAGGTTCCTTGTACGCTTACGCGTAAGCTCTACGCATAAGGCCCCTCTTTTCCTACGCGTAAGTCAAGAACCTACGCATAAGCTTTCGTTTACGCGTATAATCACTCCTGTTTACGCATAAGCTTGCCATTTCTACGCCTAAGCCTAGTTTTAACCTTAATTATGAATTGTTACGCGTGCAAACTTGTAAATAAATAAATCATAACGCCACGAAACCAATAATGTCACTAATAAGCTTAAACGTTTAATATGTTGTGAAAAATAAGTGAAAACATGGACTTTAAAACTTAAAGTAAATCAACTCACGAAACTTATCACGACGTCTGTGAACTATTGGACAAACAAGTGACATTGGACTCGTAACAATCATCGACATATCACATTTAATAATTAGACAATAAAACCATCTATTGACTAACATAATGTCTTTCGATATGTTGGTTCTTTTGGCTAAATATCTTTCAGATCACGACATGGACGCTCAAATGCAGAATGTAGAAGCACCAAATGTTCTCACCGTTGCTGATATCTTCCCTAATGGTTATCCAATGAAGATAGGAAAGAATAACCTTCGTGTTGATTTTGATACTCTCACCTGCTCAGAGTCTTCTTGTTTAATCGCTGTAGACATTCTGAAGAATCATCCTTATCAGAACATGCTCACCAATTCTGCTACAGTGCCGGAGATCTACATTCACCAGTTCTGGCATTCAATGCAAAAGATCAAAGGTCAAAATGCTGTGACGGTGACACTCAACCACAAACAAGTCACCATCACACCAGCAGATTTAAGGGTTGTTCTTCTCATTCCTGTCATCAAGCCAACCAAATACAATACCACACCAACTGAAGAGACCGTTCTGCAATTCATGATCGACATTGGTTATGACGAAGCTACAGGAGTAATCACTAAGCATTCATACGTGGATCTTAAAAATATTCCTCAGCCATGGAGAACCCTCTACATCATCATCACCAAATCAGTTTCTGGACGTGATAGTGGTTACGAGCATCCCAAGCTCGTGAAACTACAGATCTTTTGGGCTTTGATCAACATAAAACACATTGAAGTTGAAGCTCTGATATGGGACGACATGATGTCATTCCTTAAAAAGCTTGGCACCAAAATCCCGTATATCAGATATACAAAACTGTTGATCCAACGAGCTCTAGGGTATAATCCTGATATTCCCTTGAGACTCGATGACCCCAAACAACACTCCATGTTGTATGAGCCCACACTCTCAGTTAGATTTAAGGACTCTACAACAAAGAAACAAGGTGCAGTGCTGCCAGATCACCTTATAACCGATGATATCAAACAACTGTATTTGTACAAACGATATCTGGTAGCAGTTGAAGAACGCAAAGTAGGTTTTCTCGATGAAAAGTCCGCTGGTACACCTACAAGGAAAACCAGAAGAGGCAGTGCAGGAAGTGTTACAAGCACTGAGAGTCAAAGAAAGTTCCCAAAGAGGAAACCTCCACTCAAAAGGATAGTTCCCTCTAAGGAAGTTGTTCCTATTCCCATTCCCAAGTCTGAACCATAAAGAAAGCTAGTGGATGAAAGCTCTGAGGAAACCGAATCAGACGAAGAGGTCACCTACTCTGAAACTGCAACCGATGTCACTCCAACAGTAGCTAAACCTCCCAGTCCAATAGCTGACCAAGGCAAAGGGAAGACTCCAGTAATTGAGCATGAAGAAGAAAGCTCAAACGAAGAGCCACTGGATACTGACTACAGGAAGAAGTTCAAAATCATTAGACTCCAACACATGGCAAAAGAGTTTGTAGGATCGTGTATATTATTGTGTTGATGATTCGGGTGGTCTTGGGAGATCAAAATACATGTTTTCCATTTTAGAGAGAGAAAGTAGAGAGAGAGGGTGTTCTTTCTAGAGGTTTACACAAAGTATGAAATATTAGATTATGAAGCACCACCCCTTCCATGGATGGAAGGGGTATTTATAGTTACATGAAATACGACCTCCTATCGGCCTGTGGATCAGGGATACAGTGGGTAAAGACCCGTCCTTCCTCCACGGTGTTGCACTATGCTAAACTAGACTAATAACTAACTAATAAAACAATAAATAACGTAACTAACGATTTGTCTACGAGCTAAATTATGCTAGATAACACTTGGGGTGACCGACACTTCACTATGGAATTTTCTAATTCCTAACAATCTCCCCTTAAGGGAGGTCACCCCATGTTTTACATTTTGAATCCTAGCATTCTATTTTATCTTCAGTCTTGAGCTCGTAGACTTTAATTCTTCACTTTCGCAATCTTTGTGCTTAAGTAGTGCAACTTCAAAGTCCGCATTGATTTGTACTTTAAGTGGAGGTCTTTGAACTGATCCACATCTTTGATGATCTTCGAGCTTTCATTGAGATCAACAGCCACAGTAAATCTCTGGATCACCCTTTATTGTGTTGCCATCATGTGAAGTTGTGACTTTTGGACCGACATGCTCACACTTTTGAATCATGACATCTTTCCATCAGAGTAGCGGAAGCCTTACTGGTTCATGATATTTGCAGCAGCGAAGCAGAAGCATAGTATGAAATATCAGAACCAGGTTATGTAGATATGCACCAGTCATGATTTCTTCAAATTAAGTGTGGATGCTGTGAGCATGCGGCTTTGGATTGACTCCTCAATTCTGATCAGCTGCAACCGTCCAAATGTACCTGCAAACAACAGTTAGCAATAAAACACACGAAAGTGTCTTTGATCACTTTCGCTGAATTGAGGTACACGGCCCACGGTTCCCCGTTGATCAGTATAAATATTGCCTGTGAACAGGTAGGATTCCTAAGAATCTCCTTGACAGGGTTTCGCAGCTGTTCTAGCTGTTCTCAAACCGGAACGTCTCAAAGAAGACAACACGGAGTGAGTGAACCAGCGAATTGAGATTCACTGATTGATGAAAAATGATTTGAAAAACAATCGCGTACTGCTTGAAGAAAGAGTTATGCAATACGACGAAGGTTTTATGAGAAAGATCAATTTTCAAACAAAATACTTTTTGTATTAGAGAATGAGTACACATTTGACGTGCTAGCGAAAAGAAGAGATTCGCACATCGAACGGTTTTTCTAAAAGTATTTTTCAATCAGAGATACTTTTTGAATTTTGAAAACATAAGTACACATTCGACGTGCTAGAGAAAAGAAGATTTGCACATCGAACGGTTTTTCCAAAAGTATTCGTCAATTCCATTCCTGGACCAAGGTAGATTCAAGAAAGAATCTCCCCATCGTTTCTATCCAGTTGTCACAAGCTTGATCTTTTGCAAGATTTCACATGTCACCCACCAAGAGCTTGTTTGATGTTGGCTCTAGAAGGATTTCCATCTTCATTGTGAATACTTTACATATCACTCGGATGTTCTGGCAATACCACAAGGATAATGCGTAGGACTCTTAATATATACTTACTTTCCACATTGTGTGAAACAGCAAGTCTTCAATAATTTAGTGTCCTAATGAGATATTGTGGATGATCTCTTGGCTCTAGACTCAATAGTGCACATTTGGTTCCTGTGTCGGAGACTAGGGAGAGGGTCTCCTTCTTCAATATCAACAATCTCTAAGAGAAAGTCGATAGATAATGTCGGTTCCCCGTGAGAATGAAACAAGCCCTTTTAAGAGGAACTTGAGTGGCTTGGGAAGTTTAGTGCAGTGCGTCACTGGGTCCATGACGTCTTGTCTTCAATACCAGTGTTACCTTAGTAACAACCAGTAGCATATGTATTGAACCCGGTTTCTGCCCTAAGGTTGAATTGATGGAGGGCTATTTCTTTTCACCCTTTTATCATTCATTTCTTTTTCATTCTTCAACCCCTTCAGTGCTTACCGAGACTGCATAACTAGAACCTTGTTGGGTTTATTCCAGTACTAGCTTAGTCTCAGTCTGCACTCTTCCCATTCCTCACTTTTCTCCTTTTTTCAATATACCTAAGGACTCTACACTATCTAGTGGATTGTCCCTGGATAGATCCCTCCGGTTCTGGCGGATCATGGGAACGAATACCTAACCTAACCATCCTTATAACTCCATGCATAAAGTAAATTGGTCGGTCTTTTGGTATTGTTCATTCCTTCTCGAAACCAATTTGAAAAATCATTTGGAAAACCAATCAAGGTACTTGTGATACGAGATCAAAGCATTTTGTACCTTAATAGTTTTGATCATTTAGAAAACCTCCCCCTCAACATGTGCGTATGATTTAGAAATTGTTTAGCACAAGGAGGCAAGAGGACTTTGAAATATTTTCTTTGATCACAATTTTCATATGAAAAAGCCATTTGATTTTCATGGTAAACTTCTCCCCCTCAATATGTGCATAGGATTTGAAATCATTTTTATCACATAGAGGCAAGAGTTAATTTGAAGCACATCCACAATCACAAGCGCCATTAAGAAACCATTTTAAAACTCAATCAAGGTACTTTATGTTAAAACATAAAAGCATTTGCACCTCGATAGTTTCTTTTCTTATAAAATGCTCCCCCTCAATATATGCTTCAAGATTCGAAAGCTTTTAGCACATATGAGAGAGCAGCCTGCACAATTAAATCAAAACGATCACCTTTTATCAAATTTCATTATTAAATCACAAATTCTCCCCCGATCAAAAATATCAAACCCTTTGAGATTTTAGATCCCAAGTGATTTAATTCAGTTTAGAAAACATGGGAGAAAATGTGGCTTGGTTTAAATACTCATCTGGTTTTTGGATAAATCCTCCTCCTCAACATGTGCATTATGTATATTGAAATCGTTTGGCACATGGAGGCAGGAGTGCCTTTAAAGGACTAAAACCAATTCCATTTAAAACAGATTTGAGATTTAAAACACGATCTCTACCCCGATCAGAAATATCAAACCATTTGAGATTTGTGATCCCAACTGATTTAAATCATTTAGAAAAATTTGGGGAAAGACGTGGCAGGATTCAATTTTGAAAGATGACAGATAAGGACCATTTTAAGACATTAAAGATTGTTAGTGTCAGGTATGATAGTTTTTAAGAGATCTTTTAAGTAAAACAAAACAATTTCACAATCAAACAAGAACAGAAAAAATTTCATTTTGAAAGACCTTGATTCTAAAGAAAAAAAATCATACCATGACATAACATTAAATCTTTAGATCACCACTTATTATCGTACAAGACGGAACTTTTGTGAAGAAACATCGTTTGAAAATATTTTATTTTAAATCACTCTCCCCCTCAATCCATGACAGAAGTCAATAATTGAGTGACTTAGGTTTTGATAACATGAAGTCCGGTGATTTTCAAAAATTAGTCCAATATATTTTCAAAACAATATTTTCCATTTTCAAAACAATTTAATTAAATTATTCAAAATTGTTTAAAAATGGTATCCTGCACAAAGATACGTTAGGTGGTTGAGAAGCTTCTGTTGTTGTTGCTGTAGGGTTTGGAAGAAAAACCGTCTGCAGATGCAGTGAGACTTCTTCTTACGTTGCATTTTGAATGCCAACTGAGGTCAAATTAAGCTCCGTTTCTTCAATCACTTAGAAGAAAACCATCTGCTGATGCAGTGAGACCTCTTACGTTGCATTTATGCCAACTCTCCATAGAAGTCCAGTTAAGCTCCGTTTCTTCATTTGTCAACCCAAGATATAGTTACCCTTTCCTTTCGGCATCCAATCATCAATTGTGGGATCCGGATCGGGAACATTATTATATACCAATATACCTGCATACGTTAGTGAACACACACAGATATATGGTGGTCGACATCACCCAAACAGCAATCGACTAATAAAAGTCAATGTAACATATCAATCAGATCATATAAATGTATGGGAATAATGTGTACATCAAACTCTAATCATCTAATCCTAGCAATCATATCCTAGGCACCTAGTCCTTCAACATAGGTTAACATCATTTTTAATTAAGCATATTAGGATAATTAAGAAAGCCCGTTAGATGAAATAGATTTGAAAACATTATCCCCCTCAATCAATGACTCAATTTGTGAAAAGTTTAAAAGTGCTGAAGTCATTGATTGAGTTTGCAGATTTAATAAAAAGTCTGAAACTGATTGTTGTTAAAGCAACTCATTCAACACCATTTATGAAAACACCAAATATTTTTCTGAAGAATTTTAGACGGAAAAACATTTGTGTAGGAACAGCAGTCCTTCGACATACTTTCCTTGTTTTGTTTTTAGGATAAGTGCACGAAATATTTGAAAAATTGTTTTAGCGCAACACTTTCCTTTCTTTAAAAGAGCGGGTTACTATCAGAAATAATAGCAAACCATTGTTTAAGCGCGGGTTACAGTCTGAAGTAACTGCAAGCCATAGTTTAAGCCCGGGTTACAGTCTGAAATAACTGTAAGCCATATTTAGAGACATGTTTTGGAAAGAAATATTTACACCTCCTGCTCGAACTTCATCTATGGTCCCGTGCCATTATTGAATGACATTTCTAAGACCGTAGATGTTATCGATACCAGAAGACATGTCTAGAGAAAACATATTTTTGGAATTTTTCAAATTTTCTGATTTTTATGGGTTTTTGTTGGTTTTATATTTTTCTATTTTCTTTTTATTGGTTTTATATTTTTCTATTTTGTTTTGCTGGTTTTATAATTTTGTATTTGGTTTTTCAGATAAATATATACAAAGATAGAGTAGATGATATAGTTAAAGAAGATGATGATACGAGTACCGAGATAAGGATATCAAACAGCCCCGTTGAAGAAGATAGAAGTCATCATCTCTTAAACATTCACCACCAAAGCTTCCAGGGCTCTTGAATCGAGGAAAGAAATTGAACCATCTGAAAGTGAGACTCTGGCAGCTTCCCCCCAAACCGAAAATCCTTTGGATGAGCAGATTCGAAGCTCTATTTCAAGCTTTCCTTAGCCTGGTGCACAGAGATGCACACCATAATCATAAATCCCGCTGCTCCATTTAAGAACGATAATCGAGGTTCTTCGTTCGGGGTTATATCATCCAGTAGAAGAACAGCAACGTTTCATCCCACTCTTGAATACCTCTTCTCAAATTCCTTTTCCACTGAAGTTTGAAGCAATCCATTCCAAAAGGTGTCGAGAGACCACTTCCCCCGAGTAGTTGAATTGATGCAGTCAGTCTCTTAGACTAGAGCTCACGAACCCGAATACACATACCCGAAGACAAAGAAACTTATACCATCGAAGTAGCAGATTAAGTCCAATAGCCAAAGAATAACCCCGATGTATACTTTTCTCTCCCCCTGAAGAAAGTGTATGAAGCTCAAGAACCCGAAGTACCCGAATGCCCAAAGAGAGAATAACCGATAACATTGAAGAAGCAGGCCAAATCACTGATTATCTCTGCGGGTGACAATCTCTGCGGATGTCAACTCCGGAATAAGTGATTATATCTCTGAATCACAGATTGAGCCCTCAAGTGAAACAGCTGAGCATCCCCAATGTACACAATTCTCTCTCCCCTGATGATTGCGATAACATCGAGATCATCACACACTTGTGTACCTTCTTTCATCATCAGAAACTAACTCTTACATCTCTTCCCCCGCGTAGTTGGAATAAGAACACTAAACGCTTTGATGAGTAAAACCTTGAGTTTCTCTACGGTCATGACATTTGTTTTCCCGGGATATCTTCAATCATTTAGAAGAGTTAAGTTCATCAAGTTTACTCGCCATGAGTCAAACCTTGAGTTTCTCTACGGTAATAACATTTGTCTTCCCGGGATATCTTCAATTACTTAGAAGTATTAAGCTCATCAAGTTTACTCGCGTTTAGATGCTTGTCTCCTTCCCCCTTGCTGGTTTTGATACTTCAGAATCAGCAACATATTTTAAGCCCATGTACTAGAAATCATTTGAGAAGAACATCATTAGCTCAGATGTATCTGTGAGAATCAACTTGCTGCAGAATGTGAGCAAGTCTAATTGGGGATTAAATCTGACATATCACTCTCCCCCAATTAGTGCTCTCCCCTAAACCGACAATCTGTTTGATAACAGCCCAGATTAAGAAGAAGTCTTTAGATCGTTAAATGCAACTCGTCTTTTAGTCTTCTACCATATATCAGAAAATGTAGAACCGACTGTAGACTCGACCTTCTTCAAGATTGTCCAGTTGGGGAATAGATAGTTAACATCTTCAACACACCAAAAACAAGAACATCACCAAAAAGCATCCCAATCAACTTACATCTTGCAAATCCCCTTAACTAAAATCCCTCCCAATCAAACAAGAACAGAAAGATGTTCATCAAGGAAATCAGCAATCAGGCCGCAACGAACACACGAGATGGTAATACCAAGCAAACAATCACATCAAACAAGAACAAAAGGTTGTTCGGAATCATCATGTTGATGTGCACGTGAAGCATTAACCGGAAGCACTTTGTCAATAAACTCATATCAGCTTGTGAAGATGTCAACTAACGGCTCTTAAGAAGAAACTCCATGTGAAGATTACCCGATAAGAAGAAGCTCGGTTCTTACATGAGTTTAGAGCCGTATGACCATTATTTAAATTCTCAAATAATAATCAACCATGCAGAAATTTCACACTTCTTCTCCCCCTCAAGAATTGCATACGGAGTTGCCATTCTTGATTAAATAAGTGAAAATCATCCGAATGTTCTATTCACACTTCTCTCCCGCAAAATAAGCACATGATGTCGCCATCTTCGTTATAATCGAGCAAGTGGAATGAGAAAAACAATCAGTGGTAGCCCGGTTCACTTGATGACTGAAGCGCATGGAAAAAGTATGAAGCATGTTGATGAGAATGGTCATAATAAGAAGATTTATCTTCTTTAGAAGATAAAGCGCACTGACACGTACACTTTTCTTTTCTTTAGAGAGCGAGGCCTGAACTGATGTGAACAGACGTCATAATCTCTCTCTTTTCAATCTCTTGGCAAAACATGTAATCAACCCCATTATCATTCAGTAGGCTTTTTGTCGTGACAGCTGATGGAGATAACCCAATATGATGAATTTGACCCTGAAGTAAACTAACCCGAAACTTGTGACTTAAACTTGCACATGTGAAACAAAGAGCGGTGCCGAGAAATCATGCTCCATTGAATCTCTAAGTACTCTATACTCTTCAACCAACCAACCATCAAGTAATAGACGTACATCACCTCTTGAAAATCCACAATTGAATGTGACACTGAGCATACAACGTAACTCCTTAAAGTGATAGTTATTTTGTGGTGGTATGAACCCAATTCCTCCAAGTGGTAAAAAGAAAAGGTAAAAGACACCCAACAATAACTAGATTTCCAAGTCTTCGTTTATGATACTAAGCTCGAACAAGGATCATGAAGAATCTTCATCCAACCATCCCCGATACCTTCAGATACTAAGTACACTCGCCCGTGATAATTCACTTCAACCTCAAATAAATAATATTGAATTAACGCCGTTGTCACATCCTCTGGTTAACTGCTCAAATCTAGCCTTCTTTGACATTTAAACGAACTATGATAATGGTTTCATCCCGACCATGGTTTAATTAGCATAACCCCGTAAACTTTGAAGTAACCAAACCGCCATGACGAATATCCAAACACACATCCAATTTATGAAGTACACCCTTTTATCCCTTCTTCAACACAGAACCCGTAACACCAACATCAGAAGACCCCGAGATACGCTTTCCTTTCTCCAAGATGGTTCCATCATCACGGGATTTTACAATTCTATAGTTTAAACCGAGTAATAGTTTTTTTCGCGGGATTTTACAAAACCAAGAACAAACCGTATGATTGATCCAGAAATGCACTTTACAATTACCAGGATGTTTCCATTGTCACGGGATTTTACATGTCTATGATTTAAACCGAGAAATAGGTTCTTTCGCGGGATTTTACAAAACCAAGACAAAACCGTAAACAATGTCAGCTTGAATGTGTTATGGCAACTTTGGTTTCGGTGAATATCTGTTTTAGGGGAACATGAAGTGGTTTATCAATGGTTTATTATCCAGCATCAACACCATCATCAACCATCCAATCAATACTTTGGTAAACACATCATTCACGCAATCTGTCGGCTATTGTAGTGACCACATGGAGAAGTAAGTCCGATATACCAAACTTGATCATGAAGTAGAATTCCCCAGAGAGTTTTTAATTAACCTTGTACTAATCCTTGTGATGAAGAAACGGTGTACCCAATGTACAAAACCTCTTGACATATCCTCAACTGCGTGAGACACCGAAGTGATAGCTACGTTGTGGGTTAATTAAGAAAGAATCACAACCGTAACTAAATAGCCAAGTCTTTATCACACTCTGTAAATGCCCAAACAAGTCATCTTCGCGAAAGGGTAGAAAGAAAGAAGACAAAAATTAAGTAACCGCGCCCGGAAAACCTCACATCAAATCCAAATAAGAAGTACCGTACAAACAGCCCCGTAGACTACATTTTCCAATAAACACTTCAAGCCGCGACATAATGATCTCTGTGAAAATGCATAAACCAAAGTATCAACCTGGACAACACATCAAATCTCATCCTCAACTTGCACGACTCAAATCAAACCAAATCACTAATCAAATCACATAACACAAAGCACATAAATACAATCCAATTTAGAGAAGCTCATTTGTGCACCATCCAAAGTCTTAGCATATCGTGGGTAATATTCAAGCTCACCTCCAAGAATATTACCATCAAAATATATTCGGCTATGAATTACAAATAAGCTCCAATTAACCATAATCAAATAAAATTCATGACTCAATCTTCGAATAAGTGAACACTCCATGTGATGGCGTACCAGTTGGCCCAACATGTTAACAATGTTACCACATGGCCCATGTTCAAGAAATAATCCGGTTTGGCCCATGCATAACCCAAGTTCGGTACACATTCATACCCTGGAATATATAAAGCGCACCTATCTTACTTAATCCCTAATATATCTCACACACCAAACCCTAATCTCTTTCTAGTCCGCCCCCTCATCATATGCAGCAAAACCGACCAAACCCTAGATATTCACTCAATAATCTGCCTCCATCTCCTTTTATTAACCAAAAACGCACCAAAAAAAATCTTCCCTTTAATAATAATAATACCAAACCATGAGCATCTTGAGATCATTCATGTTAACACCTCGCCACAGGGTTGGCTTGAAGGTGGAACGGATAGGCCACAGAGATGGTATGAGATGTGTGATGGCCACAAGGATGACATAAGGCTTGAAACGGCTTCGTTGATGCACAAATACATTCAGGTAGGTATTTCCTTGAAGCTTTGTTGTTTTAATTGAGTCGCAAATGAGCCAAGTACATGAGTTAACATATTTGTTAATATCATTACTTAGTTTCGGACATTAACAAAGAAAACATTATAGATCCGTGAAGCACAAGATCATTTGTGTATAGATCTTTAAGGATCTATGTGTTCTATGAACCGCACACAAGGGGTCAAAGCAGAGATCAATATATATAGTTTTTCCTTTGAACCTTTGATTTGTCTTTCAATTAACTTAGCGAATCAAGTCACAAGAAATAACATCGTTGTTATTTTCTTTGACATTTGGCTCGAATATTGACAAACATCCTTTAGATCGATGATGATATACTTTGTGTGAAATGACCATTGAGTCTTGGTATATCCATGATAAACACGAAGGAATTTCTGAGATATGATAGTGAGCTTATTTTCATTGTGTTTTAGTTAACTGAAACATTCGAATGGGATTAGACTTGGAGACAACAGTCTTGGACTCTCTTTCAAATCATTCGAACAATCAATAGAGGCTTGAGACTTTAAAGGTTGGATCGATGATGGAATGTAAAGCTCATGTTAGTTGACCTTTAAGAAGTCTTCATTAACTTGTACAACATGAGGACATATCTGAGATCAATTAAATTCATGTTGATAATGTTGATAAGTTGAGACATGTTTAAGTGCGAATCTTGAGTCTTGAATGGGTTCAGATGATGTTTAGAGTCATGTATGAGTCATTTCTTCTTCTCCATCTCATTCTTTTATGTCAAGTCGCTAGCCCTATTTTGTTTTGCTAATTTCTGGTCAACAAATCACTACACTTTTTCTTTACAAAAGATAAGTCGCTAGCACCAAGTCTTGTGTCAAGTCGCTACATACGTTATGGAGCCAAGTTGCTAACTTTTTCAAACATAGCAAGTCGTTACACCTTTTAGATACAAATCGCTAACCTGCTAAATAGCAAGTCGCTAGCTTCATTTACTTCAAATAAGTCGCTAACTGGTTTAGATAAGTCGCTACCATATCAAAGTTACAACTCGCTACCTTTTTCAAGATAAGTCGCTACCCACTTTTACAAAGCAAGTCGCTACGACTTGTTAAATAACAAGTCGCCAGGCCATCTTTTAACCAAGTCGCTACTTAGCTTTTGACATAACTCGCTACCAAGACTTTTGACATTTTATGATGAGTTTTCCGACCTGTTTTCCGCCCATATTCATACTAAACCCAGAAATCTGCATATAACAGTTTTTGACCCATGTTTGACCACGTATAGACTTCACAGATTTGGACAAGTAATCAAAACCGTCACCAGTGCATGATAACTTAAGTATGTTTGGACCATAAACTGACACAAGTGAAGAGACAAATAAGAATACATGGATAAAGCAGAAGACTTTTTGGACCAAACCATGAATCTGGACATAAATGAGGACAAGTCTCTAGCAAGAACATGACCAAGTCTCTAGCAAGAACATGACCAAGTCTCTAGCAAGAACATGACTAAGTCTCTAGCAAGAACATCAAAGACAACACCAGCAGATTCATATAAAAACCATACGAGTAACAAAAACAGATTCATAATATCAAAACCACATAAAAAACCAGATTCATACTAACAAAACCACACATGTTATCACCTCATAAAAACCAACAGCCAATCTGTTTTAAAAAAATTAACCATTCGAATCATTACAAACAACACAACCTTGGCTCTGGTACCAATTGTAGGATCGTGTATATTATTGTGTTGATGATTCGGGTGGTCTTGGGAGATCAAAATACATGTTTTCCATTTTAGAGAGAGAAAGTAGAGAGAGAGGGTGTTCTTGCTAGAGGTTTACACAAAGTATGAAATATTAGATTATGAAGCACCACCCCTTCCATGGATGGAAGGGGTATTTATAGTTACATGAAATACGACCTCCTATCGGCCTGTGGATCAGGGATACAGTGGGTAAAGACCCGTCCTTCCTCCACGGTGTTGCACTATGCTAAACTAGACTAATAACTAACTAATAAAACAATAAATAACGTAACTAACGATTTGTCTACGAGCTAAATTATGCTAGATAACACTTGGGGTGACCGACACTTCACTATGGAATTTTCTAATTCCTAACAGAGTTTGAAAAACAACAAATGCGTGGCCCCAGAGGGTCAAGTGGTGGTGTCCAATCTACACCAATTCCTGATGCGGTTAATCAACTCGATAAAGCAACAACAAAAGCGCCTGGAGGATTCTATTGATTATGACTTTGAGGAACCTAAAAAAGAAAAGTCTGAGAAAGAAAAAGCTGATGAAGAGTCTGCAGCTCTAACCAAAGCAGATGAAGAGGCCCAGACTCAGGCTGAAGTAAAGACTAAATCTGGACAAGATGACCAAGTGAATTATGATGAATATCTTATTGACAGTCCTACTCGCTCTAAGGAGGAAACTTCTGAACCTCCTAAAGACCTTGAATCACCTCACGACTCTTCATCATCAGATTCTTCTTCTCACTCTTCACCTCCACCATCCAAAGGAACAACCAGATCCACATCCAAATCTGTGAAGAAACCAACCGACTCTTGGATATCTCGGGCAAAGACAAGGATTGTTAAAGCTGTCAAGCAGGTCAGGAAGAAAGATGTGACCAATAGAAAGTTATATATACTCGCTGACAACATCAAACATCTTAATGACGAGATAGAAAAGATGTCTAATGAAAGGGAGTATATTTAGAAGTTCATGCAACGTGATGTCCAAGGGGAATGAACGAGATGATTAAGGGCTATACTCATCAGTTCTTACTCGACAAAGTTCCGAGCGTGACAAGAGAGATGTTCAACAGACAACTCTTGATGCGTGCTAAACAGTCAAGCTAAATCACTCAAGCCTGCCACTTGTGAATGGCAGACCGTAATCAGCTTAAAACTGCTCAAGCACGAATGCAATGAAGATCAGGAGAGTATAGTGTTTCCCCAGGTCGTTAAGTCCCAACGAGCTGTGCGAGAATAGTCAAACGTAAAGTGATCGAGAGGATTTGAACGGGAAAGGATAGTGATTGATCTATACCTAAAGAGAAAGCCCATAAACTACAGGGGCTTAAATGCAAGTTAAAGAGAATTAAAAAGATAAAAAATATTAAATAAACGCTATCACTATTTGCAAAATGATGTTTTTGTTTTTATGTTTTTATAAAACTTAATTTAAAAACTACGTTACGTACAAGTTAAAAAGTGAAACTTAATCAATATTAACCCTAAAAATATGAAAATGATATTTTTACAAACCTAATGATAAAAGAAAATTTATAGAAAAAGAAAATTATTTTTATAACTAATTATCTAATTATTATTAATTAAAAACTATTTTTAACTATTAAATAATAACCTAAAATACAAGAAAATATGAAATAAAGCTAGAAAAATAAAATTATGACTTAGAAAAATCTAAAATATCAAAAGAGAATTTTCAAAACTATTTTTATATTTTTCTGATTATTTTTGGATTTTCTATGAATTTTAAACTATTAAAAACTAATTAAATTACTTAAAAATACAAATTTAACTAAGAAAAATCTAGAAAAATATTTTTTTGGCTTTTTATATTTATCTTAACTTAATAAAAATGAAAAATTATTTTTTTGAAACTTTTCTTAATTTTTTGTATTAAATGCTATTTAAAAAGTGCTTAAAAACTATTTTTAATTAAGAAAAATACTAAACAGTTACCAAAATTAATGAAAATCTCATGGAAAATTCTAAAATGATAATCTTAATCTATGAAAAATAAGAAATTAGATGCTTATGTGTGAAATATTAGAGCTGCAGTGTAACTGCTATGAGAATAAGCTACTTAAAATAAGCAAACAAGTTAATTAAGCTACCAAACAATGACTAAAGCTAGATTATGCTAGAATAAGCTTAAAGCAACTAACTACACCTAATCCTAACAAGCTACAAGCTCTGATCAATGATTTAAACAAACTGCCTAGTTAAGCCAAACAGTGAATCAGGCCCCTACTTTGAGCTTATTCACAAGCTTATCAGAAAAGCTTGAGTGAAAAACAGATAGGTGGTCTTCAAGACCACCTAGCAGACTATACCTAAACCAAAACTCAGACCCTAACTCTTTGAAATGAACATTGTGCAAGGTCTGCAATATCTGAGAAAAACTGGTTTGATATGATTTTTGACTTTTAAAATCAGTTATGAAGTTTGACTAAGTTGAGTTTTAATCCAATTTATTGAATTGATAATGATAAAATATGATGAAATGAAAGCAAAGCAAGCTCACTTATCAAATTATACACCTCTATGCTAGATTATACCAACTGTTTTTCACAGATTTCAGAATGAGAGCAGTTTTAGAGAGATTTTGACTTTTGAGTGAAACAGATGCAAAGTAATGATCATTTTAGCTTCAATATAACTCATGATGATTATAACAACTAAACTCTACTACTGAAATAACCTCTAGCACAGATCTGTCCACTATTCCAAACACTGATATAAAGACTG
>BPTQ01000003.1:25949744-25963206 GCA_019973895.1 Chrysanthemum seticuspe
GGGGGGGGGGATCAACGATCGAGTCTTCGGTGTCACCAGTTTATGTGGAAAGGGCGGTTTTGGTTGGTTATCGGTTTTCCGTGGTTTTCAATAGGTTTACTGGACCTTGGTTCACCCTTCATTAGTCTCCTATCTCTCTCTGAGAAACCTCGATATTTTCTCCTTCTTCTTCGTTTCCTAATCCTCATCAATCAAAATCAAAATGTTACATACAGCAAAATACTAAAGAATCAGATTTTATCTAAAAATCAACATAAAATTTCAAAGTAACATAAATTCATTTGGTAAAGTCACATAAAGTTGAGATGAATTCATAGTTAAATTCAAGTACAAGTTAAAGGTAAAACATACAGGTGACAACTTTAAAGATAAGAGTTTTAGAATACGTTTTCGACAATCACTGAACAAAAATTCGAGTTTGTATGAGTAAATTCGAATAGTAACGAGAAACACTCAAATTTAAATTCCAAGTTTGTACTTGGTTCCAGGTCATTTGGATAACTTTTGGTGCCTTTTGGCTATTGGTTGGTTTTGGCGGGAAAGGTGTATTTGACCACTGTGGCTTCTGAGCTAGCAACTAGGGGGGGGGGGTGGACTTGTAGGGGTGATGATGAGGTGGGAGAGGTGTTGGGATAAGGTGAGGGTGATTTGGGTGTAAGTTGCAGGGATTAGCAGGCAAGTGGGGAAGAAACCCATTAGGGAGGGAAACCAGTATGTTTGACTGGGGTGTTTGACCAAAGGGTCCAAAAAGGGTGTGACAGGGGGTCCAAAAAGTGAAATGGCAGGGGTCTAAATGGGGTTCAAGGTCCAAAAAGGTATAAAGGTTATAATAACATAGGGACCTAAGTTGCCAATTCTGAAAATTGAGGGACCAGGCTGCCATTTCATCAAAGTTGATCCAAGGGTTAAAAGTGACAATCTCAAAAAGTACAAGGACCAAACTTGCCATTTTCCAATTTCCAGGGGCCATTTTTGCCAAATTTCAAACTTGAAGGACTAATTTTGTAATTTTCTCAAAGTTTTTATATTTTTCACCAAAGGACTAATTTTGACAACTTATGATTTTAAAAGGACCTTTGGTGATTTTTCTTTTGAAATTAGGACTCAGGGACTATTTTTGACAATTTTAGAAACTTGGGGGACTGAAACTGCCAATTATGCAAACTTTGCTCATTTTTCATCTGATTTTAAACATTTTGCATCTGAAACATATAAAACGCAATTTTGGAATATTTTCAGTATTTTGATGCATTTCTGAGCATTTTTAGACGTTTTGCAGTTCAGATAGACCCAAAAATGATGAGTATTTACACACTCATCAATCCCCCACACTAAACTATTGCTAGTCCCTAGCAATGTTTTAAGAAAAATTAATGGATTTCATCTCTTTACCAAAAGCCATTACTTCTGGAGTAGCCAAATGTTTCAGTTCAAGTAAGAACCTTGGTACACCGATAACCAAATGATTTTGAGCAAATCACCAGCTTTCAACGGATTTGATTTGTCTTTACCAGAAGCCGTTTGCTCTGGACTAGCCAACTCTTAGATAAATTATCAATATTATCTTTGGTGAGCTGATTACCAATTATGGTTTTTCCACTGCCTTTACCACAAGCCATAAACTTGCGGGCTAGCCAACTCTTCACTTTTAAAGATATGGTGAGCTGAATACCATACAATTTTGGGCAAATTGCAAGCCGTCAACGGATTTGAGATATCTTTACCAAGAGCCGTTTGCTCCTGGATTAGCCAATCCTTATGTGGGTTAGACATGGTGGACTGATTACCATTTGTTGTGTTTAGTACATAGTACTTCCACTAAATTTTTTTTTTTTTAAATTTGGCCATTTTGGGGAAAAAAGGGACTAAAAGGGTACATTTATGATCAAAATTCGCCAGAATTTCCCCCCCACACTTAGAAATGAATATTGTCCTCAATATTCAAAGTACCGGTTGTTATGCCGAAACTTAGAACGTAAAAAGATAACATTCTAGCTAAGTGTAGAAACACAACAATTATTCTCTTTCTTAATATTTACAATTTTCATTCATTTTTTAGATCTATATACAACATGTGGGGCATCTCCCCCACACTAGGGTGGTACACACGGGTGAAAACCCATGTAGCATGCTACTGTTTTTTATTACCGAGTCGCTAGCTTGACTCGACCCCGAATTCATTGGTTCATGGGGAAGTAAGTGGAAGAGACAATCTCCATCGGACTTTCATTCAAGATGTTTGGATAAACATTGAAGTACGTGAAAGTTCCACACTGATGAGATATACAGACAGACCCGGCTCACAAATGGTACATGGAAATGCCTGGGTCAAAGATAATGTCTTCATTCCCGAAGGAGTGAAGAACAGGAGAAGCTATGGGATAGGTGAAGAAGAGAAAGAAAGTCATGATAATAATCTTGACTAACTCATCATCGTCAGAAGGGGAATTCATGATTGCATGAATTTTATCTTTTAAGCTCAATTGGTTTAGACATATCCCAGGTGTGTCTAGATCAAAGTAGAAGTTATCATACTCCGGCGGAGATATGATATGAGTGGGTTCATCTGAGAACTCCATGAAGGTGAATGAATCATAGTCAGAATTGATATGAGTGGGTTCACTGGTGAACTCCTCCAATGTACATGATTCATAATCGGGGAGAGAATTATGAGAATGAAAAGTGGTACTGCCACTAATCTTCTCTCCCATATTATTAAAACAGAAGGCTTTCATTTCCGGAATAGAATCATCGGAAAGAATGTCACTATCCTTAATGGGGATAGGAGATGAAATAGGTTTTTCATTGAAAGCCTCGATTTTAGAAATGAGAAGACTGACATTCAGTAATGTTGCACGAAGTGCTTCATCTTTGATTTCAGTGTCAGTAACTTCATCATTCTCTTCTTCTAAGCTAACAAGCTCAGAAGGTAAGTCTTCCACATAAACGATGTCTCCACAAGATAACGAATCATTATCATTAGAATCGGAGAACATCTCAATATGATCATTTTGGAAGACAAGAGGAGGAGGGATATCACACACATGATCAAGAATTCCCTGTGACTCTCTTGGGATTGGGACAAGGTTCTCAACACTAGACTTTATGAATTCGTCCGATTCCTTTTCAGGAACAGTGTCAAGATGCTCGTCCCCCATGCTCAGAGAGTGAGTGGGAGCTTCGGGTGTGATAGCAGTTGTTTGAGACTGAATCTCAACTGCTGGGATATCATCTGATGAACTTGATGAATCAAGTGGATCCTCATCATCACTGTCATCAGGAATAAAACGAAACTGAGAGCTAGATCTGGCTGCTTTTTCTTTTGCAATTGATTCCCTAACAGATTTTTCAAAGGCAATTTGGGAATTTATTTTAGCAGCCTGCTCTTCAGCTAGCAATTCTTCCATGGATTTCTCATGCGAATTTTGAATGACGGGACATTGTGGGAGTGGAGATTTGTCAAAACCGGAAGGTTGACATTGATAATCATCATGAGGACCCCCACAATATACACAAGAAATACTGGGAGCATTATGAAATGCAGTTTTATTGAACTCCTCACTTCGTTTCACTAACTCCAAAAGCTCTAGATAAGTGTCTTGTTGGGTTTGTTGAGGAGTTTGAGTCATTTGGTACTGTGGAGGTTGGTCGTGATATGGATAGTCGTAATTGTTACAAGGAAATGGATTCCCTGTTTGACAATCAGAGCTGAAATGGGGACCTCCACAGCTCTCACAACAAAATGATTGTTGTGGGTGGTCATGTGAATAATATGGAATTTGGTCATTTCCAAAGTCCTGAGTGTTACCAGATAACTGTTCGTAGACAAACGTGTTTCCGGATTGACACTCAAATCCTTGGTGAGGACCTCCACAAAATTCACAGCAGTTATGTTGGTTATATGAAGATAAGTCGGGTTGTGGTGGGTAATTGGAAAAATTTGAGGGGTCGTTAAATGAGTTCTGATTAGGATCATAATCAAATGAATTCCTCGAACCACAAAACAAACAACTCCCGTTACGAATATCATTACCACATTGTACACACGTACACCAACGACAGGGTGAACCAGAAAGAGGCTCACCACAACCGACACAAGGAATAAACGATTCTATTTGAGAGTTATGAGAAGGAATCGGTTTATTCAAAGAATCAACAAAACCAACATGGTGACCCGAATGACTATCAAGTCTCGAAGAACATTTTGAAAAATCCGGAGGTGGGACAAGTGGTGTGCTCTGAGAGCTAGCAATTTCCACCACTTCCGTTATGGTCTCCGGTTCTGGTTCTTGAGAAACATGAAGATTAGGCAAGTCATTCTTGCGAGTCACCGGTCTGAATTCTGCATGTTTGCTTTTAACCGTAAACCGTGAAAGTTTAGAATCAATTCTAGACGGCTTAGGAGCAATTGAGGGATTAGATCTTTGGACAACCGTAGGTTGGACGTGTTTAGCACTTCCATTATGAGAGGGAAGTACTTGGTCCTTTGTCACCCCGGTTTCTCGTTCTATTTCCCTACGCAGAATCAATGGATCATCACGAACAACACGAATTCTTGACATTTGTGATAAAGTCTGAAGCTTTTTAGCTTCGTCCCAGAATTCGTCGTAGTCGAGAGATTCCATGAGAATAGAAGTTTAGAATCAAATGGATAGAGGGTAAAGGGATAAAGAATTAAAAAGGGTAAGAGGGTAAAGATGAATATTTTTGGTATTTTTGAAAAACATGATGTAAAAACTAAGAATGAAAATCTTTTTGGGTTTTTGAAAGGAAAATATAAACACATACAGATGGTATAAACAAGGATTGAAAATAAAAACGTAAGACTATTAGCACTGCTCCCCGGCAGCGGCGCCAAAATTTGATGCGTGCTAAACAGTCAAGCTAAATCACTCAAGCCTGCCACTTGTGAATGGCAGACCGTAATCAGCTTAAAACTGCTCAAGCACGAATGCAATGAAGATCAGGAGAGTATAGTGTTTCCCCAGGTCGTTAAGTCCCAACGAGCTGTGCGAGAATAGTCAAACGTAAAGTGATCGAGAGGATTTGAACGGGAAAGGATAGTGATTGATCTATACCTAAAGAGAAAGCCCATAAACTACAGGGGCTTAAATGCAAATTAAAGAGAATTAAAAAGATAAAAAATATTAAATAAACGCTATCACTATTTGCAAAATGATGTTTTTGTTTTTATGTTTTTATAAAACTTAATTTAAAAACTACGTTACGTACAAGTTAAAAAGTGAAACTTAATCAATATTAACCCTAAAAATATGAAAATAATATTTTTACAAACCTAATGATAAAAGAAAATTTATAGAAAAAGAAAATTATTTTTATAACTAATTATCTAATTATTATTAATTAAAAACTATTTTTAACTATTAAATAATAACCTAAAATACAAGAAAATATGAAATAAAGCTAGAAAAATAAAATTATGACTTAGAAAAATCTAAAATATCAAAAGAGAATTTTTAAAACTATTTTTGTATTTTTCTGATTATTTTTGGATTTTCTATGAATTTTAAACTATTAAAAACTAATTAAATTACTTAAAAATACAAATTTAACTAAGAAAAATCTAGAAAAATATTTTTTTGGCTTTTTATATTTATCTTAACTTAATAAAAATGAAAAATTATTTTTTTGAAACTTTTCTTAATTTTTTGTATTAAATGCTATTTAAAAAGTGCTTAAAAACTATTTTTAATTAAGAAAAATACTAAACAGTTACCAAAATTAATGAAAATCTCAGGAAAATTCTAAAATGATAATATTAATCTATGAAAAATAAGAAATTAGATGCTTATGTGTGAAATATTAGAGCTGCAGTGTAACTGCTATGAGAATAAGCTACTTAAAATAAGCAAACAAGTTAATTAAGCTACCAAACAAT
Organism: Chrysanthemum seticuspe; assembly: GCA_019973895.1. NCBI lineage: Eukaryota > Viridiplantae > Streptophyta > Magnoliopsida > Asterales > Asteraceae > Chrysanthemum > Chrysanthemum seticuspe. The sequence goes on from BPTQ01000003.1 coordinate 25,955,644, forward strand.
GACTAAAGCTAGATTATGCTAGAATAAGCTTAAAGCAACTAACTACACCTAATCCTAACAAGCTACAAGCTCTGATCAATGATTTAAACAAACTGCCTAGTTAAGCCAAACAGTGAATCAGGCCCCTACTTTGAGCTTATTCACAAGCTTATCAGAAAAGCTTGAGTGAAAAACAGATAGGTGGTCTTCAAGACCACCTAGCAGACTATACCTAAACCAAAACTCAGACCCTAACTCTTTGAAATGAACATTGTGCAAGGTCTGCAATATCTGAGAAAAACTGGTTTGATATGATTTTTGACTTTTAAAATCAGTTATGAAGTTTGACTAAGTTGAGTTTTAATCCAATTTATTGAATTGATAATGATAAAATATGATGAAATGAAAGCAAAGCAAGCTCACTTATCAAATTATACACCTCTATGCTAGATTATACCAACTGTTTTTCACAGATTTCAGAATGAGAGCAGTTTTAGAGAGATTTTGACTTTTGAGTGAAACAGATGCAAAGTAATGATCATTTTAGCTTCAATATAACTCATGATGATTATAACAACTAAACTCTACTACTGAAATAACCTCTAGCACAGATCTGTCCACTATTCCAAACACTGATATAAAGACTGATATGCAACTTACTCTATCAAATCCTTAATATCAATCTACAGCAGATTAAACTAATGATCAACTGACAAAAATAGAGCTAATGAATGCAAATACAATAATGAAATCAAACAGATTCAAGCTAAGCTAATGTATGCTAAAATAACATAAACCAAAGGATCAGATGCTAAACTTACAACTATCCAGCTGTTTAGCAGCCAATCTCAGAACCAAAATAACCACTAAATGAATCAGATCCAACCCAAATTTAACTCTGCAACACCCACTTCAGATCCAAAACCAGCAAATCAGTCTTGTTCTTCATCAGTTGACTTTTGTTGACCATATTCAAAAATGTTTGAACCTTAAATTTAAACTCACAAAGAGCAATGATAAGCTTAAATGAGTATGTTTGAGCTTAAAAACAAGTCACTAACAGCTTTTGCATAAGATTTTGAGAATAGAAATTTCAACAGTGGACATACAAAATGGAAATTGAACATGAACTTAAATTGATACTTAAGTAGAGTTGAAATACACTGAAATGGTTTACTTAAATACAATGAAACTTTAAAATACAACTAAAAATCTATTTTAGACTAAGAAATCATAAAACGACATACATTGTAAAACTAAAACTAACTACTCCTAATCCTTTGCTTCTTCTTCCTCTTTTATAGCTCCAAAGAGTCTCTCTCTATCCTCTGATTACTTCCCACTTGGTTCCAGGTCATTTGGATAACTTTTGGTGCCTTTTGGCTATTGGTTGGTTTTGGCGGGAAAGGTGTATTTGACCACTGTGGCTTCTGAGCTAGCAACTAGGGGGGGGGGGTGGACTTGTAGGGGTGATGATGAGGTGGGAGAGGTGTTGGGATAAGGTGAGGGTGATTTGGGTGTAAGTTGGAGGGATTAGCAGGCAAGTGGGGAAGAAACCCATTAGGGAGGGAAACCAGTATGTTTGACTGGGGTGTTTGACCAAAGGGTCCAAAAAGGGTGTGACAGGGGGTCCAAAAAGTGAAATGACAGGGGTCCAAATGGGGTTCAAGGTCCAAAAAGGTATAAAGGTTATAATAACATAGGGACCTAAGTTGCCAATTCTGAAAATTGAGGGACCAGGCTGCCATTTCATCAAAGTTGATCCAAGGGTTAAAAGTGACAATCTCAAAAAGTACAAGGACCAAACTTGCCATTTTCCAATTTCCAGGGGCCATTTTTGCCAAATTTCAAACTTGAAGGACTAATTTTGTAATTTTCCCAAACTTTTTATATTTTTCACCAAAGGACTAATTTTTACAACTTATGATTTTAAAAGGACATTTGGTGATTTTTCTTTTGAAATTAGGACTCAGGGACTATTTTTGACAATTTTAGAAACTTGGGGGACTGAAACTGCCAATTATGCAAACTTTGCTCATTTTTCATCTGATTTTAAACATTTTGCATCTGAAACATATAAAATGCAATTTTGGAATATTTTCAGTATTTTGATGCATTTCTGAGCATTTTTAGACGTTTTGCAGTTCAGATAGACCCAAAAATGATGAGTATTTACACACTCATCAACTCTATCCAAATCTGATGCATATAGCCAAGCAAACTATAAGATCAACACCTATGACCGTAACAATTAACCCTACTGATCCTATAGTGTTCTCAGATGCTGAATTGGTTTCCAGGCTGGTAACTCAAATGTCTAAAGGATCTGCAACATTTACTTCTTACGAAGGTAAGTTGTTTGAAGCATTTCTAGAATACCAACTCAAATCAGCATGCAGAGAAGAAGCTCAAAGGCCTAAACGTCCAAGAGACGATGAAGATAAAGATAAGGATAAAGATAACGAGCCTAAACGTCCAAAGAAGTCTGGAGAATCATCCTCCATGCCACCTTTACTCCACAGGACTCCATCTCAACAACGATCTCCTCCACGCTCTTCTACTGACAAACCTTAGGACTCTGAGTTACCACCTCAGACAGAGAAAACTGGTGATCACTTCGAGTATACTGGTGGTGACGATGAGGAAGTCCCTGAGCCCCAACAACAACCCACCTCCCGCTTCAACAAAGAAACCATCATCCTCGTCAACGCCAAAGAAAAAGAAGAAGATGCCCAAGGCTGATGTCGTCTCATGGCTAGATGAAGACGACACCGAGTATGATTGGTTCTCTACACTTGTTGATGCTACTCCCGCTCTAACTGATGATCCAGATATGGTAGAAGGTCGTACGTTGGAGCATGCTAAGTTACTGCAAGAAAAGTTCCGTGTGAAGAAAATGACGAAATCAGAGTTGAAACGAATCAAGAATGAAGCATTTCAACTACTCAAAGACAGCTCGGAAAGTGCTATTGAAGTTGAATATCACCTTGAAAACATAGCACGAGCCATGTCTAACAACATTGATTGGCTCAACCCTGAAGCAAACATCGACTTCACCAGAAGAGACAAGGCTCCATACTACACCGATTGGTCTAAACCTCTACCGACGATTGGCCAATCAGATCAACCTAAGATTCCATTTCGCTACTTCTTCAACAATGACTTGGAATTTCTTCTACACGGTAGCGATGGTTCAAAGAAATACGCTACATCACTTACACTTCCATTCCCGGCAGCCATATACTCCAACTGTATAGCCATCGAGGAAAATGCTACCCACATGTTTTCCAACAGCGTGGAACAATATGACATCAATGCAATGTATGGGATTCACCATTGGCCGGAACGCCGAAGAATCTACTACAAAAGCTGCCAGGTTCGAAGGTCTATACATGAAGTATACAGTGATAAAGGGATCGTTGCTGTTAAGCATATAGCTCTCTCGTCTAAATGGGACTACACTTTCCTCAAGACTGTCGTGGTCAAAAGACAAAACGAAAGGGACTATAATTCTGTGAAGCGGACTTTAAGAACTTGTCTCTCAACGACATTGAAGATCTGTATCTTGCCAAGGTACAGGGAAGAATGAGACAATTCTCGACTGAAATTCAACGAGAATACATCAAGTCCTTGCTCATCTTCATCAGAAGCATAATGATCCAGGAATGTGTAGAAGATTTACAACTTGCTGTTGAATCATATCAGAATCGTGTCAACTTCACCAGACCTCAGCTAGAACTTCCTGACATCAACCATCTTCCACAATACACTCTCATCAGCAAACCATTCGGAGTAGTTTACCGTAGTGAACTACAACGCAACTGCTTGATGGCGTGTAGAGATCTTCATAAGTTTGGGGATCACATACTGAAGAAGGTCAGGGATGGGTTAGCTTATCGGTTAAAGGAGATACATGAAGGCATCGGGTCGAAGAAGCGATGGAATTCTCAGGAAAAACGGGATGTTAAGAGGATCATCACTCGGATCGATGAAAGGTTGTACAGAAGGGATCAGTTCAGAACTCTAGAGAGCTTTGTAGGTGGTCGTCCCAGGATTACTCTCACAGGCTATCAACGCCCTGTTCGCATTCCTGGAGATATTGCTGGACTACTTGATACCCCTTAAACTGTTTCAATTTCATATTAATTTGGATGTGTGACTATTTAATGACAATGGCTTGTGCACACATAAAAGTGTACAACCCGTTCTTGTAATGAAAGGACCATGTGGTACGCTTCAGTGCCACAATCCTTATAAAAGGAGCGAAAGCTTCTTACTTTTGAGTAAAACCTATCAAACCTTTCACTTTTAAAGGTTTTGCTCAAAAGAACAAGTACTTCCCCTTACGTTTTCAAAACCTCAAAAGTTAGTATTACTTGTTGAGGGGGAGTATTTGCTAAAACTTTGTTCACAAATTGTTCTTCGTGATAATCTTCCCACAAAACTCGAAATGGTCATATTTAATATCAAAACGTTATCAAAAATAACATTTATATGCCATTTTTTAGGGGGAGAAAATTATTGTGATAAGAAATATGTTGATTTGCTATTGAATCGTCGTGTGAAAAGACTTAACCCATTAATTGACGGGATCTAAACAGTCATACATTGAAAAGATTTGTCTTCCAAAGACTTATCCAAGTAAATTGTACTTATTCGAGAAGCTATTGATAGACATGAACTTTGACGGGTTTGACAACCTTTCGAGGTTTGTCCACACCTTCAAGGTAGTGATTAGAGCTAGTTGTCACCTAAAAGCTGACAATGTAACTCTTTAACTATGCAACGTAACCGTGTCCCTCGGGTAATTGTCTATCTTGAGTCGATCAATTCAAAAGTGCGCACTCTTCTCTCACCGTGCAGATTTCTGTCTAAACACTTAAGCACGTGTGGAGGGGGAGTATTTCTGCAAATGATCAAACTCTTCCAGTGATACAAAATGTTTTTCAATCATAACAACTTTGAGAGATTTTCAAGAAAATGGTTTTATGGCAACATAGGTTAGTCATGGAGTTATAAGGTGACTAAGGTTAGGAATAACCGTCCTATGATCCGCCAGAGCCGGAGGGATCTACCCAAGGACATCACAAATAGTTAGTACTTAGAAGTCCTTAGATATGATTATAAAAAGGAGAAAATGAGAATTAGAGAAAGAAGGAGTTGAAGAATTAAATAGAAAAGAAAAGTAAAGGGTGAAAAGAAATAGCCCTCCAGATTATTCAACTTAGGGCAGACACCGGGTTCAATTCATATGCTACTGGTCGTCACTAGATGACACCGGTATTGAAGATAAAAGTCGTCATGGACCCAGTGACGCATGCACTAAACCTTCTTAGCCACTCAAGTTTCTCCCAACAGAAGCTTGTTTCATTCTCACAGGGAACCCTACGTAAACTATCGGCTTTCTCCTAGAGATTGCTGGTATTGAAAAAGGTGACCCTCTCCCTAGTCTCCGCTCAGGAAAACCAAAGTGCACTATTGAGTCTAGAGCCACGAGATTCATCAAAAGATCTCTTAGGTACACTTGACAATTCATCGCTTGTCGTTCAACAATAAGAATGCAAGTGATATATTATCGTGTCCTTCACAGATCTTAGCAATCTGTCGAGAACATTTATGAGAGGTTCACATATGTGATCTTCAGTGATTGAATGGAAACTCCTGCCAGGGTCAACATCAAACAGCCCTGACAGCAGGTCACTTCGGTAACTCCCCGTGGATTACGCTTAGTGTGTCTCAAACGGTCTACAGTTGAAGGATCTTAATATTTATGTGTTTGATGATTCGGGTGGTCTTGGATGATCAAAATACATGTTTAACATTTTAGAGAGAGAAAGTAGAGAGAGAGGGTGTTCTTGCTAGAGAGTTACTCAAAGTATGGAATATTAGATTAATGAAAAGAAGCACCACCCCTTCCATGGATGGAAGGGGTATTTATAGTTACAGACAATAACGACCTCCTATCGGCCTGTGGATCAGGGATACAATGGGTAAAGACCCGTCCTTCCTCCACGGTGTTGCACTAAACTATACTACGCTACAAACTAATAAATAAACTACTAAATAACGTAACTAATGACAAGTCTACGAGCTAACTTAAGCTAGATAACATTTGGGGTGACCGACTCTTCACTAAGGAATTTTCTAATTCCTAACAATCTCCCCCTAAGGGAGGTCACCCCATGTTTTACATTTTAAATCCTAGCATTCTATTCTTGACTTTATTCTTGAGCTCGTAGACTTCAATTCTTCAATTCAACAATCTTGTGCTTAAGTAGCGATTATTCAACGTCCGCACTGATTTGTACTTTTAGTGGAGGCCTTTAACTGATCCACATCTTTGATGATCTTCGAGCTTTCTTTGAGATCATCAGCCACAGTAAATCTCTCTGGATCATCCATAGTAGTGTTGCCTTCATGTGAAGTTGTGACATTTGGACCGACATACTCACACTTTTGAATCATGACATCTTTCCATCAGAGTAGCGGAAGCCTTACTGGTTCATGATATTTGCAACAGCGAAGCAGAAGCATAGTATGAAATATCAGAGCCAGGTTATGTAGATATGCACCAGTCATGATTTCTTCAAATTAAGTGTGGATGCTGTGAGCATGCGACTTTGGATTGACGCCTCAATTCTGATCAGCTGCAACTGTCCAAATGTACCTGCAAACGACAGTTAGCAATAAAACACACGAAAGTGTCTTTGACCACTTTCGTTGAATTGAGGTACGCGGCCCACGGTTCCCCGTTGATCAGTACAAGTACTGCCTGTGATCAGGTAGGATTCCTAAGAATCTCCTTGACAGGGTTTCGCAGCTGTTCTAGCTGTTCTCAAACCGGAACGTCTCAAAGAAGACAACACGGAGTGAGTGAACCAGCGAATTGAGATTCACTGATTGATGAAAAATTGATTTGAAAACAATCGCGTATTGCTTAGAATAAAGAGTTTTGCAATACGACGAAGGTTTTATGAGAAAGATCAATTTTCAATCAAAACACTTTTTGTATTTGAAAATAGTACACAATCGACGTGCTAGTGAAAAGAAGAGATTCGCACATCGACCGGTTTTTCTAAAAGTATTTTTCAATCAGAGATACTTTTTGAATTTTGAAAACATAAGTACACATTCGACGTGCTAGAGAAAAGAAGATTTGCACATCGAACGGTTTTTCCAAAAGTATTCGTCAATTCCATTCCTGGACCAAGGTTGATTCAAGACTGAATCGCCCAATTGTTTCTATCCAGTTGTCACAAGTTTGATCTTACGAGAAGATCTCACATGTCACCCACCAAGAGCTTGTTTGATGTTAGCTCTAGAAGGATTTCCATCTTCATTGTGAATATTTTTACATATCACTCAGATGTTCTGGCAATACCACAAGGATAATGCGTAGGACTCTTAATATATACTTACTTTCCACATTGTGTGAAACAACAAGTCTTCAAGAATTTAGTGTCCTAACGAGATATTGTGGATGATCTCTTGGCTCTAGACTCAATCGTGCATATTTGGTTCCTGTGCCGGAGACTAGGGAGAGGGTCTCCTTCTTCAATATCAACAATCTCTAAGAGAAAGTCG
>BPTQ01000003.1:25970411-26170734 GCA_019973895.1 Chrysanthemum seticuspe
ATAACTCAGTTGACGACGATCGCTGAACCGATACGATCGCTCAACCGATACGATCGCTGAACCGATCCGATCGTTCAACCGATCCGATCGCTGAACCGATCCGATCGCTGAACCTATCCGATCGCTCAACCGATACGATCGCTGAACCGATACGATCGCTCAACCGAGTAATCGATCGCTGAACCGATACGATCGCTCAACCGAGTAATCGATCGCTGAACCAAGATTAGGATTTGGATCGCTGAACGAAACATATTTACAGAATCGCTGAACTACGATTTATAATCTGGATCGCTGAACCTGTCTTTACCTCTACTTCATCTTGTCTGGAACTGGTGCTGATGAGAAAGTAATTGGTATATGGTCTGTACTGTAGTTAGCTGGAGTCCAAGTTATATTTGGTAGTAGTCAGGTAGTAGCACAACGTTTATATAGATTTGTCTAAGTTAGGGTAGAGTATAGTTTGATTTGGATCTGAGAATTCTAGAGACTTAGTGAAGTAGAGCAATCATGATTAATTTCTAGATAGTTCTGAATATTTTCAGACATATGCTCACTTTGATAGTAGTAGTTAGGTTCGATATTCTGATTTACATTTTAACTAGAGTAGACATATGAGATGGGATTGAATCTGTTTAGATATATTTGCAACACGATGATGGACTGATGATGGTTTATATTGAACCTGAGGTCGATTGATGTCATGTCTGGTATATGGTTAATGAAAGAGTAGTCGTGGTCAAGGTCTGTTCTACTTCATCTCCATTTCTGTCCAAGTCGCTAGGTCTAATATTTAGCATCAAGTCGCTAAGACATTTATACAAAGCAAGTCGCTAGGTTTAGGATTAGAACCAAGTCGCTAGCTAATGAGCCAACTCGCTAGCATAGCCAAGTCGCTAGCTAATGAGCCAACTCGCTAGCATAGCCAAGTCGCTAGCATAGCCAACTCGCTAGCCTATCCAAGTCGCTAGCCTAGCCAAGTCGCTAGCCTAGCCAACTTGCTAGCCTAGCCAAGTCGCTAGCATAGCCAACTCGCTAGCATAGCCAAGTCGCTAGCAGCAGTTGACTCAATAGTCAACTCGCTTTGAAAACATTGTATCTGGACATCTTGTAAGGACAACTCGCTAGCATGAATAGATGAGTTTTCCGATGAGTTTTTCCGACTGCTTTTCCGGCCAGCTTCAAATAAACCCAGAAAAGTTGCATAAAAGATGATACTTTTTTACTGTTTTGACCATGAAAAGTTACCAGAAAACCATTAAGACCACAAAAACAACAAGTTGCTATCAAAAACCATGTTTGAAAACAGTTTCAATAAAACCTGCTAGACTGATAAAGATTCAACATAACTTGTGATATTAATAAACATAGCATGACAGAAACAGATTTAGAAACAGCTTGTGATATTAATAAAACAGTTGACGAAATCAGTACCACACCATAACATGCTTCAACCCACGAAACAAGACATATCAAACCAACCAATCCATCCAAAGAGACCGTATAAACCACACACAACCGTATAAAACCATACGATCAAAACCACACAAAAACATCAAAACACAAAACCTTGGCTCTGGTACCATTTGAAGGATCTTAATATTTATGTGTTTGATGATTCGGGTGGTCTTGGATGATCAAAATACATGTTTAACATTTTAGAGAGAGAAAGTAGAGAGAGAGGGTGTTCTTGCTAGAGAGTTACTCAAAGTATGGAATATTAGATTAATGAAAAGAAGCACCACCCCTTCCATGGATGGAAGGGGTATTTATAGTTACAGACAATAACGACCTCCTATCGGCCTGTGGATCAGGGATACAATGGGTAAAGACCCGTCCTTCCTCCACGGTGTTGCACTAAACTATACTACGCTACAAACTAATAAATAAACTACTAAATAACGTAACTAATGACAAGTCTACGAGCTAACTTAAGCTAGATAACATTTGGGGTGACCGACTCTTCACTACGGAATTTTCTAATTCCTAACAACAGTCGTGAGGTGATGCTTCGGTGTACCTCAGCGACTCATCTGAACTGTAGGTGTACTTCGGTACATCGTGTTATCTCACTTATGGGACTCTAGTTTAGGAATGGCCTTTGTGAGAATTAGAGATGTGTTTTCACACTATGCTGTTAACACCCTCGAAATTCAAACTTGTAAATGCCGGAATCCGCTTATTACTAACCGTGTGTATGTTTTCTTCTTATGGAAGCTCTGGAGCGGACTGATCGTGCAGATTCTTCACATGCTCATACCAATATCATCACTAATGCAAGTTCTCTCAATAGGCAACACACAAGTCAGAATGATTCTTCGGCAAGTCAAAGAATCTACAAAGATTAAAAACTAAGAGAACTTCATCAGTACTAAAATCCAACGTTAAAGAGCGTGTGAGCATGTTGTAGAAAGACGTGGAGACACTGGAGCAACGAAGCAGACCTGATGCAGACAACAATAACATACTATCACTATCATCACAAAGAACTAAAGAACAAAGAAATCAAAAGACGTCAAAGCAGAACACTTCAAAAGTTACAAGATCCCTACACTGGGAGATTGTTCAATTCAAGGCACTTCTTCTCACAAAAAAGAAGAATGTCAGAAGACGTCAAAGCTACTATTACATCAGCACCTACATCGTTTATCACTCTATCATTCATCAATAACACTTAGAGGGAGATTGTTGGAATCACTCCTAAACTATATTTCAAGTGTTAGTGATTCATATGTAATAGTTAGCTTAATATGGCTTTTATGTTAGTAATCAAGGCTAGGCTTATGTAGAAAGCCCATAAGCCTAGGCCAAGCCCAATAAGTAAAAGGATGGGAACTTGGAGTGTTGCCCTAGTTCCCTCCTATAAATACCTCTTATAAACCCTCACTTGAGGGTTGGTTGGTCATTTACTCTCAATACTTACGCATAACTCTTCTTATTATCTTACGCGTATTGTGTGTTCTTGTTCATCTAATCATCTTATCTTTCTTTCTTACATATTGTGGCTTGTGTTATGAATATGGGAACCTTACAACCTTTTTCAAGAACTTTCCATGTGGCTTCTTTAAATCACAAAACCTAAAGAACCTTATCACCCATTGATCATAGTTTCCGGGAGTGAGCATTGGAGGTCTATCAAGTGAGCCAGCCTCATGAATGGATTGTTGGCTACTTAAAGCTTCACACATCTTTGCAAACCAAGACGGTTCCTTCATAGCATACTTGGATGGATGCTGATTTTGAAATTTTGTGTAAGGTTGTACTTGAAGACTAGGTGGTGGTTGAATCAATTGTGGTTGAATTGCTCCTTGAGGAAATTGATGTTGTTGTTGATAGATTTGTTGTTGTTGATAGAGTTGTTGTTGTTGTTGTTGAGGATACATATGAGGAAAATAGCCAGAGTATGGTGGTTGAGACATCGTGAAACTTGTGTTGATGGTGGATCTTTGTAGTCGAATGAAACTTTGTTGATGAAGTATCCTTATGTGTAGAAAACCAGCTTATGCAAAGGAAGTAGCTTAAACGTAAAAACACCACCTTACGCGTAACAATGAGGCTTACGCGTAAGAGTAGCTTACGCGTAGACTTGGTGAAACCGTTGCTTATGTGTAAAATAAAGACTTAGTAGTAATAACCTTATGCGTAATATTTTCTTAGGCGTAATACTTGCTTATGCGTAGAAAATGCTTAGGCGTAAGATGTTTACTCGTAAGATTTTATGCTTAGGCGTAAAACTAGGGTTTTTGCCCAAAAATCCTTTACACTTAACCAGTGTAGAAGATATCCAAAATCGAAGTATTTTCAGGCTTGTCCAAGCAAAAAAACACTGAGTAAACTAATTAGCACTGAAGATCAAGCCAAGAAAAACTTATGCGTAGACTTTGAGCTCTTACGCGTAAAACTAGGGTTTAGATACGCGTAAGAATTACCGAATTTTGCCAAAACTGAGATTTCTGCCCAAGAGTGTTTCTAAACCAGATTTTTATGATGAAACAGCTTCAATATCACCAATAGAACACAAAATTATGAAACTTGATGATCCAAAAATTTTATACACCTTACGCGTAGAAAAATCCAGACGACTAAAACCAAGCTCAAAACAAATGAAATACACGTAAAGTTCCAAACTTTTTGCCAAAAAACTAAACTTTAACACCAAATAACCTTTAAAGTACAAGAATCTTGAATTTTAAAGTGTAAAAAAATAAGTTTTAAAGCGTATGAAGTTTTGAATAGCGAGACTTACGCGTATACACAAGACTTCAAAAAAAACAAAATCGTTTTACCCAACTATTTGGCGAATGATACTACTGTTAGGTCACCATATTTGTAACACAAGCATCAATATAAGAAATATAGAAGAGAGTGATCAGTTGAACACAATAACACACACCTGAAATAATAAGAGAAAGGTTAAGTGTAGGAAATGTGATAAAATGAACAACCATCTTCAAGTGAAGGTTTACAAGACTATTTATAGGGAAGGAACTAGGGCAACACACTAGTTCCCTTCCTTTCCTTATTGGGCTTGGGCCAAGGCTTATGGGCTTTCTACATAAGCCTTACCATAAGTACTAACATAAAAGCCTAATTAAGCTAACTATTACATATTAATTACTAACACTTGTAATCTAGTTTAGGAGTGATTCCAACAGAATGAGTTTAGAGTAGTTAGCATCATTTGAATCATTTCTTATGTTAAAGTTTGGATTTTGATAGTACTTTTGTGTTTAGAATCATTATAAGTGTTTAGGTTTTGGTTTGGAAGGTTTGAATCATCGTGGTTGAGTTGTTTTTGGATTGAAAAGTGGTGTTTTTGAAAGTTTGTTGGATGCGATTTGAGTCACGGTATGTATTTCCTTGATGCGAGTTGTCCCATGCTTGATGCGACTTGTCTATTCTGAGTATGCTTATTGAAGCGACTTGTCATATACTATATGCGATTTGTCACGATTTGAGAAGCGAGTTGTCTTATATGCGAGTTGTATATTGAGACAACACGACAAGAAAGGAAAAAGTAGTGGAAGTAGTGGGTGTACTTGTGTACTATGCGAGTTGTGTTTTTTGCGAGTTGTCTTTTAAGCGAGTTGTCGTTTAAGCGAGTTGGTAAACAGGGTGTGAGTTGTCTTGTACTGCGAGTTGTCTTGTACTGCGATTTGTCTTATACTGCGATTTGTCTTGACTGCGAGTTATCTAGGGTGCGAGTTGTCTTGGGTGCGAGTTGTCTTGGGTGCGACTTGTCAAGTGTGCAACTTGTCTATTGAGACTTGTCATTTCTTCGTGTTACGTTTTACGGTTTCTCTTTTGATTTAGTAAAATCCCTTGAAAGAATCTATTTCCCGGTTTAATCAAAGAATAGTAAAATCCCGTAGAATCTGTAATCATGTCTACAATCACTTCTTCTGTTGCTGATGATGTTCAAGCTGCAGGATCTGATACTCGTCCTCCCATGCTGGATAGAACCTATTATGACTCTTGGGCTCAAAGAATCAGACTATACTGCTTAGGAATGGAAAATGGGGTCAATATCCTCAAATCAATTGATGAAGGACCATACCAAGATGAGACTACCAGAGACATTCTTGAAACTGCTGCTGATGGTTCAGTTATATTAGGATTGGATAGACCAAAGACGTATGATGAAATTACTGATAAGGAGAAGAAGAGATATGATGCAAACATCAGGGCTTCAAACATCATACTTCAGGGTTTACCTAAGGACATTTACAAGTTGATCAATCACAACACTGAAGCTAAGGCAGTATGGGACAATGTTAAGATGCTTCTCTCTGGTTCTGAATTAACTAAAGAAGACAGAGAATCTCAGCTATTTGATGACTTTGAGAACTTTAAGATGAATCCAGGGGAAACTGTTATAGAATACTATGTGAGATTCCACAAGCTTGTGAATGACATGAGGAATATCAAAATGACTATGCCAAATATCCAACTCAATTCAAAGTTTGTCAACAACATGAATCCCGAATGGCACAAATTTGTCACTGCAGTCAAGCTAAACAAAGGATTGAGGAACACAAATTACGAGAAATTGTATGCTTATTTCCTTCAGAATGAGAAACATGTTGTGTTTGAACGAATGATCTTGGAAAAGTTCAAAACAAATGCTGGAGATGCAAGCTCTTCAAATGATTCAACTGCATTCTACACTAATGTAGGAATTACCACCAAAGCATTACAGGTCATACCTACTGGAAATGGTAACCACAAACTCATTCCAGATCCAGGGTATAAACCTCCAGATTCAGACACATTCATGGAACAACTTGTTAATCAACTTGCTCTAATGGTTAAGCAAAACCTGAACTTTACTCCACACGCCAACAATCATCTCAGAATGGCTTCCAATCTTCACAATCATGCTACAGTTATAGAAGGAAAGGTAGTGGTGCAAAATGTGCAAGGAAGAAAGAATGAACAAGGAATGGCAGGAGCAGGCTATGGGAATGCTGGTGTAGGTGGAGGATATGTGGGTAATCAGAATAGAGGAAGGAACATGGCTCAAGGTCAAGGGAAGCCAATCAAGTGTTACAACTGTGGTGGAGAAGGACACATTGCGAGGAACTGAACTTCTCCTAAACGTCCACAAAATGCAGAGTACTTCAAGGACAAAATGTTGCTGGTACAAGCTCAAGATAATGGAGCAGTATTGGATGAAGAAGAATTGTTGTTTCTTGCTGAGGGAAATGCCAAAACTTACAATGCAGATGTGGATGAACAGCCAGTGCAGGGAATGGGACACAACAATCCAAATGCATTTCAAGTTGCAGACTGTGATGCATTTGATTCAGATGTCGATGATGAACCCACTGCCGAGACCATCTTCATGGCTAGTATCTCACCAATGGTCTCTCCAAAGGCTCCTTCACCACAACAGGCCAGTCCTTCCAAGGAATCAATGATATCAGAGGTATTAAGACTATACGATGACATTGATGTGCAAAAGATGCACGACAAGGTACAACCAACTGAAATTATTGAATCAGATGTTGAAAATATGGGTAATAGAAATGTTGTCCCATATGATCAATATGTGAAGCAAAATGAAAGTGAAAGTGTACCAAGCGTTGCATCTTCTGCAGTCAATGATGACTATATTTTTGATGAATACACTGCATGTGCCCCTGATGATTCTATATCCCCTGAACTGAATATCTATAAAGAACAAGTAGCTATATATGAACAACGTGCTAGGTTTGAATTGACTAACCGTGAGCAGGAGATGGATTTCCAAATGCGTACAATTATCAGAAAAAGTAACTTTAGGGAAGAAATGCTAAAACAAGAGTTAAACTCCTTGCAAGAAAAGCTCAATAAAACTATTAAGCAAAAGCAAGAACTTTAAGAAAATGTAAAGGTGCTTAAACAGGAGTTTACTGCTAAGAAATCAAAACTTTTAAATGAATTTTCCAACCTAAAAACTTTGAAAAAGAAACTTGAGAACAAACTGTACATACAAGGGAACACCATTCAGACTGCTCACATGATCACTAAGCATAGAGTCTTAAGCGATAAGCATAGTATTCCCCTTGTAGAGGTACCAAATCCCGAGTATGGAAAAGTTGCTAGAGCTGCACAAAAGGTAGTCTATGATGGTAATGAGATTCTTAAGCCTAGGCAAACACCATCATGTATAGGAAGCACTTATGAGGATAGAAAATTAGAAGATGCCTCTAGGGAGAAAATGGCAAAGAAGTTAAATGATCCTAAGTACAATGTATAATATAACGTTTAAACCCCATGATTACACTAAAGAAAACTGGATAGCCTTGAATAAGTTTAAACCTCAAACTCAATTAACCCCTTGAGCAAGTATTCTGGAAGAAAGATTTGGATAAACAAAAAATCGATAACCTGATTGAGAAGAATCCTCCATGTAGAAGAATGCCTCCAGCCACTGTGTATCCCCCCAATACACCTATGCATTTAGTGCCCAGAATTTCTACTCAAAGCAAGACCTTGATCAGTCTATACGTAGTCTATCAACTATTTGTTGACTTTGAGAAAACAAGTAAGAAGAGAATTACACCCACAGGGATTACTGAAGGGGAAAGGGGTTTTGAGCAAACTAAAGAGTGTTATTTAACTGAGGTCATGCCTTTCTTTAAACTACTAAAAGAACAATTTGAGAGTCTTAAAAAGGGCATTGATACAGACATTAAAGAAATGAAGCAGGTGTTCAATGAAATTGAAATTGAGGTAAATGATTATGAACCTGGACTCAAATGTAATGAAATTGAAAGGAAGAATTTGCATATCTTAAATGAGAACTTGATGTCTAGTTGTGTTGCTCAAGATGTGTTTTATACTGTCACAAATTATTCTATTACTGCTTCTCAATTTCATGAATTATCTGTTGCTTTGAAAGTTTCCCATGATCGTGTCGTTGAGCTTGAAAACAAAAATTCAAAACTGAATGAGAAAATAGAACAGGATGATCATGATAACTTGGTAAAACATTTTTCTAAGCTGGAAGTTGAACATTTTGCTTTGCAATTAAAATATCAACATTTCAAAGAAAATGTTAAAACCTCAAATGTCAAGACATCCTCAGATGCTCCTGAGTTTGATGCAGTTTTTGAAATAAGCAAACGTGACGAACAGATTCGAGCTCATTGTAACACGATCAGAAGATTGAAAACCAAAATTTCACAATTGAAGAGTGAAAAGAATAATGTGAATGGCTCCCAAATGCCTCCTCTGTTAGATTCTCAGAATTCTCAAAACTTTCATCTTCAAAACATCATTAACGTTTTACAACAAGAAAATGAGAGTTTTCTTGAAGAAAATGAAAAGGTTAAACAACATTTCAAAGAGTTATATGATTCAATGAAAGTCACTCGTGACAAGAACAATGAAAAAATAACTTCTTTACAAAAGGAAATTGAGAATCTGAAGAGTCAGGCAAAAGGGAAAATGCCAATTGTCGGTGATGAGAATCTTGTATCAAAGGCACATGCGAATTCTAAGTATGCTGTGACTGTAAAGTATATTCCCCCTCATCTCAGAAATAGCGAACTTATGTGTCAAGAATATTTTTCGTATCTTAAGGATAGTCTAGAATGTCTCCGTGAGATTGTCGAAGAGGATAGCATAAATAAACCACTTGATAGAGAAGTTAGGTATGCATGCGTATATGCCAAACAATCTCCGGAGCTTTTAGAATGTTTAAGAGCAACATGCCCTAAATCCTTTTGTACTAAAGATAAAGTCATTATGCCATGCTCTATGCCTAGTATTAAGCATGCGACTCTTGATATGCCTTGTTCTATGCCTAAAGTAAAACATGTGAACTTTGATGTGCCTGCTAGTACTTCAGATCCCAACACTTCTAGATTAGGAACGCAAAAAGTAGCAAAACCAACTAACGTTCCCATCATTCCCTCTACAGGAGTAATCAATGACACTAAGGCAAGCGGGTCAAAGCCTCCAGGCAATACAAAGCAAGATAAGACCTCGCAAGCTAAGAGTGACCAATGGAAGAAAGTAGAATACCACCCTAGGAACAATAAGTTTGTGTTGAATACGACGAATCGTGTTGATTCTAGTATTAGCTATAAGCGTACTGTAATTAATTCGAATTTTGCTACTACTTGCAAAACATGTAATGAATGCTTGATTTCTGGTATTAATCATGAATGTGTTGTGAATGATTTGAGTAATGCTGTCAAATCTCCGGTAAAAAATGTTAACACTAGAAAACATGATAAGAAGGTCAGAAAACCAAGGAGGAAGAAGGCTAGAAAACATTGGAAACCAACAGGAAGAAATTTAGTAATGCAAGTTATCAATGGATACCTAATGGCCGTAAATTCAATCTTAATGAGTTGTGCCCTAAATTATCTAGATCAATGCCCATTAGGAAATGGATGCCTACTGGTAGAACTATACCTTTAAGAAGTGAACATACTTTGAATAGATCTACTGTTACTACTAGTCCGGCATCTACCTCTAATGATATCATTGTTTCTGATTCTGATGTGGGTGTTCCAATCTTATTTACTAACCAAGTGGAATCCATTCTTGCATGGGGATCCCATTTGTCCAGTCATCCATTCTTGTCTGTGTTCAACTGCAGGTCGTTCAAATCGTTCTGTGGTACCTGGACTCAGGCTGTTCCAAGCATATGACTGGAGATCGCTCGCGGCTCATGAACTTCGTGAGTAAATTCATCGGGACTGTTAGATTCGGGAACGACCATTTTGGTGCAATAATGGGATATGGATATTATGTCGTGGGTGACAGTGTAATTTCCAGGGTTTATTATGTTGAAGGTATGGGTCATAATTTGTTTTCTGTTGGGCAATTCTGTGATTCTGATCTAAAGGTGGCCTTTAGAAAACATACATGCTTCATTAGAGAACTAGATGGTGTTGAACTTTTGAAAGGAACTCGTGGAACCAATTTGTACACCATCTCTATCGAAGACAAGATGAAGTCCTCTCCAATCTGCTTGTTGTCAAAGGCTTGAAAAATAAAGTAATGGTTATGGCATCGTCGTCTCAATCACTTGAACTTCGGCACCATTAATGATCTTTCTAGAAAGGACCTCGTAAGAGGCTTGCCCAGATTAAAGTATGAAAAGGATCGTCTTTGTTCAGCATGCCAATTGAGAAAAAGCAAGAAATATGCCCATAAACCCAAAACTGCAAACTCAGTTATGGAAGTTCTTCATACTCTTCATATGGACTTATGCGGACCAATGAGAGTGCAAACAATAAACGGGAAGAAATATGTGTTAGTCGTTGTTGATGACTACTCTCGATTTACTTGGGTTAAGTTTTTGAGGACAAAGGATGAAACTCCATATGTCATCATCAAACTTATCAAACAGCTGCAGGTTCGACTTAAAAGGACTGTTAGAATTATTCGAACGGACAATGGAACTGAGTTTGTTAACAAAGAACTAAGTCAGTTTTATGAAAACATTGGAATCAGCCATCAAAGAAGTGTTCCACGTACTCCTCAACAGAACGGTGTAGCTGAAAGACTAAATCGGACTCTTGTGGAAGCTGCAAGAACTATGCTAATTTACTCAAAGGTTCCAATGTTTCTCTGGGCTAAAGCCATTACCACTGCTTGCTATACCCAAAACCGTTCCCTTATCCACACCACTCATGGAAAAACTCCATACAAACTTGTCCACAATCGAAAACCTGATCTCTCTTTCCTTCGTGTGTTCGGTGCTTTATGCTATCCAACAAATGATGGTCAAGATTTAGGTAAACTAAGAGCTAAGGCGGACATTGGAGTATTTGTAGGTTATGCACCAAACCGGAAGGGTTACCGAATCTACAACAAAAGAACCCGAGATATCATGGAAACTATTCACGTCACGTTCGATGAGCTGTCTGGGCAAATGGCTCCTGGATAATCCAGTTCAGGACACGCATCTCAACATTCATCTTGTGGTCCCATCAGTTCTTCTCTTGTACAGAATCCCTCACTTGCAGTTCCATATGTACCTCCTTCTAAAGAAGATTTGAAGAAATTGTTTAATCCAATGTTTGATGAATGCTATGAACCTCATGACATTAACCATTCTACACCATCAACAGAGGCGGCTCCTAATCCTGTCAACACTGATAATCCATCTATTTATGTGTCACTATCCTAAGAAGCGCCTACTGAAGATCACTCATCATCATCCTCAAATCCTCAATCTTCGAGTGTACATCATGGAAATGCATCTGGCAACTATGATGGAGATAACCCCTTTGCCACTCCAGAAGATGCACCATTTGAAAATATTTTTGCTCCTGATCCATCATCTGAACCATCTTCATCAGGGGACCCCAACTCTGCTACATCAGTTCCTCAACAACAACCACATGAGCATTTCAAAAAATGGACACATGATCATCCATTGGATAATATCATTGGGAATCCTTCTCGTCCGGTATCCACTCGTAAACAACTCGCTACTGATGCTTTATGGTGCTTCTTCAATTCCATATTATCAAAGGTCGAACCAAAAGATGTTAAAACCGCAATGTCTGAGGACAGTTGGTTCAATGCAATGCAAGAAGAAATTCACGAGTTCGATCGACTTGATGTTTGGGAATTGGTACCTTCTCCTGACTGTGCTATGATCATTGCTCCCAAATGGATCTTCAAAGTAAAACTTGATGAGCATGGTGATGTGCTGAAGAACAAGGCAAGACTTGTTGCAAAAGGATGTCGTCAAGAGGAGGGTATTGACTTTGAGGAATCATTTGATCCAGTTGCACGTATCGAGGAAATCAGAATCTTCTTGGCTAATGCTGCTAGCAAGAACATGTTGGTTTATCAAATGGATGTGAAGACTGCCTTTCTTAATGGAGATCTGAAAGAAATCGTTTATGTCAGTCAGCCTGAAGGTTTTGTGGATCTAGAACGTCCTACTCATGTCTATCGCTTGAAGAAGGCTCTTTATGGCTTGAAACAAGCTCCAAGGGCATGGTATGACACACTTTCAAAGTTTCTCTTAACCAAAGGATTCAGCAAAGGAGCAGTTGATCCCACATTGTTCACCAGAAAGTCAGGAAAACATTTAATTCATGTTTAAATCTATGTTGATGATATTATTTTTGCCTCGACCAACCCTAATGAATGTGATCATTTTTCAAAGGAAATGGGCTCCAAATTTCAAATGTCTGTGATGGGACAAATGTCATTTTTCTTAGGATTACAAATTTCACAAAGTCCTGGAGTCATTTTTATTAATCAATCTAAATATTCTAATGAAATATTAAAGAAATTTGGATTTGATACTAGTGACCCTGTTGACACTCCCATGGTGGAGCGCACAAAACTGGATGAGGACCACTCAGGGATCATGGTTGATCAAACGAAATATCGAAGTATGATTGGATCCCTGATGTACCTCACAGCTAGTAGACCTGATATTCTATTCGCTGTATACATGTGTGCTAGATACCAGGCTAAGCCTACCAAAAATCACCTTGAAGCGGTTAAACGGGTCTTTCGGTATCTCCAAGGAACCATTAATATGGGACTTTGGTATCCGAAGGACACCAATATGTCACTAATAGCATATGCAGATGCAAACCAAGCAGGGTGTCAAGATACACGTCGAAGCACGTCTGGTGGTGCTCAATTCTTAGGAGAAAAGCTTGTAAGCTGGTCCTCGAAGAAACAAATGAGTACGTCTATATCCTCTACAGAGGCAGAATACATAGCCATATCATCTTGTTGTGCTCAAATGCTATGGATGAAATCCCAATTATCTGACTATTGCTTTGAATTCAACAAAATCCCTCTGTATTGTGATAACAAAAGTGCGATTGCTCTCTCATGCAAGAACGTTCAACATTCAAGAGCAAATCATATAGACATTCGACATCACTTCATCAGGTAGAAAGTGGAGAAAGGTGTGGTGGAACTATATTTTGTGAGAACTGAATATCAGCTGGCAGACATCTTCACTAAAGCTCTTCCGAGAGAACATTTTTAGTTTATTCTTCTACGACTTGGACTTAAGAGTCTACAACCGGAAACACTCAAACGTCTTCAAGAGGAAGACGAGGAGTAAAAGATTTACTTTATCTAAACTCTTGTACATATCTAGTCAAAAAGCAAAATACAAAATTATAAAACCCACAAAAAGAAAATAGAAAAATATAAAATTTCAAAAATCCATAAAAATCAGAAAATCTTTGAAAAAGCCCAAAAATATTATTTTTCCCATCTATTTATGTTCTTCGATAACATCTACGGACTTTGATTTGTCACTCAAAGAATGGCACGGGTCTTTAGATGAAGTTCGAATGTACGTAAACGTTTTTTTTTTTTTTTTTTTTTTTTTTTAAAGGATGGAGAAAAATGGTAGTTTATTGTCATTTCAGGCAGTAACCAGTTTTAAATGAAAGAACAGAGCCATGCTTAAATTAATTTTTGAATCATCATGCTCTGATTCTAAAAACAAATGTTTGTCGCCAAAAAAAAAAGACAAATATTTCCATCACAAATATTTTTCCTTCTAAATATTCTTCTGAAAAATATTTGTCATCTAATGAAAACAAAATTGCTTTGAAAATAACTCAGACTATATTTTTTTAAATCATATGGACTTATCATTTGTCAAAATCTCTAACACTTAATCAACAACTTATGTCATTGATTGAGGGCGAGAATGATTTCAATCAAATCAAAAAGTTACTTTTCAAACAATTGGCACGTAATCGAGCAAGGTCTAATTTTGGATAATCAAAAAGAACAATATGTTTATACAATTGGATCCAAACCAAGGCTAAGGTTGTGTTTTCATAAGATACTTAAGCATGTTCAATCATTGGAGTTTAAAGTCTCAAAATTTGATCCTTATCAGTTAAATGTTTTAAAAGCAAGTCACAATTCTCCTAAATAGCTTTCAAAAACAATTTAAATCAATAGAGATCACAAATCTCAAAGGATCTGAAAATTGTGATCGGGGGAGAATTTGTGATTTAAATTGAATATAAACTGATAATTCAATAAGTGGTTTTATAACGATAATAATAAGCACTCCTCCCTATATGTGCCAAACAATTTCAAATTTTCCATGCACATGTTAAGGGGGAGCATCTATCTCAAACCAAAAAGGATTGAAACATGATTGATTTGTCTCTAAGTGCAGGTTCTCTCTAATATGTGCAAAACACTTTCGAATCTCGATGCACATATTGAGGAGGAGAAATCATAAGAAAACCACATCCTTTCCCAGAATATCTTCAACAAAGTATTTAAAATACTAATTTTGATTGGGAAAGTGATGTCGATAATTTTAGAAAATGTTGATCAAAGAATTGAATTCTTCATTTTTAATCCAAGATTTCTAAGTCCTTTTGCCTCCATGGGCGAAAACAATTTCAAATATTTGATGCACATGTTGAGGGGGAGCTCTTTCTAAAATATCAAAAACAATTAAGGTACAAAACGTTTTTTTTTTTATATCACAAGTACCTGGATTGATTTTCAAATGGTTTTCAATTGGTTTCAATGGCAGAAGAACAATACCAAAAGACCGACTAAATTTCTTTATGCATGGAGATATAAGGATGGTTAGGTTAGGTATTCATTCCCACGATCCCGCCAGAGCCGGAGGGATCTACCCAAGGACAATCCACTAGATAGTGTAGAAGTCCTTAGGAATGATGTAAAAAGGAGAAAAGTGAGAAATGGGAAGAGTGTGGACTGAGATAGAGCTAGAACTAGAATAAACCCAACAAGGTTCTAGTTATGAAATCTCGGTAAGCACTGAAGGGGTTAAAGAATGAAAAAGAAATGAATGAGAAAAGGGTGAAAAGAAATAGCCCTCCATTATCTCAACCTTCGGGCAGAAACCGGGTTTAATTCATATGCTACTGGTGGTTACCAAGGTAACACCGGTATTGAAGACAAGACGTCATGGACCCAGTGACGCACTGCACTACAACTTCCCAAGCTACTCAAGTTCCTCTTAAAAGGAATTGTTTTATTCTCACGGGGAACCTACATAATCTATCGACTTTCTCTTAGAGATGGTTGATATTGAAGAAGGAGACCCTCTCCCTAGTCTCCGGCATAGGAAACCAAAATTGCACTATTGAGTCTAGAGCCAAGAGATCATCAATAAATCTCATTAGGACACAATCTATGAAGAATCACTGTTTAATATATCTTAAGAGTCCTACGCATTATCTTTGTGGTATTACCAGAACATCCGAGTGATATGTAAAATATTCACGATGAAGATGGAAATCCTTCTAGAGCCAACATCAAACAAGCTCTTGGTAGGTGACATGTGAGATCTATCCAATAGATCAAACTTGTGACAACTGGATATAAACGATGGGGCGATTCAATATTGAATCAACCTTGGTCCAGGAAATGGATTGACGGACACCTTTGAAAAACCGGTCATTGTGCTTAAAATTTCTTTTCTCTAGCACATCGACTGTGTATTAATATTTCAAAACAAAAGGTATTTGTGATTGATAATTGATTTTCCTTAAAACCTTCGTTGTATTGAAAAACACTTTATATTAAGCAATACACGATTGTTTTTCAAATCACTTTTCATCAATCAGTGAATCTTAATTTGCTGGTTCACTCACTCCGTGTTGTCTTCTTTGAGACGTTCCGGTTTGAGAACAGCTAGAGCAGCTGCGAAACCCTGTCAAGGAGATTCTTCGGAATTTTACCTGATCACAGGCAGTACTTGTACTGATTAACGGGGAACCGTGGGCCGTGTACCTCAATTCAAAGAAAGTGATCAAAGATACTTTTGTGCGCTTTTATTGCTAACGGTTGTCTGCAGGAACACCTGACGGTTGCAGCTGATCAGAACTGAGGCGTCAATCCATAGCCGCATGCTCACACATCACTTACATCTCAAAGAAATCATGATAAGTGCATATCTTTATCAAGTGACTCTGATATTTCCGCTCTATGCTTCTGCTACGCTGCTGTAAATATCATGAATCAACTAAAGCTTTCGCTACTCTGATGAGAAGATATCATGATCCAGAAAGTGAGCATGTCGATCTAAAAGTCACAACTTCACATGATGGAAACACAACAATGGATGAGTCAGAGATTTATGATGGCTGATGATCTCAAAGCTGGCTCAAAACTCATCATCACGTGGATCATTTAAAGACCTCCACTTGAATTAACAAAAAATGCAGAAAATGAAGAATCAAAGACTACGGGCTACAGAGCAAAGAACTTAATCAAGAATCCAAGAACAATCAAAATGTAATATCTGTTTGTATTCAATGAAAATTGAGCTGACCTCCCTTAGGAGGAGATTGTTAGGATTTAGAAAATTCGATAGTTAAAGAGTTGGTCACCTCAAGTATATGTATTCGTTAGAAAGCTCGTAGCCGTAGTTATTTAATGTTAGTAAGTAGTTTGTTATGTAACACCGTGGAGGACGGACGGGTCTTTACCCATTGTATGCCTGATCCACAGCCCGTAGGAGGCGTGTCTTGTAAGAACCTATAAATACCCTTTGCCTAGCAAGGCAAAGGGTTGGCGCTTTCAATATCATTTTTCTTTGTCTCACTAAGTTCCCAACTCTCTTTACTTTCTATCTCTAGAACTCAATTCATACGCCCCATTGATTTGTGTGTTTATGTGTTTATGAAATCCAATATGTTACAGTTTTCAAAAACAACGTCCAAGTAAACCTTGAGTAATCATCTACTATGACCAAAGTGTATAAGTTCCCTCCATAGCTTCTTATAGCGGATGGACCAAACAAGTCCATATGCAAAAGTTCTAGACACTTAGATGTGGACACCATGTTTTTAGCCTTATGACTACTATGAGTTTTTTTTACCAATTTTGCAAGCGTCTCAAAAATGTTGGTCATATTTAAGTTTTGGTAAATTCCTAACTAGCTCTTTTGAAGATAGGTTTTGTATAAGTCTCATATTAGTGTGACCTAAGCATCTATGCCAAAGAGTTGAGCTATCATCTAATGTTGTTAGACAAAGTTTGTCATTAGATGTTTTATCTACTTTCTTGATGTATATGTTATTTTTCCTAACTCCTTTTGCTATGGTGATGCCATCTTTTAGTATTTTACTACCATTTTCTTCAAATAGTACTTTATAATTTTAATCACATAATTGGCTAATACTAAGTAGATTAAATCCCAACCATCGACATGAGCAACATTTTCAATAGTTAGGGAGTTATGAGCGATCGTACCTTTTATTTTTCTTTTGAAATTGCTACCAAAAGTGACATTACCTCTGTCATACTCTTGGTATGTTGAGAAGAGGCTTTTGTTGCCCGTCATGTGTCGTGAGCATCCACTATATTTTATCCACTCATCATATTTGAATCCCACTTTTAAGCATACCTAAGACACAAATAACTCAAGCGTTTGGTCCCCAATATCTCATGGGTCCGTTTGGGTTAAACATACCATTTACTTGATTCATGTATGGAAATGATGGGTAACAATTCCATGGCATGTAATCTGGAGTTTGATATGGTCTAGGGAAGTTTTGATTCCAACCATTATGTTGATAGTTGGGTTGTATGTTTTGATTGCTCTTAGGAAATGGGCGTTTGGCAAAAGGTGTTTTATGTCGTTGTTGAGTAGTTTTAGATCTAAATTCATTTCTAGCAAGTCCTACTCCTGATGTAACAGCAGGTTTTAGTTTAACACTATCCTTGGTTTTCTTTGTTACTTTGACAAATTTACTATGGTCCGTATCACAAACATTTTGTCCTGCTGTAGTCCCCACGACACCATTTTTTACAAAGGACGGAACCCTGTTTTTGGGTCCGTCTGGTCCGTGCTGTACTGCAGCAGATTTGACAGTTTGTTTGTCTTTTTCGGCCATTTTGGTTTGACTCTTTGGAATTAACACCTCATTAAATCCTAGTCCATCATGTTTCATGGTGTTTTTTGAATTCTAACTATTTCATCGGCACAAGCAATGTTTTTGTTAAACCTTTTAAACTTAGAATTATGTTCGATTAGAACATCTTGTGTGAGCTTTAGTTTTTCTATTTCAAGATTAAGCTCTTGACATGATTTGCAACCATCGTCATTTGCTTTTCCCTTTTCTATTCGTTTTGCCTTTTCTTTTAACTCATAGACTTCATTTTCTAAAAATTCCTTTTTAGTCTTTAAAAACTTATTTTTAGTTATGATTTTTTGACTAAGCTCACACAATTGATTATATTGTTTTTGCAAAGTGTTATCATCAATAGAGGAATAAGATGAGTCAGAATGTACCTCGTTTGACACATGTGCCATTAGAGCGATCTCATCCTTGCTCGACTCTTCATCATCCTCACAATTACTCCAAGCACCACTTACAAAAGCTCGTTGAGTTTTGCTTTTAGGGGGCTTGGGACAATCTCCTATTAGATGACTTGCATCACAGCATCTAAAACACTTTCTTTCACCTTTGCCCTTTTTGTCATCCCGATCTTTTCGAAATGGCTTCTTTTCTTCTCGAGGTTGTCTTACAAACTATCCTCTTCTTTTAAAGAACTTTTTGAAATCTCTAACGGCCATGGCATACTCCTCATCTTCACTACCGGAGCAAGATTCGTCATCATCACTTGATTCCGTTCTTGCTTTTAGAGCAACGGATTTGATTTTCTTTTTTTTCCTTTGATGATTTCCGAATCTTTCTCCATCACCATTTCGTGTACTTTGAGGTTTCCGATTAGCTCGTCTAGTGGCATTTTTGAGAGATCTTTTGATTCTTCAATAGCCGTCACTTTAGCTCTCCACTTCGGATGGAGTGCTCTAAGAAATTTCCTGACAAAGTTCTTACTACGAAAAGATTCATCAAGTGCTTTAAGTGATGTAATGATAGTATTAAAGCGAGCAAAGCCACAGTCAATGGTTTCATCTTCAGGGATAACAAATTGTTCATATTGTTGAACAAGAAGATCAATTTTGTTATCTTTGACTTGTGAATTTCCTTTTTGTGTAATAATCAAAGATTCCCAAATGTCTTTAGCGGTTTCACACATAAAAATTCTTTCATATTCTTTTCTAGGCAAAGCATTATAAAGCATCATTTTAGCTTCATTATTTTTAGCTATTAATTTCTTTTGATCATCAACAAAAATATCTTTTGTTGTAGAACTAAAATCCCCTTTAACAATAACAAACCAAAGATCTATATCTTTTGATTTTACATATGTTTCAAAACGATTTTTCCAATAGATAAATCCATTGGTTTCAAAGAGTGGTGGTCTTTGCATAGATTTCCCTTCTTTAAAGTTTTCAGAATCCATGGATCGTTTCAAGTTTATAAAATACAATATATTTTAGAATTCTTGAGCAACGAGGCTCTGGTACCAATTGTGGGAAACTAGAAGGGGGTTGAATAGTTTACCGATTAAAAACTTTGTTTTGAAAATTATTGAAAGATCAATTGATATTGATCTTAGATATGTTAGTGAATAATAATCGACAATATATAAAGAGTAGATAAGGAAAGAAACTATCAAACCACAACAAGTTGTTTATAGTGCTTCGGTCTACAAGGACTCTTTTTCCTTGCCCTACTCCACTCCCCGAGTCTCACACTCGAGAGTTTAACTTCACTAGTCAACAAGCTCCTTTCACCGGCAGAGAAACCTTTACATTTCGCTTACACATTATTTCCGATATTAAGCTAGATGTCGAGTTCTTTTCAAGGGTACAACCACTCCCACACACAATGTATTTTAAGGACTAAAGTACTAACTACTCACACTCACAAGATTATGATGGTTTGGTACAACAATGATGTATGAATCAACACAAGATCATACAACAACAAATAAACAAGACTTTCAACTTCTTGTTGAAGCTTGAATGTGCCTTGATCTTCTTTGCTACAAAAGAGATCACTAATATGATATGAAACTGAGTTAGAAATGTTAGAGAGAAGGAATGTATGAGAATATGATATAAAGGGATGAAAAACAACTTGGTTTGTCTTTGTTATTTATAGCCAAAATGATCAGCAGGCACCACGGACCACGGAACCCTTAAAAGGGTTCCGCCCGTGTATTATTTTGGTGCCGCCGAGGTCTGACAGCAAGATCACAAAATCTTACCACAGTCAACCATATCTATCCAAGATTGTGTAAGATATGTAGAGTCTAAATCTATACAAAGTATCTAGTGAAATCTTCTAAGGATTTCAATGATGCACTACATGATGTCATGTGTTTGTTTTTCTATTTTTAGAAATATGTTAAAATGTAAATACATATGTAATGTTTTGTTTTAAGAAACCAAAACATTCTTGAACTAAAAATACTAACATACATTATGGTTTAGAGTCATATCAAAATATGATTAATCACAATGTAAATGCTTGAGTGATGAAGATATTATTTGAAAAGCTTGATTTAATATATATTAAACTTGACAAGCTTTAAGCTTTCTAAAAATTAAATTTACTTTTGTCGTTAACAAAACTTAGGTAAAGATCAAAAATATAAATAACGTTTAATGACGATATTTGTATTAACAATCTCCCCATTTTTGTTGAGGACAAAACATAAAATTTATTTTTATAAAAGATGTAAAGATTGTACAAGATTTATAAAAATATTAGTTTTAGAACTTGAAAGATAAAGATGATAATGCAAGTATGTCCAATTTAGACATGATGTTGACTTTTTCAGAAAGTCAAGGTATGCAGTTGACTTTTTATTTAGAAAGTCAAAGTCTTCATTATTTGAAGTATGATGTTTGACTTTTCAGAAAGTCAAAGTATGCAGTTGACTTTTTCAGAAAGTCAAATATAACCAAGTTCTATATATTTCTCCCCCTTTTTGTCTCAACAAAAAGAAGATGCGAGGCGGAATGTGTAATGAGCCCGAGCCATTATCTCCCCCTTGACCAATGCTCCCCCTAAATTGGGTGCTAAGAGAAAGATACATGGATTGTAAAAAAGCTACAAAAAAAATGTTAGTTATAAGCATCATCACAAGCATTTCCAAACACCATGTAACAATCCACAACAATATAAGAAACACCATTCATTTGTTAAAAATTTTTATGATTTAAGAATCATGAAAAGGGAACACAATGAAGTGTTAGTACAATAATAAAATCCTAGAAAAAAAATTTATTCTAGAAAATACAAGAAAAATCCTAGAAAAATAAAAATGCTTAAAGAAAATAAGCTAGGACCCTCCTATTGAGGTGGTGGATGAGCAAGAGCATTGATGCGCTCTAGGATGTGATTGAGGATGAACCTCATTTCGTCTTGAAGCGCATGGACCATCACTCGGGTCCTTTCGGTTATTTGGGCGGTTCACTCACAATTGGAGCAACCATGCCTAGGAGGGTAGTATGGTTCATGGTTTTGTGGTGGTGGAATGGTGGAGGTGTTGGTGTTTGGAGTGGTGATTATGGAGGCTATCAAAGCACTTTGCATTTGCATAGCATCACTAAGATGAGAATCCACCATATTTGAAAATTGGTGGAGATGATGGAGCTCGGCTTGAATCTCTTCTTTGGTGGGGTGATCTTCCCACATGGATTCCTCAATGTCCTCTATATGAGGGGGCATTGATGTTGTAGGTAGTGGTTGATCCCCATACAAAGGACCATGGATTTCCTTGTGGATGGGATGGAAAAGAAGAGGTCTTGGCCCTAACGGGGCGTTTGGGTCAAACGATGGACATGGAGACTCATGAGCTATTCGCTCAATAGTACCAAAAGATGGTAGTGGTGGTGGATGATTGGGCCTAGGAGGCAAGTCCTCCAAGTCTTCCAAAAATGGATTTGGAGATGTAGGTGGTGCAGAGAATAAATCTAATGGGATGAGTGTTGGAGATTTTGGAGGTGATGGTGATTTTGATGTTTGGATAGGAGCCGGTGATGGTGAGCTAGGAGTCTTTGTTGGTGGTGGAGTAGTGATAGTGATAGGTGATTGTAGAGGTGGTGTAAGAGTAGCAAAAGTAACAGTGGTCTCATCTCTTATAGGTGATGAGATGGTTAATGGAGAAGACTCGGAAGAAGAGCTTATGTTGACAAAGCAACAAGGTCTTACGATCATTCTTGCGGTTCTTTTGCAAGGCTTTGTTGATGGTGATGACTTAATTTTGAGAAGGTGTGAGGATGATCATGGTAGAAGCTCTTAATTTATAGGAATGGAAAATTATGGAAGAATGTGTTTGATTTGATGTTAAACCATAGAAGATATGAGGTTCCTAATGATTTTGAAGTGGGTTTAATGCTAGTCATATCACCCAAGTCAATCCATACAAGAAGGATGGAGTGAAGAGACAAAAATTTGCAATAAATGAGTTCTAATGATTATGGGATCTTTATAATCAGATTACCCACGGATTGCAAGGAACCAAATTTTTGGTTCCGCGCTTTATGCAAAAGGGCTCCTTGGGTGGATTTTTGAAATTTTTGAATTTTGGTGGGAAATGGATATCCTATATGCCTAAGTGTGTTACACTAGTTCTAATATGGGTAAGTACTAGTTAAGATTAACCTAGAAGCAATGTATGGTAATTTGGAATGTTGAAATAGGCGAGATTTAGAAAATTGCCTGTAGGATCCACGGCACCAAAATTTTACACAGGTGGAACCAAAAAAATGGTGCCGCCTGGTCCGCATGTACATGTACGGCGGTACCCAAATACATAACAGACGGTACCAAATTTTTGGTGCCGTCTGATCCGTGGACACCCAGAAAGTTCACAGACCCCATTTTTAGGTGTCGGGAAGTATTCCGAAACCTGAAATTTTGCTTAAAACATGTGACATTAAACATTTCTAGTTAGCAAAAGTCAATAACACATATACAAACATAGTAGAGCATAAAATTTGACCAAGGGCTAACGATTTTCACATTAAGGTGAAAATGGGTAAAATTTGATAACACATTTGTGCTATTCCCCTGCATGAAATGGTTAGCATACAACATTGTCTTAAGTCATATTATCATCTTACAAATTAAAAACAACCAAATTGTATCGTACATCAAAGTTATTGTCTTGTTCCAAACACTCCTTCAAATGAACCTCACTTGTCCAACTTCTTGTAAATTTTGTTCATCATCCTACCAAGGCACTTGAACATCCCCTTGGTTTGGGTATTCCCTTGTTTCTGTTTCGGTTAATGGTAACCACAAGAGTGGTTATACTTGTGAGTTTCATGGTCTCGACTTAACAAACAACCCATGTAGGGTGTTTGTTTTACTCGTCCTAGTTTGGTAGCAAAGACACGCAAGGGGTGTTTGTTACTCTCGTCGGTACAAAACCACAAGGTGGGCGGGAAAGGTTCGTGTGTTAGTTCTTCTAAAACCGAAAGGGTGTGCGAAAATGGAACATTGTTGTTTTAAACCTTCTTGCGTCAAAGCCTTTTCAAACGAAAAACAGAAAAACAGATTAAACATGTTGGGTTATAGAGTAGCAATAATGACGATCACCTAAAAATTTTCGAATCAGCTGCTACTATCGAAAGTTGGCCACAACCTGTGTGGTGCCACATGTTCAATTCCACATTAGTGGGAAATGCGCGAAACTGGTTCAGTAAGCTTCCACGCAAAATCATTGATGGCTTTGAAGAGTTGCGAAAGGCGTTTCGCCTGAACTTTACTCAAAGGAAGAAGTGCGCCAAAAACCCTGTCGAACTTGCCAGGGTAAAACAACGCCAGGGGGAATCTACAAGCGCTTATGTGGAGTGCTACAAAGATGAGTGCATACATGTCAAGGCATGCCCCGAAAATCCGAAATACTAAAGATCTCAGGGTTCATGAACGGGATCAATAACCCAGAACTCATCAAAAGACTGAACGACAAAGTCCCCCAAACCATTGATGAACTTATGAAACGTACAAGGTCCTTTATCCAAGGAGAAGCCGCCGCAGCAGACAGCAAGAAAGGCTACTCAAACTATAGGTCACAAGAACAGCCTAGGAGACAATCCATTGACCAGAGTAGCAACCGCAACAGGAACTACTGCGGCCAGGGGAGCGGACGAGATAATGACAAATATACCCCGCTCACCAAGACTCCAAAGGAGATATTCACGGCGGAAGGTGCGAACTTCCCGAGGCCCCCACCAATGTGCACCCCAGAAGAGCGGCACGTGGGGAATGGATACTGCGACGATCATGGACAGAAGGGCCACACCACCAATGAGTGTGTCCAATTGCGCCAACTAATTGATACACTAGTAAAAGAAGGCAGATTGGACCATTTGGTTAAAAACATCAAGGAGGGGAAAGATAAGCAAAAGACTGGGAACAAGAAAGAAGTACCCAAAGATAAGGCTGATACCATCTACATGATACAATCATGGCAGCGAATGACTAGGCAGAAGATCAGCCAAAAGTTTTCCCGCGGAAGCGAAATCTCCTTCCCCACCTTGACTGCGGACAACGCAGTGGTAGAACCGCTCACCATTGAAATCAATGCAGGAGGTCACGATATCCACCGCATGTATGTTGATGGAGGAGCATCCGCAGATATAATGTATGAACATTGTTTCAAGCGACTGCGACCTGAGATACGAAGTCAGTTAAGCCCGGTCATGACGTCGTTGACTGGTTTTACAGGAGAAAAGATATGGCCCATGGGGCAAATACACCTACTAGTCAATGTTGGTGATAAGGAACACTCCATGACAGCCTGGATGAATTTTATGGTGATCAAATCCCCTTCGCCATACAATGGCATTATAGGAAGACCAGGGATATCAGCCTTGCGCACAGTACCGTCTACAGCACATGGGATGCTCAAGTTCCCGGTGGAGGGAGGCATTGTTACTCTCTACAATACCACCATACCACCTAGAGAATGTAACACGATTACATGTGAGGCGGAACACACTTCAGAACAGCGCGCAACTAGAATATCAAACCTGAGGGTCGCAATTCATCCTGATTACCCAGAGCAAGAAATATCGATCGGGGGATCGCTGTCTGATAACGTCAGGGTAGCCGTGTGCGCACTCTTGCAAAAGAATCTGGATATCTTTGCATGGGAACCAAAATACATGACCAGTGTACCACGCTCGATTACAGAACACAAGTTAAGAATCCGACAAGGATACTCCCTAGTACGACAGAAAAAGCGCGGCCAGGCTCCAGAGCGCGCACAAGCAATTCTGGTAGAAGTACATAAACTTGTGGATGCAGGTATCATGCGAGAAGTCTAATACCATGACTGGCTTTCCAACCCAGTGATGGTTAAGAAGAGAGACGGTAGTTGGCGGATGTGCATGGACTTCACGGATCTCAACAAAGCATGTCCACAAGACTGCTACCCACTACCAGAGATAGACTGGAAGATAGAATCTTTGTGCGGATACCTACTTAAATGCTTCTTGGACGCATACAAAGGATACCACCAAATCCAGATGGCTAAAGAAGATGAAGAAAAAACGGCCTTCCATACAAGCCAAGGCGTATATTGTTATACTAAGATGCCCTTTGGCTTGAAGAACGCAGGCG
Source organism: Chrysanthemum seticuspe (assembly GCA_019973895.1). Taxonomy (NCBI): domain Eukaryota; kingdom Viridiplantae; phylum Streptophyta; class Magnoliopsida; order Asterales; family Asteraceae; genus Chrysanthemum; species Chrysanthemum seticuspe. The sequence continues at coordinate 25,996,352 of BPTQ01000003.1, forward strand.
CCACCTACCAGCGATTGGTGGACAACGCATTTGAAAAGTAAGTGGGCCGCAACCTAGAGGTTTATGTTGATGACCTTGTCATAAAAATCCATACGGAGGATGAATTGGTGCGCGACATTGAGGAAACATTTAAGACACTAAAAAAGATCAACATGAAGTTAAATCCCAAGAAATGCACTTTTGGCGCTACAGAAGGCATGTTCCTCGGATATTTGATAGAGCCCGATGGCATCAAACTGTTTCCAGAAAAAACGAAGGCTGTCATCCAACTCCCTTCACCACGCACGTTGAAAGAAGTCCAATCTCTAAACGGAAAACTGGCCGGTTTGAATAGATTCTTGTCCAAATCAGCAGACAAGTCACTCCCTCTCTTCAAAACACTCAAGAAGTGTACAAAAAAGGGAGACTTTCACTGGACTACGGAAGCAGAAGAAGCTTTCATACAGCTTAAACAGCACTTAGCTGCGCTCCCCACACTAGTCGCGCCCCATCCAGTGGAAGAATTAATTATGTACTTATCTGCGACTAATGGAGCAGTCAGCGCGGTACTACTGACAGACAGGAATTCAGTACAAACACCGGTATACTTTGTAAGCAAAGCACTCAAGAAAACGGAGGTTAACTATAGCGCAATAGAGAAGTTGGTCCTAGCATTAGTATTCGCCGCCAAAAGACTGCGCAGGTACTTCCAAGCGCACCCAATAGCGGTGATCACAGACCAATCTATCAAGCAAATCATCTCCAAACCCGATGCATCAGGACGACTACAGAAGTGGAGTGTGTTGCTAGGTGAGCATAACATCTCCTACAGACCACGTACTGCGGTTAAGGGGCAGATACTAGCAGACTTCATCATCGAAAAACCAGACACTGATGACGCACCTTCACAAAGCAAAGTGGAACTACAAGAACCATGGATCTTATTCACGGACGGATCTTCATGCGTGGACGGGTCAGGCGCAGGCCTTATCCTCACGAGTCCAGAGGGAATGGAATTCACTTACGCGCTGCGTTTTGATTTCACAACAACAAACAACGAGGCAGAGTATGAAGCCCTGATTGCTGGACTACGCATTGCAGCTCGAATGGGCATACGCAACCTAGAAGCAAATGTGGATTCCCGTTTGGTAGCCAACCATGTGTTGGGAGTATGTGGCTAAAGAGGAAAACATGATTCAATACCTCGACAAAACGAAGTCCCTAATCCAGGGCTTTGACAGGTTTACCATCAAACAAGTTCATAGAGGGGAAAACAGAAAGTCGGATGCACTGAGCAAGATTGCATCCACAAGCTTTGCGCACCTGTCAAAACATGTATTGGTGGAAACTTTGAAGAGTAAATCCATCTTAGAGATGGAGATATCCACGGTGATCGAGGAACAAGGTCCTACATGGATGACCCCAATCGTCGAGTTTATAAGCAAGGGCGTATTGCCCCAAGAGCAGAAGGACGCCTGACGAGTACGGTGCACATCACAAAGGTTCGAACTTCGGGACGATATACTATATCGGCGTTCATTTCTACAACCATGGCTTCAATGTGTCGAACCCTATCAAGCAGATTACGTACTTCGATAGATCCACGCCTATTCATGTAGTATGCACTCAGGACCACGGTCCGTTGTAGCACGCGCTTTATGGTCAGATACTACTGGCCTACGATGCACCGTGACGCGCGGGACTTAATAAGAAAGTGTGGCGACTGCCAAGTTCACAGACCAATTCCACGCCAACCACAACAGGAGCTAACACCTATTACGTTGCCATGGCTATTCTATAAATGGGGTATTGACATTGCAGGCCCTTTCCCTGTTGCAGCAGGGGGATTGAAATTCCTTATAGTGGCTATAGACTATTTTACTAAATGGATTGAGGCAAAGGCGGTCGCGACAATCACAGGTAACCAGGTAAAACGATTTGTTTGGGAAAATATCATATGCCGTTTCGGATTACCTGGGGAAATCATCTCGGATAATGGAAAACAATTATGTGACAACCCTTTCAAAGAGTGGTGCGAGAAACTGAATATTGCCCAACACTTCGCATCAGTTAAACACCCACAAACCAATGGTTTGGTCGAGCGTGCAAATCATAGTCTAGGTGAAGGAATTAAGACAAGCTTAGACAAACACAAAGGAAGGTGGGTGGAGGAATTATCGCATGTTTTGTGGGCGCACCGCACTTCAATCAAAATTAGCACGGGAGACACTCCCTTTTCTCTTGCCTATGGGACAGAAGCCGTCATACCAGCCGAAATTGGGATGCCAACTATTCGCACTGCCAAAGTTGATATTACAACCAATGACGATGAATGGCGTATTGACTTAGACCTGTTGGAAGAAAGGCGCGAGCGCGCAGCTATATGTGAGGCAAGAGCTAAGTAAAAAATGAAGGGATACTACGATGATAAAGTTCGAAGCGTCTCATTCAGACCAGGCGACTTCGTATATCGCGCCAATGATGCAAGCCATGCAGAAGATACAGGGAAACTTGGACCGAAGTGGGAAGGACCTTATGAGGTCATTGAAGCATTAGGAAAAGGCGCGTACAAGCTGCGTGACATGGATGGTCGTGAGCTACCACGCACATGGAACATCTGCAATCTCAAACGATGTTATCTCTAGGAATGGCTACAGCCCAACGAACGGATACTCCCGCACTTTAGTATAGTGCTCAATAAATATCCGTGTATTTACATCCTGTTTTACTTAGGCAAATGTCTCTTTTCTTTTCACAAAAACTTGCAAGTATTAATAAAACGTCGCGGTTTCTAGCTAACTCCGCGACACATTTCAATTTTTTATTTACATAATATTTATGTTTCAACATTGTTGTTATATTATCTTTTGCCTACATGGCGTGTATGCACTTACTAAACCGATGATGGTGCAAAGGATGAGTAAACCTAATAAATAACTCGTTGAGTAAGAGGGTTGCAAACCCATTAACATTGGATCATGCATCCTTGTTAAACACCTTATTTTCAAGACGTTGGAATAAGTTCGATGCGCATTCCATGATGGACACGCAACAATGCATACTGTGCGCGTTTAACAAACTAGGAATCAAGACTCTTAACTCCTTAATATGATATTTACAGTATGCTGCATATCAAACCATACACGATTATGATACAAATACTTAGAAATTATGTTTTAAGTATGTTAGATCATGACTTACATACATGATTATGGACTTCATATACTTTTCGCGCTTATACAACCGTTTGATTCTTAGACAACGAGAACGTTTTTGATGCAAAGACGGATAACTAAGTACAAAAATTATAAGTCGCAACCACATTCAGATCAACACACCTTCAACAAAAGGAAAATTTTATTAAGGACCACGAGTTCTTACAAAAGGATATTTACAAAGAGGCTATAATCTATATACTATTACAACGCCTAAGAGATGAGCTCTCCACATGGCTTGCGGCGTCCCCAGCCTCCTTCAGTTTCTTCAACAAATCAGAATCCTGGCACGATACCATGGCAACACTAACAAGTACCCTGTCAGATCTGGGGAGATGCGCTGCGCTAAGACCATACATAATGGCCTTCCCCTTTACGACCTTCTTCTTTGCAAACCTCATAGGATGGGCTTCTAAGGATTCCTTCAAAGGAATTTGTAGGACCTTAAATATATCAACCTTATCACAATACCCAACCTTTATCTCACGAGTATACCATGTTACGTGTAGAATACGTGAAACACAAACACAAACTAAGCGTAGAAGTAAAGAAACAAAGATGGAAAGATGGTGACTTGAATATATGAAAGTCGTGTATGTAGAGAGAAAAGATGAAAACAATATGTTGTATATTCCAAAGAAAACACACACACACACACACTCAAGCACACGCCTCAAATGAGACTTTGAGGGGTATATATACTACAAGTACAAACGCCCTAATGGGCTTGGCTATGGGCTTCGTGGATATGGGTTGGACATGGATTGGATGAAAACTTATACAAGGCTAGCTTAACATAACTTCTAACCAATTAGCTTAGACCAATCCACGAGCCCGTTGACTATTCTAATACGATATCTAACACACGTTAAAAAGTTCCTAAACGTGAATGACGATCACTTCTAATAAAAACTATTAAGGCTAACAATCTCCCCCTAAGGGGTGGTCATTCAAAAGATGCTCCACTTGATTTGGTCATTACTTTCCTTGAGCTTGAACTTTGTGTGTAGATATAGAATAGTCTTGTTTCATTGTTCCTTCATGCTTTGTGATCAGTTAATGTGGTTGTCTGCCGTTGTCAACTTCGTTGGTTAGGTGTCTCCACGCCTTTCTCCACCATGCTCACACTTCTATTTGTCTTTTGGTTACCAATGATTTAGTTCTCGAGTCTTTATACTTTGTAGATTCTTTGACATTGACGAAGAATCATCTTTAACTTTGTGTTGCCTTTGATTTTGATGAGAACTTTTCATGTGTTGTTGGTATGAGCATGTGGAAAATCTGCACGATCAATTCGCTTCGGAGCTTCCATAAGAAGAAAACATAAAAACAGGTTAGTAATAAGCGGATTCCAGCACTTACAAGTTTGAATTTCGAGGGTGTTAACATCATAGTGTGAAAACACATATCTAATTCTTACAAAGGCGGTTCCTGAACTGGAGTCCCAAAAGTGAGATAACGCGATATACCGAAGTACATCTACAGTTCAGATGAGTCGCTGAGGTACACCGAAGCATCACCCCACGACTGTAGATTGTTTGAGACACATTAAGCATAATCCACGGGGAGTTACCGAAGTGACCTGCTGTCAGGGCTGCTTGATGTTGTCCCTGGCAGGAGTTTCCATTCAATCATTGAAGACCACAGAAGTGAAACTTCTCATAAATGTTCTGGTAGATTGCTAAGACTCGCGTAGGACTCTAGAATATATCACTTGTGTCCTTATTGATGAACAACAAGCGATGTCATGTCAAGTGTTCCTATGAGATCTTTTTGATGAATCTCGTGGCTCTAGACTCAATAAGTGCATATTGGTTTTCCTGAGCGGAGACTAGGGAAAGGGTCTCCTTCTTCAATATCAACGATCTCTAAGAGAAAGTCGATAGATTATGTAGGGTTCCCAGTGAGAATGAAACAAATCCCTTTTAAGAGGTATTGAGTGGCTAGAAGGTTTAGTGCAGTGCGTCACTGGGTCCATGACGTCTTTTTCTTCAATACTAGTGTCATCTAGTGACAACCAGTTGCATATGAATTGAACCCGGTTTCTGCCCTAAGGTTGATTATGGAGGGCTATTTCTTTTCACCCTTTTTTGTTACATTTCTTTTTAATTCTTCAACCCCTTCTTTCTCCTTTCTCACATTACTCCTTTTTTCAATCATACCTAAGGACTTCTAATACTAACTATTGGTGGTGTCCTTGGGTAGATCCCTCCGGCTCTGGCGGATCATAGGACGAATTTCCTATCCTTAGTCACCTTATAACTCCATGACTGTCCCATGTTGCCATAAAACCATTTTTTTTGAAAATCTCCCAGAGTGTTTATGATAGAAAACATGTTTGAAACACTCCGTGAGTTTTATATTTTCAGAAACACTCCCCCTTCACATATGCTTATAAGTTTTGACAGAAATCTGCACATAGAGGGTAGAGTTCGCATTTTTTGAATTGATCGACTTTAAATGAACAAGACCGATTCGAGACACGTTTACATCACTAGAGAACTAGCTTGAAGTTATTACCCGTCCTGGTCAAGTCCATAGAAAGTTTCTCGAGATGGTACATTATTCCTTGTCAATTCAATGGTTACGACTGAGTCGAGCTCTTTTAATAATCAAACAACGATCATTAAACTTTTTGATCACATTTTAATCACGTCTCCTCCCCCTCAAAAATAGCATATTCGTGATATTTTTGATATCAACGAATTAAACAACATTTTAGAATCTTTTGGGGAGACAAAAGGATTTGATTTAAGCATGAATTTGGAACATTTTTGTTTTATACTCCCCCTTTAATAAAGCATAATCAATTAAAGGGTTTTAGAGGGAGTTATCTTGAGCACAAAATATTTTGAAAGATTTTGAAGATCTTTTTGAACAATCTTGAAAAAGGTGCACAAGATGATGATGATTTCTCACCAGTTTAAATGTAGTGCACTGAAGCGTACACTTGATTTTTTCTTTAAAAACACGAGTTTTGATTTGAAATAATCAAAAGTCATCATTTTAGTCCGGGTTTCGTACTGAAGTATACGAAAGCCATTTTTGAAGAAATTTTGAAAAACGACATGTTTTGGAAAACATTTTAAGAACTCTCGCTCAAGCATCTGTACATGCCCATATCATTGTTAAATGACATTTCTAGAGACGTACAGAATATCGATTATATGAGAGACATGTCGTGAGAAGAATATTTTTGTATTTTTGATTTTCTATTGTTTTTGTATTTTTGAAAGTTTTATATTTTTATATTTTCTTTTGTTGGTTTTTCAAATTTTGTATTTTGTTTTTCAAAAATATTTACAGCGAAGCTTTTTGGAAAATCATTTTCAAGAAGATTCGAGAAGACGTTCTAACTCCTCAGGGGTTATGCTTCGCATTCCAATTCGTCGAACTAAATCGTCAAACCTTTCTTTTGGAAGGGCTTTAGTAAATATATCGGCGAGTCGGTAATCTGTCTTTACGAAAAATAATTCAACAGTACCTTCTTCTACGTGTTCTTTTATGAAGTGATAATGGACTCTGATATGCTTCGTATTTGAGTGATGAACAGGATTGCATGATATGGCTATGGCACTTTTCGAGTCACAATACATAGGTATTTTATCGAAAGTAAAGCCATAATCTGTGAGTTGTGTTCTCATCCATAGAACTTGAGCACAACACGTAGATAGAGACACATACTCAGCTTCAGCGGTTGAAAGTGCAGTGCAATCTTGTTTCTTTGAAGACCAGCTTCCTAACTTTTCACCCAAAAATTGTGCGCCTCCTGATGTACTTTTTGCTGTAACTTGGTCACCTGCGTTGTCCGCATCTGAAAAGGCAATTAGATCAAATCCGGATTCCTTCGGATACCAAAGACCCTTGTGAATGGATGTCTTCAGGCACCGAAAGATCCTTTTAACCTCTTTGAGGTGCAGTTCGGTAGGCTTTGCCTGAAATCGTGCTAATAAGCAAACAACAAAGTGAATATCGGGTCGACTAGCAGTGAGGTACATGAGGAAACCAATCATGCTCTGATATTTTTTCGGATCGATAGGTTTCCCAAACAAATCAGCTCCAATTTTTGGTGATGTTACCATTGGTGTTCTGACCGAGTCACAATTATCCATACCATGATTTTTCAAAATCTCAGTAGTATATTTCGCTTGATTAATAAAAATTCCACGTGGGGATTGATGTATTTGTAAACCAAGAAAAAACTTTAGTTCCCCCATCATGGACATTTCAAATTTGCTTTTCATGAGATTTTCAAAATGTTTTGAAAGATTCAGATTAGTGGACCCAAAAATGATGTCGTCCACGTAAATCTGAACAATCAAAATGTCGTTTTTGCATTTTTGAGTAAACAAGGTAGGATCAACCGTTCCTTTGGTGAAATTGTTTAGGATAAGGAAAGAGGACAGTTCGTCATACCACGCTCTCGGAGCTTGCTTTAAACCATAGATTACCTTTTTGAGTTTGTAGACGTAGTTTGAATGTTCCATGTCTATGAAGCCTTCTGGCAGACTCACGTACACTTCATCTTTCAGAGTTCCATTCAAGAACGCGGTCTTAATGTCCATCTGATAAACCGTGATGTTTTTGTGAGCTGCATAGGCTAAGAAAATCCTGACTGCCTCAAGTCTAGCTACTGGCGCGAATGACTCTTCAAAGTCTATTCCTTCTTCCTGTATGTATCCTTTGGCCACAAGACGAGCTTTGTTGCGAATTACAGTCATCTCTTCATCCCTTTTGTTCTTCCATAACGATTTGAGATCAATGACACGAATGTCAATTAGTCTTGGAACCATATCCCAAGAGTCATGTAGACGGTATTGGAGAAGTTCCTCCTGCATCGCTTCTATCCATGCGGGTTCTACCATTGCCTCCCGAATGTTCTTCGGTTCAATATTGCTAATTGAGCAAAGGTAAATGCATAAGTCGCAATCGGTGGAAGTTGGCGTCTCGTCTGAATTGGCCTTGACGGTTCACCAATAACTTGTTCAATTGGATGGTCTTTTGTCCACTTCAGAGTAGAAGGATACCGTAGATTATACGAGTGCGAGTTAGATGGTTCTCGTAAGCTTGAAGATGATTCAGCTGATTCCGTAGCAAACGGGTTTTCAAATAAGTCTGCATCTAACGTTGCATCGTTCGGGTTTTGAGTAGGTTCTTCTTGAAATGATATGTTTTGAATTTGCTCATCAACTGCTGGTAAGACTGTTTGAAGAATTGGAGTTCCTGGAGTAGATGTAGATGATGTTGATGGAGTTGGTGCATTGGTTTTGACCGTTGTAGATACATCTTCTGTTGATGGTGGCGGATGATTTTGAGCGGGTGCAGCGGAATGATTGTTGGATGCATTTGTCGAAGTTCCACCATAGTACTCATCGAACATTAACTCAAAGAAATTCTCCCATTCTTGTTCATGAGGTGTGGCATCAAAAGTTGATAGAGCTCTTTGATGTACGAGTCCTGAACTGATGTGTCCAGAAGTCTTCGGGTTTGGTGCGGGTTCTAGAGCGAGTCTCTCAGAAGCCATCTGTGAAAGTTCATCAAAATTCACATTCATCGTCTCCATGATCCTCCTAGTTCTCCAGTTATACACCCTGAATGCCCTTGAGCTATCTAAATATCCAATGAAGATTCCAATATCACCTTTAGCTTTCAGTTTCCCTAGATCTTCTCTGTCGTTTATTAGATAGCACAAAGCGCCAAACACGTGAAAGTAAGAGATATCAGGTTTTCTGTTGTTCACTATTTCATATGGGGTTTTATTGAATCTTGGATGGATTAGGGATCGGTTCTGAGTGAAAAAAGCAGTGGCAACATCATCAGCCCATAGAAATAACGGTGCACTGGATTAAATTAGCATTGTGCGAGCAGTTTCCACAAGAGTTCGATTTCTTCTTTCAACTACCCCATTCTGCTGTGGAGTTCTAACAACTGATGTTTGATGAGTTATTCCAACATCTTCAAAATAAGCTCTTAACTCCTGATTTGTGAATTCAGTGCCATTGTCTGTTCTTACAACTCTTACTGGAGCTTGAAGAAGTACTTGAATACGCTTCAGAAAGGTGATGATGATGCCTGGTGCTTCGTCTTTTGATCTCAAAAACCTAACCCATGTATATCTTGAATAATCATCGACGATAACAAGAATATACTTTTTCCCGTTAATGCTTTCAACTCTCATTGGGCCACATAAGTCCATGTGCAACATATGCAACCTTGCTTCCGAACTAGGTATGGGTTTGGGTTTATATGATGCTCTTTTGCTTTTTCCTTGTTCGCATGATGGACATAAGTGATCCTTGGTGTATTTGAACTTTGGAAGTCCATTGACGATGTTGTCTTTGGCCAGTTTGTTGATGGTGTCGAAATTGAGATGGGATAATCGTCTATGCCACAACCAGGACTTTGTTCCAGATGCTCGTGTCATAAGACATATTGGTGATGAAGATGCCATTTGATTTATGTCGATAGCATACAAGTTTGTATCACGATTCCCAATTAAGAGATCAGTGCCATCCAAGTTTCTAACGAAGCATGAATTTCTCCTAAATGCAACCTCTAAATCTGCATCACATAACTGCCCGACTGAAAACAAATTGTGTCCCAACCCTTCGACATAGTAAACCCGAGTGATCAAATAATTTCCAAAAGGTAGATCTCCATAACCCATGATAGCTGCTACATGATCATTTCCAAAACGTACAGTTCCCATGAATTTCCAGACGAAATTGATCAGCAGCTTCAGATTCCCGGTCATGTGCTTGGAGCAACCCGAGTCGACGATCCAAAGACATATTTTGATAACCTGCCAATAACAGAAGAAGAAGATTTTGGAAACCGTTTTGATTTTGGTTCCTTTGGGTTAGAGGTAAAATCCTGATCACACTCATAGAAGTTATCTATTGGTAAGACAGGTTCATCACTCATTCTACCATTCTGGAGTGTGAAAGTTCTACCCGTGGGTTTCCAAATGTCATCCCTAAAGTAAACATTATGCTCCCTATCAGTAGTGTATAGCCTAAGTCTCGCAACTAGTCTTCTTATACGTTTAGCATACGTTCTTTTTGGAACGTTCTTCTTAACAGGCTTATCATTCACAATCTTAGAAACACAATCATCATGAACATTAGTTAAAGATTTCTTGCAAGTTAAACAAACAGATTCAACAGATTCATTAAACTTAGCAGAGTTCATACGCTCATTACATTCAGATGAAATGTCTTTCTTATTACAAAGCGGTAAATTCCTAGGGTGTTCTTCTACTTTCTTCTCTTTATTCAAGCGACTACTCTTAGAGGCAAGCGAGACTCTATTGTTCCTTGTATTTCTCTTAGGCTTTAGTCTGCTGCTCCTAGAGGTGCTTCCTAGTCCTGTAGAAGGTAAGGCACACTCATTAGGATTCACATTTTTATCAAGAGAAGTGGTTTCGGCTTTCCTAGTCTTTTTAGAGTGCTTTTCTAAACTTATGTCGTTTGTTCCATATGTTTTAGATGTGGAGGCAGACGGATTAGTGGTACTCATCTTAAAAAGGCCAAGAGCTAAAACTTTTGGTTTCTCGATAACCGCTTTTCCTTTATCAACATTTTGTTTAGGCAAGGCAGGTGGAGTGACTGGTTTTGAGAACTCATTTTTCTCATTGACTTTTGGAGGAGGCATTGAAACAGACATTTTTGGTTTTAAAACCGGTTTGGGAACATTTGCTTTCTCCTCAGTCAATGGTTTTGTAATCTTGGTATCCACTGCCTTTCCTTTTTGACATTCCAGCTGAGCCCTCAAAAGATCATTTTTCGCTTTCATGTCATTGTAGGCACGCTCATACGACAATTTGTCATACTTGCATTCCTCAGTTTTTCGATCAAGTTGTTTAAAATATGAGACATTTTCTTTTTCAAGTTTCTCAAGTGCTTTTTCATATTTTGAAACAATTTTGGAGGTCTCAGACTGGAGTCTTTCATGATCTTCAACAGAATATGTTTGTAAAATAATGGACATAATATCAGTAGTCAGAACATCTTCGAAGAGAGAGTCATTTAAATTTTCCAAAAATTTGATGTGTTCTACACAGTCATTAGCTTGCTTTACCAGGGATTTATGGTCCTTGACAAAGTCAGGTGTTTCTTTCAAAAACGCTTGTTCAAAATGAATTACCCTTGAGTTGATGTTATTCAGCTGAGGGGCAATTTGAGTCTCAAAATACTTTTTATTTTCATTATCAAAACTATTAAACCAGATGTTTGTTGTAATATTGGTTTTTGTTTTAACAGTGTCTTGAAGATCCGCAATTCTAGTTTTTACATTTTCTAAAATACTTCTCGCATCACTTGTGTTAAAAAGATTGTTTGAAGACATTTGTTCAATGTTCGAAAGAGAATATGAGACAACAACTGGTTTTGAAACAGATTTTGAAACAGGTGTTGACTCTTTGTTTGAAACACTTGGTGTGATGGAGAACTTTGGCTTTTCTTTTTGATTAACAAAAGTAATTCCAGAAATTTTGTTCCATTTGTTATAGTCGATTGGTTTGATTTCCGGATGTTTTTGTTTCATTCTTTCTCTACTCTCCTTAGATAGTTCTAACATTTCAAGAGAATCACGAACAATAATGGGTTCATGTAAAACATTTCCATTGTTTAACACATTCTGAGGTTTCTGAGCTTTCTTGAGGAACGAAGAAGGGTCGTTACCAAGTGCCATTCTATGATTAGTATGAAAACGCGGATTTACTAGATTAAAAAGCATCTTGTTTGTTTGAGCAGAATGACCCGTTTTAAGAAGCAAATTTTCCAAAGTTTGGATATTTTCATTTTTATCAAGAATTTCATCAAGAAGAGAATCGTCTCGTTTTGAAAAATCAGTAATCAATTGCTTCTTCTCTTTTTCAAGATCAGAAAACATTTCTTTTTGTTTAGAAAGTTGGTCATTTAAATCAGAAATTTCCTTGTTTAAAGATTTAATTTTCAAGTTCAAATTCACATCAAGTGTGTTATACTTCATTTGCAATAGTTGTTCTTTAGAAACCAAATTTCGATAACCAATTTCTAATTCTGATTCTTTGTTTTTATGAAATTCAAAGGCTTTTGCGTTCTCCTTGTAACTCTCAAGCTCAGCGGTCAATTTAGCATTCGCGGCCTTAACTTCGCGATTGACCGTTCTAACTTTCTCGATTTCAATGCCACAGTTATTGATTAATAATTCAAAATAAGCACGTGTTTCCTCATCAGTCTCAGTATTTTGTGCCACATAGTCTCCACTAGGATCCACATCTGGAGTCTCAGAGTTAGTATTGCTACAACTCGGATTGTCCAGGTATGTATCATAAGTAGGTGCTGATGTCACAGAATGCTGTTCGTCAGGAGTAAACACATCAAATATGACATTGTTATAGCATGGATCAGTGATTGGTACCTCAGATACTGCATTGGCGTCATAGACAGGAGGTGCGTCAGAGTCAGTGTCGTACTTAGTCTCCTGAAGATTTGCCATGAAGATGCAGTTCGCATTGATTTCCTCGAGGTCTTCCAAATCATCCATAATAGCCATAAAGTCAAGTTCCTCAGCACTCAATTGAAGTCCTGCATTTTCTTTTTGTACCAACATGATAGCTTTCTGAAGATACGCAAGATCCTTCTTTTCGGCTTAGTAGGATAGTTCCTTGCCATGTGACCCACTCCTTGACAGTTATAACACTTAACCTGATTACCCTGATTCACATTTCCATAATTCCCAATGACTGGAGCTGCAACATTCCCATTATGATTACCCACTGCTCTATTCCCAACATTCTGACCCAACTGATTACCATGATTCGGAACCGCCTGATTACCCATCTGAAATCCAGTAGCATATCCATGTGGGTTCGCAATAACTCCAACCATTTGTCCTTGATGACCCATGTTCACACCCGGCTGTGCAATTTGCCTGTTGCGAGTGTTTGATGAAATTCTTTGGTTGTTGTTAGTTGGTGTGGAATAGCGACTTCTGAATGCTTTACCCAAAAATGCAAATGCATGTAGCAAAGCTTGTTCTTGTTCAATTTCAAGATCAGTGATTCCTTGTTCCTGGTAATGTTGTTGTTCTGGTGGATAGATTTGTTGTTGAGGGATAATAGCTTGTTGTTGTGGAATGTATTGTTGCAAGTTGTTGTTAGTGGAAGATGATGAAGCTTGTTGTTGTGTATTCACTGGAGTTTGAGTCTTTGCAATGAGTGCCAATGGATCATGATTCTTTTCTAATCTTTCTTTCCTGACTTCATTCACTTCATTTTGGTTTTGTTTCAGAAAATCGTTGAGTTGATCAAAGTTCACTTGATGTAAGTCTTTTGTTTGGTTGACAATAGTGACATATCGTCCCCATTTTTCTGGTAGATTAATCAGGAACTTGATGTTGCTCATGATAGTTCTGGGTGTCAACTTGTTTCTGATAAGCTCATTCATTAAAGTGCAGAACCTTCCATAGTAGGATTCAATGGATTCTCCTGGAGTAGATGTAAACTTCTCCCATGCAGTTAGCAGCTTGTTCTCTGTATCTTGTTGACCAATTTCTGTTCCATGACAAAGCCGTCTAACACGTTCCCACATATCGAAAGCAGTTTCAAAACTGTCTACAGCAGCAAAGATGTCTCATGGTAAACCCAGTTGGACAATATGAATTGCCATGTCATCTGCTTCGACTTGTTTCTGATCCTCTTTAGTGTATTCGGATTCCTTTTGAACACGAATAGATGGTGGGACGAGAGGTATTGCATCAGCATTTCCAGGGTCTTGGACTTGTCCAGGTATGAAGGGTCCATTCATAATGGATTGAATCATCAATTTTCCATTAGGTTTGGTCTTAATGTAGCGAAGCATACGACTTGTCCATTGAAGATATCCTCCTTTTTCCAACATAGGAGGACGGTTTTTGGCACCGGCTGCATGAATGTCTTGTTGAGTTGCCATTGATGAAGGTATGTTATGATAAAGTTGTTGTAGGATCGATTCAACGATAAAGGAGTTGTGTTTGATGAGGATTAAGCTTGGTTGTTGTAGTGAAAATTTGGTCTAAAAACTTAAAAACCTCAATAACTTCTGTTCGGAGCGTTTTTAGGACTTGAAGGTTGACATTGAATCGGAGGTCTATTCTCCTCGTTCTCACGGTCGTTTTGATGGGTAGAACGCTGAAAACGGAGTTACGGTTCAAAAGTTATAGCTGTTTGAAGTTTTGCACAAAATCTTACTCGTAAACCTGTTATTAAGCGTAGAAATTGGTGCTTATGCGTAGGATTCTTATGCATAGAAAGCTTAGGCGTAGGGTTCCTTATGCGTAAACAGTATCTTACGCGTAACCGTTAGGCTTAAGCGTAAGCTTATGCGTAAAAAAAATGATTAGTCGTAAAAACCTTACGCGTAAGTGTTAGCTTATGCGTAGAGTGTTACTCGTAAGCGTTTATGCTTATGCGTAAACTTAGGTTTAAAACCAAAAATCCTTTACACTCTCTCAGTGTAAAAGATATCCACAAGTCGAAGTGTTCCACACACTTATCCAAGTGAGGGAAGCACTGAGTAACCGTTGAAGCTCGAAGAATCTGCACCAAAATCTTATGCGTAAAATTCAAATCTTACGCGTAGAAAACTAGGGTTTTGACTTTTCTTACGCGTAAAAAGAGGGTTTTGACCAAATGTTGCTTACGCGTAAAAACTGCCCAGTTTAGCAAAAACACGAATTTTTCACCAAAAACACGTTTCCAATCTATTTCTTTTGCACAAACTTCTTCCAAAGCACTTAATGATCAATAAAGTCTACAACTTTAAGCTTAAAACCACGTAAAAATCAAAACTTTATGCAAAATCCCACATTAAATAGGAAAAAACTCAACTTTTCTTGTAAAACTTTAACAAAAAACGAACACACAAACTCCTAAACCATTGTTAGGCGATTGATACCAACTGTAGGACCTTAAATATATCAACCGTATCACAATACCCAACCTTTATCTCACGAGTATACCACGTTACGCGTAGAATACGTGAAACACAAACACAAAGTAAGCGTAGAAGTAAAGAAACAAAGATGGAAAGATGGTGACTTGAATATATGAAAGTCGTGTATGTAGAGAGAAAAGATGAAAACAATATGTTGTATATTCCAAAGAAAACACACACTCAAGCACACCCCTCAAATGAGACTTTGAGGGGTATATATACTACAAGTACAAACGCTCTAATGGGCTTGGCCATGGGCTTCGTGGATATGGGTTGGACATGGATTGGATGACAACTTATACAAGGCTAGCTTAACATAACTTCTAACCAATTAGCTTAGACCAATCCACGATCCCGTTGACTATTCTAATACGATATCTAACACACGATACAAAGTTCCTAAATGTGAATGACCATCACTTCTAATAAAAACTATTAAGGCTAACATAATTTCTTTCTCAAGCGTAAAAGGGTTTAGGATGTCGCGGGGGCGAGCAAAGATAGGCACTTGCAGCTGTGACTCATTAGGCTTCAAAAATAGTCAGGCTGCGCCTCTGCATTATCAGCACGATGGCGGGCCAAGGTCAACCCCTCAATAATCACACCTATGGGATAATCCTGGCCGCGCTCCAACTCCGCAATCATAGGAAGCTCCAACAACTTCATCTTCTCCATTGCAGCAACCAGATCATCATACGCTCGCTCATTATACCCGGGCACCTGCGCGGCAGGCACTTTCATAAGGCCACCATCATGAAGCTCTTCTATAGCCTCTGCCTTGCCACGCGCTAGCGCGCACAGCACAACCCCCCCAAATGCGTCTACCACCTCTCGAGATTCCAAGGTAGTGAGGGCAGCAAGGCGCAAACCGTGGCTGATAAGCCACCTGCGCTCAGCGATAGTGGAAACCAGCTAAGGATACAACTCTTCATCGTACTCAATGCTGAGCTTGCGAAGTTTCATCTCCTGCTCCTTCAGCATTCCATCCACAGCTTCACAAAACTTTCCCAACCAAGAGAAGTGCTCATCCTTCCCCTTCTCCAAATGATTAACAGCCCAGACGCAAGAAGCCTTGTTATCTTCCAACGCGGCAAGCTCCTGGCTCACTTGGGTCAGCAACACCATCTTTTCCCCAACAATTTTTTGGGAATAAGAGCGCGCCGACTCTGCTTCAACCTGAGCACTAGCCAAACGTGCCTCCAGCAACTTAATATGTCTGTCATTCTGCGCGCTCTGGCTACTCTCTCCAGCATATATTGACTTTAGCTGCGCGACCAATGTAGCCTGATGCGCAGCAGCCAAACTACGCTCCTCAACTAGCTGGTCCATTGGCATATCCCCAGATGCCAATGGATCGGCGCCTTGGTTCTCTGGCGCAAGAGGGTCAGCACGAATGGGACTCGCCTTGGGAAGCGAATCCCTAGAATGCCCAGCAGCACTCCCAGCGGTTTCAAAACTGCACACAAACAAAAGAAATTTTGTGATTACTTCATAAAATAAACAAGGATGTACTAAGCGCTGCGGCAACGATACTTACTTGGGAGGAGTAGTCTCAGTTACGCGAAGGGGCGATGGTTCATTTGAAGATGATTCCACGTCCAGAATAACAGGGCGCTTCCTCCTAGATGAGCCTGCGCCATCATCACCAGGCGCTCTCTTACGCTTGACCCCTTGGTCTGCGTCCTCTGGCTCCACATGGGTGGGCTCCAAGGTCTGCACCACTTATGCGTGTGCCTGCTCCACCACGGGAGAGGGACCCCTGGGGCTTGGCACGCTGCGCAGAGGGATTGCCTCCAGCGCGATGGAAGAATCACCCCCCTCTCCTCCAACTCCATTTCCATGGTGCGCCCCGCAGTAGCTTCCAGAATAGGGACTTCCCCCTCTCTCAACGGGCGCACCCCTACAGTAACCTGGCGTGGCTTCGCCAAATTCACAACGCTGAATAGATCCATCTCTGCGCAGCAAGAAACAAACAACAAACAAGTTATATAGAGTACAAAGGTGTAAAGAAAGGCTCACATTAATAAAGCAAAGGAGTACGAAGGACGAGCACCCACCCTGGTCATCCGCGTCTAAGAAGGTTGGCACCTCATCAGGTCTATCAAAATAGTTGCGACTGATGGCCACGTGCACCAAAAATTCCTCGGGGTAGGAATTGATGGGAATACGATTGGCGTTTATCGTTCCACATCATCAGCGCTGTATGTTCCAGGGAGGGGGCGTTCATCCTTCGGTAGCGAACTTTGTGTATAGAAAGCGAAACGCCAAGGGAACACCGCTTCATCAACCCAGAAAATGTTTTCCCTCCAGTTCCTAAGCGCGTCTAGTTTATCGGTATAACATTGCAGCCGCCCTGTGCACTTAGCAAACGAAACCCATCCGTTCGACCACATCCTGTGGTAAAACGCGCGGAAAAGGTAGATAGTGGGATTAATCGCCAACAAACGGCAATTAACCTCGAAGTTTGTTATTTTTGCTGCACCTATACAGTGCAGCTGCGATATGTGCAGGCGATAGTAATTTAATACGTCGCACAAGAATAGGGATATGGGCACACGTTGATTCGCAAATTCGAAAAAACGTGTGTATACCCCTACTTTCCCTTCGGGGAAATCCGCTATTGACGCTTGCGCAGTCGGAACCACCGGATGCAGTGCCATCGGGATATAATATTCCGAGGTGAACTCACGCAGTTCATCCTCGGTCATATCGGATGCAAAGTCAGTCAAACCACGAACCATGATAAGGTTTCAAATGCGCACGCGCTATTACCTTTGAAAGTTTAACGGTTTCTTGGTTGATTTTTTGAGTTTTTAACAATGGTGGAAATGTTTTTTTTTACTGTGATAAACACAGTAAATGGGAGGTGGTGGTTTATATAGGGTTTCACATCCATGGGATGCTTGCCGCATGGATCCCACTTCCTCCAAACGTGTGGCTATCAGTTGCTGAGGTGGCACACTTTCCATGCACTTTCCCACATTTCCCGAGGGATGTATTTGACTCTACTTGACTAGCTTCATCGTACTTTTAGGCGGGAAACCTTTGCAGCTTCTCCGCTACGCCTCGAAGAATTTATGGGCTACAACTATTAGTCTAGCATCCACGGGTTTCACCCTGCTCATACTAGACTGGAGGGACATGATAACGTATTGTCCGCATTCGGGTCACGAACCCGACCAGTGACCGCTACTAGCGAGCCCAGTACGACTGGGCTAACCCGGTAACGGTTTGGGTTCACGAAGGCCCAAACCCGAAGTTATTTATGGCTTTGGATATCGGATCTCTTGTTTTTGGAGATATGTATTCAATAACCGACTTAGGCGGGATACGCCGAAGGTTATGGAACACGAAACCAATAAGGATTTCGTGTGTATATAAAGGGCATCCAAGCCTCATTAAAAGGTACGATCTAAAACCCTAACTCTCCACTAAACCCTAAAACCGATTACTTACTCTCACGCAGGAGGATAATCGTGGGAGACAATCCCACGATAAGCCTAACGGTGTTTTCTGTTTAATCGATACGAGAACCGGAGTCCAAATAAGGAACGCCTAACTTTTGTATCAACACTTATCATACATACTTGCATAACTAGTTACTTGTAAATAAGTTTTAAGAATATAACTATTAGCTAAAAACTTAACATTTTCCTCTTAAAAACTTAAAATTATATACTTTTGCAAATATAACTAAGAATACTAATGTCGATTAAGTGTTTTCTCTACTTAAGATTTAATTTCAACTAAAGCAAAATGGATCATTTTTGCGGCACCTAGTCACCCGTATAACCAAAACATATATTTTTGGCATACTCATTTTTCGTTAAAAATCTTACAGCCAATATATACATGTTAAAAAGAAAATATATATATATATATATATATATTAACTAATTGAGTGTCACACCCCCAAATTACCTGTATTACAGCGGAATAGAATACCAGGGGGATGACTGCCATAGCATCACAGTTACAGTTATATTGAACGACCTAAAGTGTCGTTTGGAAAATATCGTTTGATTAAGTAAAATAATCAGAGTTTACAAAGTATAGGTCCCAAAAGATTTTCAAAGTACCAAAATAAATTTGTTACAATCAAACGATAGTTAAGTGCATAAAATATATGTGAAACGCGTCAACTCAGCGACTCCATGCAAGCCATGATGATATGCTAATACCTGAGATAAAACATGCTTAAAACAGTCAACACAAAGGTTGAGTGAAATCCATAGGTTTAATTAAGTCGTTTGAACACAATATTCGTAGTGTGAGTTACGTTGTTTCACACTCATCGTTGAAAACAAAACAACATTTATTTCACTAAGTTCATGACAACCAAAGCGTAAACCTCGTACCAATAGAAATTGATAAAATCGTTTCATCGCAGCCCTAGTAGGTAAACTTTCCAATTTACCTTATTGATTCAAATATAGTGCATTCGATTTCCCCTAACTGGGTCAATAAGAACGGGAGTGTTAATTCCAATAGGCATATTCACAATATTCGCGCTCACTCGCAAGTGACTAATGGTGCATGATGTAGGGACTTCAAACATGGCAATAGAATACTTAGTGACAATAAAGCATTTGGATATAATGTACAGTTCAAAACATTTGTGTTCGACTAAAAAATATAGCATGTATCTCCCCCAAGAGTTTGTAAAACAATTAAGTAATATAAAGTGGGGCTATGAACTCACCTGATGCAATGTTTATGATGGCAAAAGTGGATACACTGAAATAAGGTGTAATCTCTAACTGCAACCTATGATGAGTGATATGATCTAATATAAGTCATGATGTAATGTTATGCATGCAAACTCACATGATATCCATACCACTTGTGCATTTTAGAAAATAAAGTTTATCGTCGAAAAATAAGTTTATAACGTCTTGATAAGTTATAAATTACTTTATAAGTATTTAAGTTGAAATGATATCCCACGATAGGCATTTAGTGATTTATTAAGAAATTATAGTTTTTCGTCGTAAAACAATATAATTTGACAATTCATAAAAGTGACTAAATGGCCTCGAAAAGCTAGTCGTAAAATAGTGAATATCGAGTGTTAGGAAACAAACTCAATGGTTTTGGAAAGCTTGTCACATTATCTCAAATTCTTAGCTTTTAAATTATTATCATAGAGGTCTCGATCATAGAGAAAAATATAGATGAAGTAGGGTACTTGGACTAAAAATATTGTTTAAGATTAGTTTTCGGCAAAGTTTGAGTGACCGTATATTATTCGTTACAACTCCGTTTGACGAACGGTTGAACATTTTTGAAAGTAGGCTAGGTGAACTCACTTTTACTAGAAGACATCGTTTTCTCAAAAATATTCTATCGATGTGAAAAACGAATCCAAACATGGTTACTTGCGACAACTATTTTGACTAATAGAAAATATATAAGTGTTATTACTTGTGAAAAATAGTTACGATATCCATATTTAAAACGTGTATAACTTAGTCGTTATACGTCCGTTTTCTACGTTTTATATATCCTTAGCTTCGTGTATATTTTTGATAAATCGACTCATTTAGATAACGCTTTAAACTCATTTTTGGCCTATTAAAAATTCTGGACAGCATGCAGTTTTTCAGAAATATAGTTTTTGCCGCTAAACTTGAAAATAGTGTATCTCCTTCGTTATAAATCCGTTTTAACACGTTCAAGCGACCACGGTTTCGTTTTAAAGTATATTTTCTGAATATCTAGCCCAAAATAATTTATAACCTGTCGAAATTTCCAGACTTTGCAAAAATGATCAGACCTTATTTTTAAGTTGTCGAAACTGATATATCTTGCGTAATACTTATTCTAATCACTTCAAATCAACACCAAATCTATTCTAAACCTACCATACACCTTCTTAGGGTGTCATGGGTTCCTAAACATCATCAAAAATGATATGTTTCAAGGGGTTAATTATAGGATGATATACACTAATTATAAGTACTAAAAACAATAAAAGTGGTATAGATACACATGAAACTTGCATGTTTTCTTACTAAAATGATGAAATAACTTAAGTATGAATATAAAAGAGTTATAAAGATCATGAAATGCTTACTAGTATGATGATGAGGTTTATGGACTAGGTTTACCTAAATACTCCTAGGTTTTTATTTCAAAACCTAATTAGAAGTAATCTAGTGTTTGTGTTATCACTTGATCTTTGAAAATCTTAAAGTTTATTCTTTGTTTTGGTCTTGGCCGAATATCAAGATGGAAATGGAGAGGATACTTTTATTTTTCACCTTTTACTAAGTGTAGTATGTGTTTATTAGTTTAGGTAAATAATTGGTGTAGTAAAATATCTAGCCTATTAAGGGTATGTGTTAAGCTAGCAAATGAAATATTATTTTTACATGGAAGACTAAGGGTGTGACTAAGGTGGCCGGCCATGTGGGGATTTTGGGGAGGTTTTGGGTAGTTTTGATAATTAAGTGTATTATTTGTTAAGTGTAGTGTATAATTTGTAAGAATAAATAGGTATTAATTGTAGCGTTAGCTAAAAATAGATTTTAACGGGACAAAAAATATATTAGCCGTGACTACCCTTTATACGTCGTCTCTCGGTTTCTATCAAACCAGAGACTCACTCCTTTTAGATACCTTTATATGCTTCCATACCTATGCACTTCCAAGGGGCCAAATCTTGTCAACACTTATAAGATCGTTTTATCATAAATGTCGCCACACAAGCAACAACAATACAAAAAGGATTTTATACATAAGTAAACTTCATCGAGTCTTAAACTAGAATTAGGAACTAATACTTGTCACATACTATAGGTTACGTGTCGGTGCCATACCATCATACTGTTCGACAATACTCTGTTCATATTGCTTTGCTAAGGTGAGTTTCATAGCCCCGTTTTACTTGTTTACAATATTTTACAAATGCTTGGGGTGAGAATACATGCTTGTTTTTATGCGGACATAAGTACAAAACTGATGCATTGCCTAAGTTACCACATAGCCACTTAAGTCCCTTACATTACATCATGAACCGTTATTTACCAGAACGCGTGAATGTTGTGAATAGATCTATTGGGTTTACACCCCCGTCCGGTTTGGGTTGCTCCAACTGGTCAAACGAAAGCATACCATTTGAGAATTACATTGAGTGTCTGGAAAACACTTGTTTGGGGGCATTTATGCACATTTGCATACAAAATACGTTAAGCATAGGTGTCATGAGCTTAGTGCAATTGTATTTATTTTACACTACTGAAATCTTGTGTTCCGTACAAAGTTTTACATTAAGTTAAACCTATGAACTCACCAACATTATGTTGACCTTTTAGTATGTATTTCTCAGGTATCTAGCTTGCTTGATTGCATTTCATGGAGTCACATTCACAGATGATGTTCTAAACGACTCATGTAGGTCGTTCGACATAACTGCAACTTTGTACCATGAAAGTCATGCCCGGTCACCATTCCGCTGCGACCCATTTGAGGGTGTGACAGATTGGCATCAGAGCCAAAGTTATAGAGAACTAGGTTGCATCGTAGACCCTAGACTATAACCACTAAGTCATAACACTTCATCATAACACTATGTGTGTACATTTACTATACATGCTTTACTTGCTTAGTTTATTTGAGTAATTTACATTTATGCTATATCGGGTTGTTACAGAGTCATGTCTACCCAATCCCATCCCATCATGATCACTGTTGATTTCCGATGTCGAGAATACCCCGTCATCCACTACGGTTCCCATACCACTTGCTCCGGCTCCTGCACCAGGATCACCGGAGGATTATCCCGTTAAGACAGAGCCTTCCGAGGAGCACGAGACTGCAGCCACTCCTCTCTTCTCATCACCATCTGTTGCAACGACTCCTCTCAGCCCTTCATCACCAGTTTCATCACCTCTTCTTAGACGTCGCCCTAGAAGATTTCCGGTTATCCTTCCAGGACAGCCCATACCTTTCGGCCGACCTTACAGACTACACCCAAATGGTGTACTTCGGATGCGGACTGCCAGGAAATCAGTTCATCCTGGTATGACCTTGTCACTCCCTACTCTCCACTGCCACCACCACCATTCACTTATCATCAGACTATTTCAGTTTCCCTACCATGTTTCACTCCAGTACCTTTATCTCTAACATCACGACCTCAACCCAGCCAGCTACCACATCGCAAGAGGTGTTGTATCATGACTATTGAGGAGGATGTTGCTATGTTGTTTGATATCAGGGTTGATGTTCAACAGGAAGTTGATAGTTTGGAGACTACCCTACACCAGACACGAGAGCAGATCGCCGATGTTCACGACAAGCTCGAGCAGCACATGGAGGACCAGTACTTTACCGCTGTTGATGCTCAAGATGACAGGGATGCATTGAGGGATCAGCTGGTATATGTCTGAGAGCGTCATGCTAATGAGCTTTGTGGAAAACTAGAAGGGGGGGGGGTTGAATAGTTTTGCTGATTTTAAATCAGTTTTAAAAACTTTAGATTCGATCTTATGTGAATTCATATGGATGAATGGAAAGTATAAAGCAATAATCAATGTAAGTAATGAAAGCTAGTAAAGTAAAGGATAGAAATGACACAACCGATTTATTGTGGTTCGTCTACAAGGACACCTTTCTTGCCCTACTCCACTCCTCGAGTCACCTACTCGAGAGTTCAAGCACTATGTCAACAAGCTCCTTTAACTCGGCGGAGAAGCCTCACAACGTCACTTACACTTTTTCCAGTACAAAGCTAAATACCGAGTCCTTAACACAGAGGACGAAACCAACACAACTATAACACAACAACTATGTGAAATATGAAATAGAAGATCTTGCTACAGAAATATTGTGGAGGAACAAATCAATCAAGGACCCGTTGCTTGGATGACTTGTAGTATCTCGTGATCTCATCTTTGAGAAGGACCTATATGAGAATCACAACAAAAGAGAGAAGAACTACTATATAGATCAAGAGATCTGAGATTAGAAGAGAGAAGTAATATATGAGAGAGTTTGTAAGAAGAGGGGTGAGTTACAATGAAGAAATGGCTCACTATTTATAGGCAAAAAATCTCTACTGTTCCCCGGATCCCTTACATAAGGGATCCGTTCAGTGTAAACTCGGGGATCTGCCAGACTCTCCTCCTATGTGGGTTATGGGTCATGGATCATGGACTTTGGGTCATGGGTATCCAAATAGATACAATGTATCTAGACATTGGATCATGGGTTATGGATTTGCTCCATGGGTATGGGTCATGGGTTATGGATTTTACCCATCCTAATAAACTATTACAACAAATGAATTATTACAACAATTTATGTTAAATGACTATATGTAAATGCTTGACAAAAGTAACATGTATCCTTATAAATTTACTTATGATAACTTTATATTTATTATCAACAAAACACAAAGAGATCGCTAAATATGAATAAACGTTTTTACGATTTATTTGTATTAACAATCTCCCCCTTTTTGTTGATGACAAAACATAATGTTATGATGAGTAAAACTTAAGATTAGATGTATGTTTTGAAAGCATATATAAGTTTTACTTCTTCTCCCCCTTTTTGCTAAAACAAAAAGCGAACCTAACGAAGAAATGAAGTGTGGAAAAAATAGTATGATCCACGAAGCACTAACTCCCCCTTGACGGTAGCTCCCCCTAGAATAGGGCGTCAAGTGAGAAAATATAATACCTACAAAGAAAAGGTTAGTAGTAACATGTAATAAAATCTTGTATGGGACGAGAAACAAGATGGAGAGCCAAGGTATGTAAACAAAGCCTTGTAATAAAATGACAAAGTGTAGTGGTATATAGGCCACAAACAAAAATGTAAAAACTAAGAACAAGGTTTGTTCTTTTTGCATAAGGTTAATTATGGAAGTTTTGGTGAGTAATGATGTTGATGCGATCAAGGATGTGGTTAAGTATGAATCGCATCTTGTCTCTTATTCCCGTTGCAAGTTCTCTAGTGGAATGGCAATGTTCACAATGTAAATGATGTGAGTATTGTGTGTGGACGGTTTTTGGGTAAGTTTTATTGGTGGAAGGCGGAATATGTGGTGGAAAAGTTGGAAAATATGGATCAAAGACCATTATGTTGGTGAGTGGTGGAATATAAGAACCTAGATGTTGTTGTAAGATAATGGGAGCTAAAGGTGGTGAAGTTGCAAGATCTTTGTAAAGTGTTTTTGGAGATGTTGGTGATGTTAAAAAGACTAGTTCGTTTGGGTTTAAGTCGGAAGTTCGTTGAAATGATGTTGATGGTGAACTAGACACGGGTAGTGAGATTGTTTTCGGAGTCTTAAGGAGTTCCGATAAGGTGATTTTAGGCGGAGACTTGATAGGTGATGGTGGTGATGTGCTTATTGGAGATGATGGAGGTGCTATTATGGAATCATTTGGTGGTGAATGAGCAGTTGGTTATGAACGTTTTGACAATGGTTTGGCTAAGCAACAGGGTCGGATGCTAATCCGTGCGGTTTTTCTAGATTTGGGTGGTGGCACTACGGAAGGTGGTAGGATAAAGTTTTGGATTTCTTGAAGAGGGTTGTTTTTACTAAGTGGTTCATCAATGTTGGAAGATCTTTTGAATGACATGATGATGATTGTTTGTGAGGTTGAGAGTGATGGATATGCAAGGATTTTGGGAACCTTATTTATAGAGAAAATAGTGCATTTTAATGAATGCTAGACCCAAAATGTGGACTAAAATCTAATGATTAGATATGAATTTAAGGCATGTGATAATGAGAACACAAGCATTAAGTAACATACTCATTAGTGAAAGAGCTAAAATGATGAAAATATAAAGGTTTATAGCCAAAGTGAGAAAAATAGAAGAGAAATTTAGCTTCTGTCCGACGGTTTCCACGGATCCTTTCCTTTAGGGAACCGTCCAGCGTTAATGCTGGGATCCATGATACTAGTGACTCAGGCAGCTCAAAATTTTCCTTTTGTAAACATTGATGCCTAGTGTGTGCCTATATGTAAACCATTTGGAGTTGCGGTCATCTCGATTCCTAAAAAGAAAATAAAATAAACTAAGAAGTAAAAAAAGCATATTATTATGTGAGATAACCCGAGTGCTCCTTAATTCATTGTTGCTTAAATGAATGTACCCGAAAACACATATTAGTTATATGTTCCCTTTAGCATTCAAAAGACATGAGACGCAATGAAAACGGGTTTTTACTTTGTATTAATAATGAAAAGATTTGTCGTAGACGTGAGAATAGCATTAGGAAAATGATACGGGGAGAAGTATCCTTTTAGAAAACATTTCAAAAAGTTTCTTGAGAAAAAAAAATTTATCGTTAGGTTTGAAAGAGTGAAAGACAATATACCTTGAGTTTTGAAAATCCCCATATTGTTTGTGAGTTGTGTGTGAAATAGATCCTAGACTCAGAAAAAGGTAAGGCTAATGTTTACATACCTTGTAAAATTGAGAAACAAATTACGACGATTGTTCCATGAGACCCAAGACCAAGACGAAGCAAGTTGAATTGTTCCCGCTTCAACAGTTTGGTGAGGACGTTGGCTATGCTGTCTTCGGATGATACCTTCTCAATAGAAATGTTCCTCTTTTGAACATTATCTCTTAAGAAGTGATGACGGATCTCTATATGCTTGGTGCGAGAGTGCAACACCGGATTCTTGCTCAAGTCAATAGCACCTTTGTTGTCGCATAAAATGGCTATGTCACTTAGATGAATGTCATAGTCAACTAAGGCTTGTTTCATCCATAGTGCTTGTTGGCATGCTTTGCCGGCGGAGACATATTCGGCTTCGGTTGTTGATATGGCCAATGTCGTTTGCTTCTTCGAGAACCAAGATGTTAAACAACATCGCATAAAAGTACATACACCACTTGTACTCTTTCGGTCAACATAATCACCTGCATGGTCAGAATCCGCATATACAATAGTTTCTACCCCCGTTCCCTTAGGATACCATAATCCTAATTGAGTCGTACCTTTAATGTATCTAAATATTCTTTTGAAAGCTTCTAGATGTGATGTTTTAGGATCTTCTTGAAACCTAGCACATAGACAAACACTAAACATGATATCCGGCCGACTAGCCATAAGATAGAGAAGGCTACCAATCATGCCATGGTATTTTGTGTTATCAACAGATTCACCATCTTTGTCTTTTGTAAGTTTAGTATCGCATGACATAGGTGTTCTTATGGGTTTTGACTCTTCTAAACCAAATTTCTTTAACATTTCTTTTATGTATTTGGATTGATTAAAGAAGATACCATCTTCTAGTTGTTTGATTTGTAGTCCGAGAAAGAAACTTAGTTCTCCCATCATACTCATTTCAAACTCATCATGCATGATTTTTGAGAAATCATCACACATGTCTTGACAAGTCGATCCGAATATAATATCGTCCACGTATATTTGAACAATAATTATATGTGATTCCCTTTTCTTAGTGAAAAGTGTATTATCAACTACCCCATGGTGTAGTTGTTTTTGATTAAAAATGATTTGAGTCTATCATACCAAGATTTTGGGGCTTGTTTAAGACCGTAAATAGCTTTCTTTAGTTTATACACGTGTTTAGGTTTTTCGAAATTGAAAGCCCGGAGGTTGAGCTACATAGACTTCTTCATTAATAAAGCCATTTTGAAAAGCACTTTTAACATCCATTTGAAAAAGCTTAAGATCATTAGCACAAGCATAAGCAAGAAGTATTCTTATAGATTCAAATCTAGCCACAAGAGCATAGGTCTCATCAAAGTCTCTGCCTTCTTGTTGATTATACCCTTGGGCAACGAGTTTAGCTTTGTTTCTAGACACTACACCATTTGCATCTAACTTTTTTTTATATACCCATTTAGTTCCAATTATGGTTTGATTATTAGGTGGAGGGACAAGTGTCCAAACATCGTTAGAAACAAATTGATTTAACTCTTCTAGCATAGCCATTACCCAACTTTCATCTTTTATGGCTTCTTGGGTATTTTTAGGTTATATGGTTGAGACAAAACAAAATAAACTACTTTGGTTTTGGACTTGAGATCTTAAGGTTCTTTCATTTAACTTTCCTATGACCTTATCTACGGGATGATCTTTAGACTCTTTAATATTGATGATTTCATTGTTTAATGGTTCATCTTCTTTGTTTAAATTTTCCTTGATTTATATGGCTTCACTTTCGATTATCTCCTCATCGACAAGAGGTTGGGTAGGTTTAGGTGAACTTTCATCAAATTTTACTTTTAATGACTCTTCAACCTTCATTGTTTCTTTATTTAATATAACATAAGCTTTACTATTAGGAGAGTAACCTAAGAAGATACCTTCGGTTGATTTAGGGTCAAATTTAGTTAGGTAATCTTTAGTGTTAAGTAAGAAACATTTGCTACCAAAGACTCTAAGATGTTCTAACGTAGGCTTTTTTCCTCGAAGTAACTCGTATGGCGTTTTACCTAAGAATGGTCTAATTAGGACTTGGTTAAGTATGTAGGTTGATGTATCAATGGCATTGCACCAAAATGTTTGAGGAATATATTGCTCATTAATCATGGTGCGACTCATTTCTTGTAGGGTTCTACTTTTCCTTTCAACTACCCCATTTGATTGTGGAGTGCGAGGAGCCGAGAAATTGTGAGTAATACCATTAGCATCACAAAAAGCTCCGAATTGCGCTTCATTATCAAATTCCCTACCATGATCCGTTCTAATAGACACTATATGACTTCCTAATTGTCTTTGGATTTTCTTACTTAATATTTCAAAGTAATCGGACATTTCAGTTTTATTCTTTAAAAATTTAGTCCATGTGTACCTAGAGTAATCATCCACTATAACCAAAGTATAGTAGTTACCTACATAACTTTGAATAGCGGATGGACCAAATAAATTCATGTGAAGTAGTTCTAGACACTTAGTAGTGGAGACCATATTTTTAGCTTTGTGACTAGCGTAGACTTGCTTTCCTACGTTACAAGCATCACAAAAATGATGTTCGTATTTTAATTTTGGTAGATCTCTTACTAGTTCTTTAGATGATAGCGATTGAAGAAGTCGCATATTGGCATGACCCAATCTTCGATGCCATAAGGTCGAAGTATCATCCATAAAAGTAAGACAAAGTTTGTCTTTAGTTTCATTATTGATTTTAATGACATGGACTCCATGTTTTCTAATGCCTCTTCCTATAGTGATATCGTTTTTCAATATTTTACTACCGGTTTTACTAAAAAGTACGTTGCACTTTTTATCACATATTTGTCCTATACTTAGAAGGTTGAAGTTTAGGTTTTCTACGTGACACACATCGTTAATGGTTAAAGATTTGTGAGAAATTGTACCTTTACCGATGATTTTGCTCTTACTATTACCAAATACTACATTCCCTCCATTGAAGGATTCGTATGTGGAAAACAAGTCTTTGTTACCGGTCATGTGCCTCGCGCACCCGCCATCATTGATCCATTCATCCGGATCTAGGTCGACCTTTAAGCACACTTAAGAAAAAATTAACTCAAAAGTTTGGTCCCCATTTGTTCATGGGTCCATTAGTGTTATACATTTCATTCATGTTAGGCATATATATAAAAGGTGAGAACGCATTCCATGGTGTAAAGTTTTGAAATGGAAATTCATTTTGTACATTAAGATTCCATCCCATTTTATGGTGGTTACTTCTTGGATAAATGAGTTTGGTTTCTCATAAAACTTTGATTTTGTTTTAGTGGAGTTGGTTGTCTAACAGAAACGTGGATGGTTTCTTCTTGTTAACGTTAACAAAGTCGGTTCTAGATGAAGTAGCTACATTATTTCTACTGTTT
Source organism: Chrysanthemum seticuspe (assembly GCA_019973895.1). Taxonomy (NCBI): domain Eukaryota; kingdom Viridiplantae; phylum Streptophyta; class Magnoliopsida; order Asterales; family Asteraceae; genus Chrysanthemum; species Chrysanthemum seticuspe. The sequence goes on from BPTQ01000003.1 coordinate 26,026,302, forward strand.
GCTGGTACATACCCACGGATCCCTAGTTTTACACTAGACGGTTCCCTTTTCAAGAGATCCGTGGGATCTGTGACTACAGTAGCCTGTTTTTCAATTGCTTTGACGAATTGTGTTTCTTTATTCTCGCTAGTTGATGTATTAAGTTGCTGAATACCTAAACCCTTTTGATTGTTTCCTGTTTTAATACTATCTAGTATTATATCTAGAGTATTAGTACTCATTCTAGCAATCTTGGAATCAAGATTATCAACTAACGTTTGAGTTGAACACAAAGCTCACATTCGCCATCTATTTTCTTCCCCTTTTCTAAACGTTTTAATTTGTATTTTAACTCAATGACTTATTTTTCTAAACGTTCATTTTTGTTTTTCAAAATCTTATTTTTGTTAATTACTTTTAGACTAATTTTGCAAAGTTTATCATATTCATGATGCAATGATTCATCATCTAATGATGAGCTAATATAATAGAAAGATTCGGAACATACCTCGTTTGAGTCATTTGCCATGAGACAAATTTCTTCGTTCTCCTCCTCACTCATTCCCCACGAACCAATTACGAACGCCTTTTGTTCGTCACGTTTGGGACACTCACTAATGAAGTGATTAGGGTCCCCACATTTAAAACATGCGCGTTCATCCCTTACTTTCTTGTCGTCTTTGCTTTTCCAGAACCCCTTCTTGTCGTCATATGGTTGCTTGACATATCTTCCCTTTCTTCTAAAGAACTTCTTGAAATCCCTTACAGCCATGGCATATTCTTCGTCATCACTCTCTGAAGAAGAGTTTTCTTCACTGCTTTAGACCTTCTTGGCTTTTAAGGCAAGAGATTTGTGCTTCTATTTCTTTTCTTTTGAGGCTTCGGAATCTTTAGTGAGGACAATGTTGGAAATGCTCCTAAACGTTATTATAAAGTGTTAGTCATTTATATGTAATAGGTTGCATTTATATGGCTTTTATGTTAGTAATTAAGACATGGCTTATGTAGAAAGCCCATAAGCCCATGCTAAGGCCCAGTAGGCCAAGGAAGGGACTAGATGTGTGTTGGGATATGAAAGTACTGAAGAATATGAAAGTACTGAAGATGGTCAAAGTACTGCTTATGTGAAGGTCAAAGTACTGCTCACTCATCAAAGTACTGCAAGAATAAAGGACTGCTATGCAAATCGTTAAGGATTATTATGTAATTCTAGAATGTTATTAGTTTAGATTACTTGTCGTACAAGGATTAGAGTTGTAAACCGAATAGGGTATTCCTTATGCCTATAAAAGGATCCCTAGATTGGCATTAGATATACGACGAATATACGTTCTCAGAATACGACTTTAGAGAGAATATTAGACTTGTTAGGGTTGTTAGTAAATCTGTGTATCAAGCAGGTTCAAAGTATTAATAAAATCGTTGAAGTTAAAGTTATTCTTCTTAGCTTTATTGAAGTAGTTTCCGCATACCTAGTAAAGTTATATCAGTGTTTCATTGTTAGTGACTTAGGATTTATCCGAGGTTGCTAAGCCCTTATAAGCTACATAAGTTAGTTTGGTCAGAGTATATCGATCCAACAAGTGGTATCAGAGCTTGTGTGGAAACTCTGATTAAGAAGAAACCCTTAAAACGGATTTAACAACAAACCCTAAAGATGTCGACTGAAGCTGCACCACCCCCATCCATCACCTCACTCAGAATTCCTATCATTAAGAAGGGAGAATATGATCTCTGGAGCATGAAGATGAGGCAGTACATTTCTATTACAGACCATGCACTGTGGAATATAATTTTCAATGGTAATGAAGTTGTTGCAGAACCTGTAGAAGTTCCTGGACAACCTAAACCACCTAAGGCCGTCTTGCCAGCAGCTACAATAAGAAATCAAGAAAAGGCTCTCAACATACTGTTTTCTGCTATTCCTGATGGTCACCTACTAAAGTTCCATGATGCTAAGGATTCAAAACAACTATGGGCTGCTCTCAAGATAAGATTTGGAGGTAATGATGCTTCCAAGAAGATGCATAGAAATCTGTTGAAGCAACAGTTTGAAACATTCACTGTTGGTGAAAGAGAAGGTCTTGATGCTGCCTATGACAAATTCCAAAATCTCCTTAGTATGCTGGAGTTATACAAAGCAGAGGTATTTGTTGAAGATGCAAATCTGAAGTTCTTAAGAAGTTTACCATCCACATGGCATGTGATTGCTACTATGATCAGAGGACAACCTGGTTTGGACGTTATGGACTTTGATGATCTTTACAATTACTTAAAGGTGTGTGAGCATGAGATGAATGGCCAAACAAATTCAAAATCTCACAGTATTGCTTTTGTGTCTTCTGAAAAGAGAGGCAGTACTTCCACTAAAAGTACTGCTTATCCTACTCAAAGTACTGTTGCTCAAAGTACTGTTGTTTATTCTACTCCTACATCATCACCTACAAACACCATCCACTCTGATGAAGTTGTATGTTCCTTCTTTGCTCAACAAGCCACTTTACATGTTACTTATGAAGAAGATTTGTCACAAATTGAAGAGGATGTTCTTGAAGAAATTGATATAAGGTGGCAAGTTGCAATGATCACTGCTAGGATCAAGAAGTTCATGAAGAAAACAGGAAGAGGCATTGACTTCAAACCCAAACAGGGTATAATGTTTGACAAGTCCAAGACTGAATGCTTTAATTGTCAAAGAACTGGACACTTTGCAAGAGAGTGCAAGTTTGCTAAATATCAGGAAAATAGAATGATTGAGAAACCCAAGCTTGAACTAAAGGAAATTCTTATTACTGAAACAGAAGCCTTGGTTGCTCAAGAAAATCTATCAAAGGTTGACTGGAGTGCTGAATTTGATGATGAACCAGTAACCTATTGTATGGTCGCAGTGGAAGAGTTTGATTGGAGCACAGCTTTTGATGAGGAACCATGATTTGCTGCTTTGGAATCAAGAGATGGTCTAGGAAGCTTTGATTGGAGCATGGAAAGTGAAGAAGACCTTGTTCTGCTCGCTATGGTAGCTACTTCACCAAGTTCACCCCCTATCTCTGAGGTATGCTCTAAGTGTCATGATTTTTATCAAAAAGTGCTTAACGATTATCTAACTGAAAGAGATAATTATAGAAGGTCTAGGTCTGAGGTAGCTGGTTATCAAATAACCTTAGAGTCAATGGAAGCCAAAATAATAACTCATGAAAATAACGAAATGGCTTGGGCAGAAAAATATGAACAACATGATTATCAATTAAAATTAAGTGAATGGAAGTTAGGATGTAAGATTTCTAAAATAGAGAAGCTGACTAAAGAAAGGGATGAATTGCTAGAAAAGTTTGCTGCTTGGGGAAAATCTGACCTTTCTGATGAGTGTCTAAATACTCATCATTTTTATACCAAATAAACTGCAAAATCATCTGAAAACACTCAGAAACACATCAAAATGATCAAAATATCACAAATCAGTGTTTTATGTGTTTTAAAAGCAAAAATATCAAAATCAGATGAAAAACATATCAAATTTGCAAAAATTGCAGTTTTAGTCCTCCAACTTTCAAAAATTGTCAAAAATAGTCCCTGAGTCAAAATTTCAAAAGAAAAATCACCAAAGGTCCTTTTAAAATCATAACTTGTCAAATTTAGTCCTTTGTTGAAAAATATCAAAAGTTTGAGAAAATTACAAAATGGTCCTTCAAGTTTGAAATTTGGCAGAAATGGCCCTCGGAAAATTGGAAAATGACAGATCTGGTCCCTGTACTTTTGAAACTTGTCATTAATGGTCCTTGGAACAACTTTGCAAGATTGGCAGATTAGGCCCCTCAGTTTTCAGAAGTTACATTTTAGGTCCTTATATTTAAAACCATTTAACTCAATTTTGGACCTTTCATCAATATTGGACCCCTGTCATTTGGAATTATGAACCCCCCCTTATTACTAATATCTGGTCAAACATTCCAGTCAAAAACAGAACACCTTCTTGGCGCCCAAAGTCTCTTCTCTTCACCTGCTTCCCCTAAATCACTCAACACAACCCATCCTTCAGTCAACCTTCAACCCACCTTTGTCCCCCCACCTCAACAACAATACAAGATACATTTAATGATCCCTCACCCTACATACTCAACCCACCAGCTGTTAAACCCTTTTCCCACCAAAGCACAATGGACGGCTTGGATTGAATGAGTGGTGCCCAAGTTGGATTGATGGCTGGGATTTGCTTCAAGAAAGAAACACATCCTCAAGCACTTGAAGACCTAGTTTTTCTAGTATATATAGATAGCTTGTAAGCCTTTCAAAGGCATTAGGATTTTAGTAGGATTTTAGTTTTAAAATAGTTTCTTAGTTTTAAATTCAGTATTGTAATTCATCTTTTTATTTAATGAAAAAGTTTTTTTTACCTTATTGCTTATTTTACTAATAAGCACTTTAGTGCTTATTAGCTTATTGCCTTTATTATTAGTGTTAAAAGTTCTATTTTAAGCTATTAAGTAGTTTTACAAAAGAAAAATCCAATTTTAGTTTCTACAAAATCAGTTTTATAAAGTTAACACCCTGTAAAGGGGTGTTTGGTTCAAGCTTATTTGGTGTCTAAAACGGATTTCTACCCACTTTGACTCCCAAAGTCAAACTCATTTTTAGCCCTGTAGTTAGTTTTCACAAAGTCCATTTTGTTTTGACAAGAGTTTACAAGTTTTGAAAACAAAAAAAAGCAATATCTGCTTTCTGCCTGCTCACGTAAAACAGCAGCTATAGCTGCTGTTTGACGGCCTTTTCACAAGCTATTTGATCATCAAAAACTTTTCTAAGTTGCTTTTCTCACATCCCAACGTACCCAACTCAACATAGCAATAGTTTATTTGCACTTAGGATCATTTTATTTAGCTTAAAATTGCTTCAAAATTCTGTCCAAACCCATTTCCTTCACTGTTAGTGCAGTCCCATAGAAGCTAGTTCATGGCTTATTTATAAGTTATCCCAAGCTTTTCATAGGATTCCTAGTAGCTTTGTAGGTAGCACCCCATCCCTAGTTTGCATATTAAGTTTCCTTGTAGGTTTAGGTGCTCTCTAGCATAGCTTAATTTGTTCTCAAAAGCTGTCCCAAACCACAACTGTTACTGTTACTGTAGCAGCTTGCATTTTTTCTTGTTTAGCTTATTTTAGCTTGTCCCTTAGCTTATTTTAGGTATCTCTAGTGCTTATTAGTCCCATAGATTAGGTTAGTTAGTTTTTTAGCTTAACTCTTGCTTATTAATGCTTATTTAGCTAGTTAGAGTAGCTTGTCATATCCTTGAAGGCTCATTCCTTTTAGCTTAAGACTTCCCTAAAACTGCTTATTCTTCCCTTTTAGTTGCTTATTTCCTGTGACTTTTAGCTTATTAATGTTCCTAGAGTGCTTATTTTCATGTTTGGCTTGCTTATTGTACGCTTCTTAGGCTTAAACTTTGCAAAAAGGGTGTTTGTTTTCTGCTTCTGTCTGAACTGTTGTAAATAAGCAGATTCAAATTGCTTATTCTGTTGGTTTGGTGAAAGTTGTTTTTACAAAAAGTGCTTCTCTTGGTCCTATAATTAAGTTGCAAAAAGAAATTTTGAAAAAAAAAAATGGTTTGCAAAAAGGTGCAGGGGTGGGATTCGACCCCCTGACCTCTTGCTCAAACACACAACACCACGCTCCCAACCAACTGCCCTAGGGTCTTTTCAGTTTTAAACTTGCACCTTTTGATACTTAACTACCAAAACAGTTTTTAAGCTTGTTTGCTTATTTGCTTTTTATTAGCTTATTTCCTTAAGTAGTGCCTACCTTTTTTATTTTTCTTAAAATCAGTAGGATTAGAAGTATTTTCTGTGAAATTTTCAGATTTTTCCAAAATCATTTAGTATTTTTAATTATTAAAATAGATTAAAGTAGTTTTTAATTCATAATAAATAATGTAAAACTCGAAAAAATGCCCGGCTTTTTCCTAAAATTTTCTTTTGTCATGTAGTACGTAAGAAAATTAGTTTTACATTCGTAGGCCTTTTATTTCATAAAATTTACGTTTTATTTTGCGCTCCAGCGCCATTTTCGTAAATAACGCTCGTTTTAGTTTTAAGTAACGTTTTTACGAAAATGGCGCTGGAGCGCAAAATAAAACGTAAATTTTATGAAATAAAAGGCCTACGAATGTAAAACTAATTTTCTTACGTACTACATGACAAAAGAAAATTTTAGGAAAAAGCCGGGCATTTTTTCGAGTTTTACATTATTTATTATGAATTAAAAACTACTTTAATCTATTTTAATAATTAAAAATACTAAATGATTTTGGAAAAATCTGAAAATTTCACAGAAAATACTTCTAATCCTACTGATTTTAAGAAAAATAAAAAAGGTAGGCACTACTTAAGGAAATAAGCTAATAAAAAGCAAATAAGCAAACAAGCTTAAAAACTGTTTTGGTAGTTAAGTATCAAAAGGTGCAAGTTTAAAACTGAAAAGACCCTAGGGCAGTTGGTTGGGAGCGTGGTGTTGTGTGTTTGAGCAAGAGGTCAGGGGGTCGAATCCCACCCCTGCACCTTTTTGCAAACCATTTTTTTTTTTCAAAATTTCTTTTTGCAACTTAATTATAGGACCAAGAGAAGCACTTTTTGTAAAAACAACTTTCACCAAACCAACAGAATAAGCAATTTGAATCTGCTTATTTACAACAGTTCAGACAGAAGCAGAAAACAAACACCCTTTTTGCAAAGTTTAAGCCTAAGAAGCGTACAATAAGCAAGCCAAACATGAAAATAAGCACTCTAGGAACATTAATAAGCTAAAAGTCACAGGAAATAAGCAACTAAAAGGGAAGAATAAGCAGTTTTAGGGAAGTCTTAAGCTAAAAGGAATGAGCCTTCAAGGATATGACAAGCTACTCTAACTAGCTAAATAAGCATTAATAAGCAAGAGTTAAGCTAAAAAACTAACTAACCTAATCTATGGGACTAATAAGCACTAGAGATACCTAAAATAAGCTAAGGGACAAGCTAAAATAAGCTAAACAAGAAAAAATGCAAGCTGCTACAGTAACAGTAACAGTTGTGGTTTGGGACAGCTTTTGAGAACAAATTAAGCTATGCTAGAGAGCACCTAAACCTACAAGGAAACTTAATATGCAAACTAGGGATGGGGTGCTACCTACAAAGCTACTAGGAATCCTATGAAAAGCTTGGGATAACTTATAAATAAGCCATGAACTAGCTTCTATGGGACTGCACTAACAGTGAAGGAAATGGGTTTGGACAGAATTTTGAAGCAATTTTAAGCTAAATAAAATGATCCTAAGTGCAAATAAACTATTGCTATGTTGAGTTGGGTACGTTGGGATGTGAGAAAAGCAACTTAGAAAAGTTTTTGATGATCAAATAGCTTGTGAAAAGGCCGTCAAACAGCAGCTATAGCTGCTGTTTTACGTGAGCAGGCAGAAAGCAGATATTGCTTTTTTTTGTTTTCAAAACTTGTAAACTCTTGTCAAAACAAAATGGACTTTGTGAAAACTAACTACAGGGCTAAAAATGAGTTTGACTTTGGGAGTCAAAGTGGGTAGAAATCCGTTTTAGACACCAAATAAGCTTGAACCAAACACCCCTTTACAGGGTGTTAACTTTATAAAACTGATTTTGTAGAAACTAAACTTGGATTTTTCTTTTGTAAAACTACTTAATAGCTTAAAATAGAACTTTTAACACTAATAATAAAGGCAATAAGCTAATAAGCACTAAAGTGCTTATTAGTAAAATAAGCAATAAGGTAAAAAAAACTTTTTCATTAAATAAAAAGATGAATTACAATACTGAATTTAAAACTAAGAAACTATTTTAAAACTAAAATCCTACTAAAATCCTAATGCCTTTGAAAGGCTTACAAGCTATCTATATATACTAGAAAAACTAGGTCTTCAAGTGCTTGAGGATGTGTTTCTTTCTTGAAGCAAATCCCAGCCATCAATCCAACTTGGGCACCACTCATTCAATCCAAGCCGTCCATTGTGCTTTGGTGGGAAAAGGGTTTAACAGCTGGTGGGTTGAGTATGTAGGGTGAGGGATCATTAAATGTATCTTGTATTGTTGTTGAGGTGGGGGGACAAAGGTGGGTTGAAGGTTGACTGAAGGATGGGTTGTGTTGAGTGATTTAGGGGAAGCAGGTGAAGAGAAGAGACTTTGGGCGCCAAGAAGGTGTTCTGTTTTTGACTGGAATGTTTGACCAGATATTAGTAATAAGGGGGGTTCATAATTCCAAATGACAGGGGTCCAATATTGATGAAAGGTCCAAAATTGAGTTAAATGGTTTTAAATATAAGGACCTAAAATGTAACTTCTGAAAACTGAGGGGCCTAATCTGCCAATCTTGCAAAGTTGTTCCAAGGACCATTAATGACAAGTTTCAAAAGTACAGGGACCAGATCTGTCATTTTCCAATTTTCCGAGGGCCATTTCTGCCAAATTTCAAACTTGAAGGACCATTTTGTAATTTTCTCAAACTTTTGATATTTTTCACCAAAGGACTAAATTTGACAAGTTATGATTTTAAAAGGATCTTTGGTGATTTTTCTTTTGAAATTTTGACTCAGGGACTATTTTTGACAATTTTTGAAAGTTGGAGGACTAAAACTGCAATTTTTGCAAATTTGATATGTTTTTCATCTGATTTTGATATTTTTGCTTTTAAAACACATAAAACACTGATTTGTGATATTTTGATCATTTTGATGTGTTTCTGAGTGTTTTCAGATGATTTTGCAGTTTATTTGGTATAAAAATGATGAGTATTTAGACACTCATCAATCCCCCACACTGAGATATTGCTAGTCCCTAGCAATGATTTGAGAAAACATAATGGATTTTAAACTCTTTACCAAAAGCCATTACTTCTGGAGTAGCCAAATGTTTCAGTTCAAGTAAGAACCATGGTACACCGATAACCATGTGATTTTGAGCAAACCACCAGCTTTCAACGGATTTGATTTTGTCTTTACCAGAAGCCGTACCCTTCTGGACTAGCCAACTCTTAGATAAATTATCAATATTATCTTTGGTGAGCTGATTACCAATTATGGTTTTTCCACTGCCTTTACCACAAGCCATAATCTTGCGGGCTAGCCAACTCTTCACTTTTTAGGATATGGTGAGTTGAGAACCATACAATTTTGGGCAAATTGCAAGCCATATAAACGGATTTGATATATCTTTACCAAGAGCCGTTTGCTCCTGGATTAGCCAATCCTTTTGTCTTACAGACATGGCGGACTGATAACCAAATGAGTAAGTGTAGAACACTTACTCCAAAAAAAATTTTGGCCAAAAACGGGGGAATTGGGTAGATAATATATGAAATTCGTGAGAATTCCCCCCCACACTTAGAAATGAATATTGCCCTCAATATTCAAAGTACCGGCGATTATGCCGAAACAAAGAACGTAAAAGGGAAATACTACGGCCATTATTTGAAAGGTTTTTTTTTTTTTTTTTTTTTTTTTTTTTTTTTTAAATATATATATATATATATATATATAACATGTGGGGCATCACCCCCACACTTAGGTGGCAGAAAGGGGGTGAGAAGTCAGAAATATGGGTGAAAACCCATATAGTGTGTGCTACTGTTTTTGATTTCCGAGTCGCTAGCTTGACTCGACCCCGAATTCATTGGTTCATGGGGAAGCAAAGTGGAAGAAACAATCTCCATCGGACTTTCAATCAAGATGTTTGGACAAACATTTGAAGTACGTGAAAGTTCCACACCGATGAGATAAAGAGAGACAGAGACAGACCCGGCTCACAGATGGTACATGAAAATGCCGGGGTCAAAGATAGTGTCCTCACTCCCGAAGGAGTGAAGAAGAGAGGAAGTCACCGAGTAGGTGAAGAAAAGAAAGAAAATCATGATAACAATCATGACTAGATCTTCTTCCTCGGGATTAAGTGCAGTTGCACTTATTTGGATTTTATTGGTTGAGCTCTTTGGGTTGGAAGGCATCTCGGGAGGGAGGATGGGAAGATTTGTCATAACTATGCAAATTGAGATTCTCTCCCCCCGATCATGATTTTTGCCATCCACGCAATCATACTCCAGTGGAGATATGATATGAGAGAGTTCACCGGAGAACTCCTCATGAAGAGAATCATTCACATGATGTGAATTTGTGAACTCTTGTTCCATTGTGGGTTCATCACTATCCTCAGTCTGAGTATCAAAGAGTGGATTCTCAGAAATTGAAGTGAATTCAGAGTTGAATTCAAATAGAGGATTAGTGAAAGTAGCTTTGAATGTTTCGGGAACAAAATGATCAACATTCTCTATTGGACTGTTGGGGTAAGAAGTGAGTGAACGATCATTATCAATGAGACTTTCAGTCTCTCCCAGATCAGCTTCGAGATCAAAGAGTGGATTAATGTGAGTGAGTTCACCGGAGAACTCCTCAAAAAGGGGATCAGCATCAGATTGTGGAAGTGATGCCTCAACGTACTCGATGTCTCCATAGGAAGCACAATCGTCGCTAAGATCAGAGAAAGATTCAAAATGATCTTGAGAACACTCAAGAGGGAAAGGGATATCACACAGATGCTCGAGAATTCCCTGTGACTCTCTTGGGATTGGGATAAGGTCCTCAACACTAGACGATTCCATTTCTGGAATAGTGCTAAGAAGCTCATCCCCCATGTTTAGAGAGTGAGTGGGAATATCAGGTGTGATAACAACAGACTGAGGGAGATTAGATGGACTAGCATACATATGTTTAATGCTTAACATTTGTTCTTCTGCTAGTAATTCCATCATAGTCTTTTCTCCCTGATTCTTCATGGAAGGAGTTTCAACTGATGAACTTGATGAACTGTTATAAAATTGTAAGATATCAAGGATATCTTCATCATCATCGTCATCAGGAATGAAACGGAATCGAGAGCTAGATTTGAATGCTTTTTGTATTCTAATTGATTCCCTAATAGTGTTTTCAATGGAAATCTGGGAATCTAATTTAGCATCCCGCTCTTCGGCTAACAAAACTTCCATGGATTTTTCATTTGGATTATCTTGGGAGGACATAGCCGACTCCTCCTTAAGTTCTTTTAATAACTCCAGAGTCTTCAGTAGAAGATCTGTCGTAGTTTCCTGAGGAGTCGCTTGAATCATTTGGTATTGTGGAGGTTGGTCTTGATACGAAGAGTCGTAATCGTAACAAGGAAATGGATTCCTTGTTTGACAATCCGAGCTAGAGTGAGGACCTCCACAATACTCACAACAGTAGAACTGATGTGGCTGTGAGTGGTATGTGTTGTAGTCATAATTGTTATCAGGAACCTGCTCATAGACAAGCGTGTTTCCTGATTGACAATCAGAACTGGAATGAGAACCACCACAGTACTCACAACAGTAAAACTGCTGAGTATCACAGTGTGGTAGCTGATGGAATAAATCAGTTGTGTTATGGTAGGAATAGGGATCTTGGTTATAGACAGACCCGTTTCCTGACTCCACCATGCCACAACTGGGGCAATTGCCACCATTATAAGGACCACCACACCATTGACAACCAAGAGGGTGAGGATAAGACATAGAAAGAATCAAAGGTTATCAGAGGGTAAGAAATGAAGAATCAAAAAGGTAAGAGGGTAAAGAGGAATATTTTTGATATTTTTGAAAAACATTACGATAAAAACAAAGAATGAAAATATTTTTGGCGTTTTTAACACTTTAGGAAAAGTGTTAATGAACTTTTTGAGATTTTTGAAAACTTTACAAAAATTTTTTTACAAAAGATGGGGTATGTGCAAGAGTGGATCTGAAAAAGGCTAAACACACGCTAAAGCCTCCCCGGCAGCGGCGCCAAAATTTTATCTGTGCCGAACGGTCAAGCTATATCACACAAGCTGGCCATTCACTTTCACATGTTAGTTTTGTTGAAAAACAGAAAAGAGCACACATTAAAACTGGCCTAGGTTTTGGTATGGATTGTAGTAGCACAGAAGAGAACCCACCTAGTGATATGGAACAACTTGATTCTGAGGATATAATAACTAGTGATGATGAACTCATTAACTATGTATAGAACATATCTAGTAATGAGGAATCAATTAGTCAAACACCTCCTGAATTTAAGAAAGACAAGGGTTATCATGCAGTTCCTCCACCAACTGGTAGTTTTCAACCAACTAGGACAGATGTTTTCTTGTTTTGGAGTAGACAATTTAGAGTTTAGGAAAAAGCTTACTGGTCAATCTAGTTCTAAAACTCCAAAAGAAACAGTTGAGAAACCTAAGGATGATATTGTTAAGAGTCGAGCAGTACCTTCAACTCAAAGTACTGCTAAACATTCAGCAGTACCTTTAAGAAAACCTTTTCAAAATACTGCTAAACCTTTTTGGGATAAATTTGGTCAAAATAATTTTCATAATTTACCAAAAAGTCAGGTTAGGTTTGGTCATAGAACTAACGGAAGAAATTTTGGGAGTATGGGTCAAAAATTGTGTTTTGTTTGTTATAGTCCTGATCATTTGATTAAGGACTGTCACTTTCACTCAGAGTATCTAAGCAAATTCCCAAAGACCAGATCTACCAACCATAAGCCAAGAGAGACTAAACTAGTTTGGAATACTTCACATAGGGTTAACCACAGCAATTCCTCAAAATACTATAGGTACCCTCACCAAAGAAGACCTTTTTCAAAATCACCAGTACCCTCAAACACTTTTCAAGGTACTGATAAGCAAAAAGTTTCTCAAGCAGTACCTTCTCAAAGTACTGCTCAGTTTTCACTAAATCAAGGTACTGTTAGCACTTTTTGGAATGGAAGCCCTAGGAGATCAAATTACTATCAATCTAGAAGACGTTACACCTCCAAAAGAGTATCTATATCAAAGAAACCCACACAAAATGTTAAAACCAGCTGGGTTAAGAAAGAAAGTACTGATGGGGAACAAACAGTACTTTCAGCAAGTAAGAGTGAAACATAGATTTTTGTTGAAAATAATATAGAGAATTTTGATGAAAAAGAGATTTTTACTGAAAAACCAACACAAATTTTGGAACAACCAAAGATAATTGATCATGTGCTTAAAAACAGTGGAGATTACATACTTAAAGAATTTAAGTATGTCACTCCACAAGGGGAACACAAGTCAGTAATGGCTTGGGTTCCTAAAGTTAACTAACTCTTTTATCTTTGTGCAGGGAAACCCAAAAGAGGAGCTTAAAGATCATTTAATTGTGGATAGTGGTTGCTCTGGAAGCATGACAGGAGACAAAGAGATTCTGTCAGATTTTAGATCTTATTTTGGAGGACGAGTTGCATTTGGGAATGATCCTAGTGGAGGAAGAGTTACTGGCAAAGGAACAATCAAGGCAGGAAGTATAGACTTTGAGAATGTTCGTTATGTGAAGGAGCTTAAGTTCAACCTTTTGTCAGTCTCTCAGATCTGTGACAAGAAGCACCCTGTGTTATTCACTGACACAGAATGTCTTATTCTTTCCCATGAGTTCAAGCTTGTTGATGATAATTTGGTAATACTGAGAGTACCAAGAACCAATGATGTGTACAGTCTGGATATGAAGAGTCTTCACTCTTCTGACAGAGCAACATGTTTAGTAGCAAAGGCAACACTTGAAGAAGCACATCTGTGGCATAGAAGATTAGGACATGTGAATTTCAAGAATATCAACAAGTTGGTTAAAGGAAATTTAGTTAGAGGTTTACTGATGAGTGTCTAAATACTCATCATTTTTATACTGTTTAGAATGCCAAAAACATCTGAAAACACTCAGAAATGCATCAAAATGATAAAAATATCACAAACAAGTGTTTTATGTGTTTTAAATGCAAAAATATCAAAATCAGATGAAAAACATATCAAGTTTGCATAATTGGCAGTTTTAGTCCCCCAAGTTTCAAAAGTTGTCAAATTCAGTCCCTGGTAAATCAAAATAAAGAAAAATATCATTTAAAGTCCCTAGGGATTCATGAGTTGTCAAAATTAGTCCTTGAAATTCAAAATTGCAAAATTACAACTTAGGTCCCTAAACTTTGAAAATTGTCATAAATGGTCCTTGGATTTATTAAAAATGGAATTTTATGCATAATGGTCCTTGTACTATTCAAAAATGACAAGTTTAATCCTTGTAATATCTTTGGATTGTTGGCAGATTCAGCCCCTCAAAAACAGAAAATTACAACTTTGGTCCTTGTATTATTAAACAAACCATTAGGACCCTTTTTGTATTTTAAACCCCAGCCAAATCAAAAAGAACCCCTGTCAAACACCTGTGACCCCCCAATTATGAACCCCCTTCATATTAATATCTGGTCAAATAAAGTCAAAACACGCCCAAACCATTGTTACTGTGCATCCCCTTCCTCACGCCTGTAAATCCAAAACCAGAGCAGTTTTCTACCACTTTTTCCTTTCCACCTCACCCCTAACAGCTGGTTACCCACTCCCTAACACCTCCACATCCAACAAATTTCATTAATGCTAATAACCTGCTCAAATGACTTTTTTGGCGCCAAAATTACACTTGGACGGTTCTGATGATATAGAGAGATCCAATGGCTCAAGAGAGGTGGGAAAGATTCAGATGTCGACACAAGAGTGGAAAAGATCTTTATAAAGGAGGGATGAAGCAAGGGAGAAATCTATCTAGTGTAATTGTAATTTTCATATGTCGTTTTAAATATTTTAAGCTTTCCAGTGAATGTTTAAGTTCTCAAATACTTTGTAATCTTATTTGAGTGTAATAAAAACTCAATTTCAGTTTCAATTTCATTGATAAGTCCCATTTCAAGTTTATGCAATTTTCAAGTCAAAAATCTCATGTGAATGAAATGTTGTTGTTAGTTATTATCTTGGACTCTTAAGCTCATATAAGCTCCTAGATAGCTTATTCAAGCTTTTAGTAACCTTAAAATCAGTTTAGAAGCAAAACTCAAGAAAATACCAAAAAATACAAATAAATCAGTCAAAATTCAAAAATCCATGGAGATCTGAAGCAGTCTGGTTATTGGATGGGAATGGGTTAGTGAACCTGTGGAGGTTCTATAGGAAGTATAATTTGGTCCTTGTTCTTGGTTATCAGCTGATTTTCACTTGTAAGCCCTTTTAAGCTATTTTGGCATTTCACTTTTAAAGTCATTTGTTAACCTAAATCTTTGTATTTTTATATTTCTTAGCTGTAGTTAAGTAAATTTATCCAATAAAATAGTTAGTTTGTTATTTAAAATTGGTAGTTGATATAAATTTTATTTTAACAGTCTTATTAGAATAATTGTCAATTATGAGTTTTATGTTGATATTGCTGTTGTTTTATGTTTAATTAGTCCTAATATATGATATAATAAGATTTTTAATCAAGTTCATGGTCTTAATCTGTTAAAGTCTTTGAAAAATTTCAAGAACAGTCTCATAAAAGATTGTTTGGATTTGCTTTGTTATCTGGGTTAGAAGCCATTTGTGTTGTTGTTTGTTGTTATTCTGTGTCCTATAAGCATCTAATAACTCAAACATACAAAGAAAACCAGTGGTCATTTGTTAAAAAGTCAAAACATCCTTTGATCTCACCTTGTTCATTAACTGTTGAATTTTCATGATTCATGATCTTGTTTTCTTGCTTATAAGTTGATAAGATTGATCAAATCAGTCTTAACACACCTTAATACAACTTAATCAGTCCATAGAATTGATTCAAAGTTCATAATAGTCAACTTAGTTCATTTCTTTTAAAAGTCAAAATTTCCATTTGGTCGTTTTTAAATAAAATAGATTAATTTCTATAGGTTTCAACTTTGAGTTTCATGTTTTGAGCTTTTGGAATAGTAAAATACAACTGCTCAGCTTTATCCTAGTATTTTTTATATTTTCTCATTAGCTTATTTAATAGCTTATTTCTTAGCTTATTTTGACAACCTGTTTTAAAATCTCCCCTGTGCACAGTTTCATAAGCTCATATCACAAGCTTATAACTTGCTTATTAGAAAAGCTTAGCTTATGCAACTTGTTGATTCTAGAAGCCCATCTGGCTAGCTTGAAGTGCCAGTGCTTGTTTTTACATTTGTAGCTTATTTGATAAGCCTGCTTATGACTTTTTGTTTGTCCCATTCCATTCAGTACAATGAACAGACATGGTTTTTCAGTTTCTTCATAAGCTTCTCACAAGCTTATTAGTGAAAGCCAAACTTTGTAATTCAGCTTTTTGGATAGCTTAGTTGATAATCTTGTTAATTCCAGTCTTTATTTTCAATTCCAAGCTCATTTAAGTGCTTAAAATTTAGCTTAAAGGTACCTAGTAAAACCAAATAGTTCACTGTGCAAACCAGTTTAGCTAAGTGCTTATTTAGAAGCTATTTAGTGCTTATTTCTTAGTAATCTTGCTTATTCAGTTGTTATACTAGCTTATTTACAGTTACTTAGCTTATTTCAGTTTATCTTTTGCTTATTCACTAGCTTATTAGCCATTTTAACTTAATCTTGTGCTTATTTCAATTTTTGTTCACTGTTAAGTATAATAAGCTCAAACTGAGCTTATTGGTTGTTTTTGTAAAAAGTTCCAGTTGTAAAAGTTGCTTATTATCCTTAGCTTAATAAGTTTCAAAAAGGAAAAGTCCAAAAATAAAATAAAAAGCAAAAAGGGAGTTGCTGGGATTCGAACCCTGGCCACCCAGCTCACCACACACACACACTACCAACTGCCCTTGGGACTTTGACTGGTAGTTCTTTGCACTATCTAATACTTAACCCCTTGTTTTCTTTTAAGCTTATACGAGCTTATTAGCTTATTTACAGCTTATTAAAACTAGCTTTTTCAACTTTTGTATTTTTCTTAACTTTGTATTAGTATAAAGTAATTTATAAAAAAGTTTCAGATTTTTCTTAATAGTTTTAGTATTTTTAATCATTTAATTAGTCTAAAAGAGTATTTAATTCATAATAAAAAATATAAAAGTCAAAAAAATATAAATCTTTTTTCTAAAATTTTCTTTTGTCATATAGTATGTAAGAAAATTGTTTTTACACTCGTAGGACTTTTATTTCACAAATTTTACGTTTTTGCTTGCGCACTCGCGTAATTTTTATACATAACGCGCATTTTCATTTTAGATCACGTTTTTAGATAATTTAAGTTTACGTTTTAATTAAAATAGTTTATTTAAGTTATTTTGTTTTATAAATCATAGAAAAACATCATTTTAAATATAGTGATAGCGTTTATTTAATATATTTTAGCTTTTTAATTTTCTTTAATTTGCATTTAAGCCCCTGTAATTTACAAAACTTCTTCTTTAGGTATAAATATTCCAAAATCCTTACTGATCACTATCCTTAGTGATTATTCGACATCTGAATTTGTTCAAACACCATTCATCCTCCATGGGACTTAACGACCCAGGAATCCACTATATTCCTCTGATCTTAATTGCATTTGGTTCTAGACTGTTTGGACTTTTATTACGGTTGACCATTCACAAGTGGTTAGCTTGTGTGATAAAACCTGACTGTTTGGAGCCCAATCAAATTTTGGCGCCGTTGCCGGGGAGGCTGTAAGCGTGTTTCTAAGCATTTCCAGATCCATTCTTGCACATATACCACCTTTTTGTAAACAGTTTTTTGTAAAGTTAATCAAAATCAAAAAGTTCATTAACACTTTTCCTAAAGTGTTAAAAACACCAAAAAATTATAAAACAACAAAACAATCGTAACGTTTTCTAGCTTGTGTTTCCTTTAAGGTGATTCTTAAAGCGATACGATTTGGATAAACGAGACGATACCAAAAATATTGTCCAAAAGTTTTTAAACCATCAGCACATATCCATACCTACGTCTTTTCAGTGGTACTTAAATACATAAAAATCAACCACCGCAAATCAAGGCAGTACACCTACTAACTGGGGTGTGACCATAATAAGTTCCCGAACAACAGATTTAAAACTTGCCTTTGTGTCCTTGTGATTTGGTGTACCTTTTTCAAAGAAGCCATTTCATTTGTGATTATTGGTTTAAGTTCACTTGTCGTTTTGCCTCGCATTTGTTTTGAAAACTGATTTTTATACTTAGTGCATGCGCACTCGTTCTTCCAGTTCTACAAGTCCACTTTCTGAGCTTGCAAATATTCCTCGTAGACGTAGAGGACGTTCTGCTCCTTCAGCCGTGACTGAGGAACGTCTACCACCACCACCCCCTGTCGTAATGGCAGAAGATAAGCCTATGAATGAGCTTCTCCAAGCACCCATCGAGGGTTACGGAGATGCCATTATTGTTCCAGCCATTGTGGCTGATACCTTTGAGCTCAAAACCGGGTTGCTTAATCTTGTAACCCAAAGCCAATTCTATGGTTTTGAGCGGGAAGATCCTCATGCACACATTCGATGGTTTAACAAGATTGCATCTACCATCAAATACAAGAATGTCCCACATGAAGCAATTAAGCTTCTTCTGTTCCCATTTTCTCTAGAGGGACAAGCCCGGAATTGGCTTGAGAAACAACCCCCTCGTTCCATTGAGACATGGGAGGATCTAGTCACCAAGTTCGTTAACGAATTCTATCCTCCATCCCGAACTACAATTCTGAAGAATGAGATAATGAAATTTTCTCAAAGATTTGACGAATCATTCGGTGAGGCATGGGATCGTTACAAAGAGTTGCTCCGCAAGTGTCCGCATCATGGTTTTACCGAGTTAATGCAAATGGATACTTTCTACAATGGTCTGAACCAGACTAATCAAGACTCTTTAAATGCCTCCGCGGGAGGTAATTTCCTGAGCAAGACCACCAAAGAAGCCTTACAAATCATTGAAAACAAGTCCCAGGTCCGCCCTTTCCGAGCAAAGACATATCAGTCTCAGTCTAATGCTGGACCTTCTACTTCATCTCCCGTGAGTACATCTAGCACCGATGCTAAGATTGACAAACTCACAGATATTGTTCAGGCTTTGGTTCTTGCTAACCAAAAGAAAGTCACTTTCACACAGACACCATCACATGGTGAAGTGAAGAAAGTTGAGGTCTGTGTTACTTGTGGTGGCCCTCATGCATACTACAACTATACTGCCACCGATGGTAGTCCGTTTGAAGCCAATGCTATAGCCGGTACTTCACATCAGGGAGGTAATCAATACCGTCCTCAAAATGAACCAAACTACCGTGCTAACACTTATCAGGCACCACCCGGTTTTAACCAGAATCCTAACCGGAATCAGAATCAACCTAGAATAAACCAAGGTTATCAAAACCAAGGTAATTTCTATCCCGGACCAAATCAAGGTTTCCAACATCAAGGAAACCTTAATCAAAACAATTTCAATCGAGGGAATCAATTTCATGGGAATATGAATCCTAATCAAGGAAATTTTCAAAATCAAGGCCCTATTCCTAACAATAGAGGCCAGAATTTTCCTAATCAAACTCAAGCCATTGTTCCAACTGGACCATCATCTGATGAGTTATTGAAGTAATTCATGAAATCCCAAGATGAAATGAACAGGTTGTTGGTCAGTCAGATCGCTGATCTAAAGAAGTCTTTAAATGATCAACCCTCGGGCTCAGGAAAACTTCCGAGCAACACGATCGCTAACCCGAGGGGCGATGCAAAGGCGATCACAACCAGAAGTGGTGTTTCATACAATGGACCCGCTATTCCAACTACCTCTTCTTCTTCTCTCCCGAAGGTAGTAGAAAGTGAACCTGAGGCAACAAAGGACAAGGAACTTCCTACTAATAACGGAGGTACCAACGATGTCCATCCTCAAGTTGTCCAGAAACCCAAATCCAATCCAGGAGTTGTTTTTGAACCTCCAGTAGCTCCCGTTGAAAACCCCAAATCCAAATCTTCTATTCCTTACCCATCACGTTTGAATGAGCAAAAGCTCCTCGAAAAAGCCAGTCATCAAATGGACAAATTTTTTCAAATTTTCCAAGAACTACATTTTGACATAAGCTTTGCGGATGTTATCATGCTGATGCCCAAGTTTGCATCAACTCTCAAACACATGTTAAGCAACAAGGAAAAGCTGTTTGAAATGGCTAAAACTCCTCTGAACGAGAACTGCTCTGCAGTTATCTTGAAGAAGCTTCCAGAAAAGCTTGGAGATCCTGGAAAATTTCTCTTACCTTGTGTATTTCCAGGAATGGTTGAATGCTTTGCCTTAGCAGATCTTGGTGCAAGCATCAATCTGATGCCTTATTCAGTATGGAAGAAACTTTCTCTTCCGGAACTTACTCCTACATGCATGACTCTCGAGCTTGCAGATCGTACAATATCCCGTCCTCTTGGCATTGCCGAGGACGTAGTTGTGAAAGTAGGAAAGTTCCATTTTCCAGCTGACTTTGTGGTTGTTGATTTTGATGCTGATCATCGGGTTCCTCTCATTGTTGGTCGAGGATTCCTGAGAATGGTTCGTGCTCTCATTGATGTATTTGAGCAAGAAATCACATTACGTGTTGGTAATGAAGCTGTCACCTTTAACCTTGATCAAACTTCGAGGTACTCCGCAAACTATGATTCTGAGTCGGTTAACCGAATAGATATCATTGATGTTGCTTCTGAAGAGTACTCTCAAGAAGTTCTTGGTTATTCTCATAATTCTGTGAGTGGGGATCCCACCACATCTTCTCAACCTATCATAGCCAATTCTACTCCTTCTCTCACTCCTTTTGAGGAAAGTGACTTCATCTTAGAAGAGATTGAAGCCTACTTATCTAGTGATTCTATTCCATGGGAAATTGATCACGCTCCCATCGACATCGAGGGGGACATACTTCTCATTGAGAAGTTGCTTAATGATGATCCATCATCACTCCCTCCCGTCGAGCTTCATAACAAGGAAGTCAAGTCAGTTGAGAAAACTGAAGAATTTCCTGAAGTCGAACTTAAGGACTTACCACCTCATCTCGAGTATGCATTTCTTGAAGGTGATGATAAATTACCCGTCATTATTGCTCGAGATTTGAGTAAATATGAAAAAGCTGCTCTCATAAAGGTCTTGAAGTCACACAAGCAAGCAATTGCTTGGAAACTCTTCGACATTAAGGGTATCAACCCTGAGTTTTGTACTCACAAAATCTTGATGGAGGATGACTTCAAACCAGCAGTTCAACATCAGAGAAGAGTAAATCCAAAAATCCATGATGTTATCAAATAGGAGGTTATCAAACTTCTTGATGCAGGATTAATTTACCCGATCTCAGATAGTCCTTGGGTTAGCCCAATTCATTGTGTTCCTAAAAAGGGTGGCATAACTGTTGTCACAAATGAAGAAAACGAGTTAATTCCAACTCGATTGGTTACGGGATGGCGTGTGTGCATTGACTATCGTAAGTTGAATGACGCTACCCGTAAAGACCATTTTCCTCTACCCTTCATGGACCAAATGCTTGAGAGATTAGCAGGAAACGAATACTATTGTTTTCTTGATGGTTTCTCGGGTTATTTTCAGATTCCCATTGATCCAAAGGATCAAGAAAAGACCACATTCACCTGCCCATACGGAACTTTTGCCTACAGACGTATGCCTTTTGGCCTATGTAATGCTCCTGGCACTTTCCAACGATGTATGATGGCCATATTCACGACATGATCGGGGAAACAATGGAGGTGTTTATGGATGACTTCTCGGTCATTAGGGATTCGTTTCAAACATGTCTCTCCCATTTAGATAAAATGCTCAAACGGTGTGAAGACACCAATCTTTGTCTAAATTGGGAGAGAGCCACTTTATGGTCAAAGAAGGCATAGTCCTTGGCCATAAGATTTCAAAAAATGGGATTGAGGTCGATAGAGCAAAATTCGATGTTATTGCTAAACTGCCTCATCCTACTACCGTC
This sequence comes from Chrysanthemum seticuspe, assembly GCA_019973895.1. Lineage (NCBI taxonomy): Eukaryota > Viridiplantae > Streptophyta > Magnoliopsida > Asterales > Asteraceae > Chrysanthemum > Chrysanthemum seticuspe. The sequence continues at coordinate 26,048,098 of BPTQ01000003.1, forward strand.
AAAGGTATTAGGAGTTTTTTAGGTCATGCCGGTTTTTATCGTAGATTCATACAAGATTTTTCTAAAATCGCCCGGCCTATGACCCATCTTCTTGAAAAAGATGCTCCTTTTATCTTCTCACCTGAGTGCATCGAAGCTTTTGAAACATTAAAGAAAAAGCTTACTGAAGCACCCATTCTTGTTGCTCCCGACTGGGACTTGCCTTTTGAGCTCATGTGCGATGCAAGTGATTTTGCTATCGGTGCAGTCCTAGGGCAACGTAGATCCAAGCATTTTCAGCCTATCCACTACGCAAGTAAGACTATGACTGAAGCTCAAACCCATTACACCACCACAGAAAAAGAGCTATTAGCCGTGGTGTATACATTTGAGAAGTTTCGGCCGTACTTAATCTTGACTAAATGTGTGGTGTATACGGATCACTCGGCTCTCAAATATCTCTTTGCAAAACAAGATGCAAAGCCGAGATTGCTCCATTGGGTTCTCCTTCTCCAGGAATTTGATATCATTATACGTGATAAAAAAGGAGCTGAGAACCAGGCTGCTGATCATCTGTCCCGATTAGAGAACCCTCACCAAGATGTTTTCGAGAAAAAGGAAATAAATGAAACATTTCCTCTCGAGACACTCAATGCGGTTTCTTTTCGTGGAAACTCTACCACCCCATGGTTTGCTGACTTCGCAAATTACCATGCGGGTAACTTCATAGTGAAAGGAATGTCGACCCAACAGAAGAACAAATTCTTCAAGGATGTTAAACATTACTTCTGGGACGACCCCTACTTATTCAAAATCTGTGCGGATCAAGTCATCCGACGGTGTGTTTATGGACAAGAAGCTCTTGACATTCTCAAAGCTTGCCATGCTGGACCCACCGGGGGCCATCATAGTCCAAACTACACTGCCAAAAAGGTGTTTGATTCCGGATTTTATTGGCCCACGATTTATAAGGATGCCCACGAATTTGTCAAAGCCTGTGACGCTTGTCAACGTCACGGAAATATCTCTCAAAGAAATGAAATGCCACAAAATGCCATTCAAGTTTGTGAGATCTTTGACATCTGGGGCATTGACTTTATGGGGCCATTTCCATCATCTCGAGGAAACAAATACATACTTGTGGCTGTTGACTATTTGTCAAAATGGGTTGAAGCGAAAGCTTTACCTACCAACGATGCCCGAGTAGTTGTGAAATTTTTAAAATCTCTTTTTGCCAGGTTTGGAACTCCACGTGCTATAATCAGTGATCGTGGTACACATTTCTGCAATGACCAATTTGATCGTGTCATGCAAAAGTATGGTGTAACCCACCGTCTCTCTACTGCATATCACCCCCAAACAAGTGGGCAAGTGGAAGTTTCCAACCGTGGTATTAAAAGAATTCTTGAAAGGACAGTAGGCGAAAACCGTGCATCCTGGTCGGATAAACTGGATGACGCACTCTGGGCCTTCCGTACAGCTTACAAAACACCCATCGGGTGTACTCCATACAAGCTAGTATACGGAAAGGCATGTCATCTTCCGATTGAGCTTGAGCACAAAGCATACTGGGCCTTAAAACATGCAAACTTCGATATTCAGACAGCTGGTGATCACAGAAAAGTTCAAATGAATGAATTAAATGAACTCCGTGATCAAGCATACGAGAACTCTTTGATCTACAAGCAAAAGACAAAGAAGATTCATGACTCTAAAATCAAGAACCGCGTTTTCAACGTTGGTGATCGAGTCCTTCTTTTCAATTCAAGATTGAAGATATTCTCGGGAAAGCTCAAGTCCCGTTGGTCTGGTCCATTTACTATTGCTAAGGTTTATCCTTATGGTACCATTGAGTTATCTCAACCCGATGGTCCAAATTTTAAAGTGAATGGTCATCGATTAAAGCATTATTTTGGAGAGGACATTCCACTTGTGATTGTCCCGGATCTACAAACATTCCCCATGAACTAATGAATGCGGGGATCGAGTCAAGCTAGCGACTCGGTAATCAAAAACAGTAGCACACCACATGGGTTTTCACCCGTGAGTATCACCCTAGTGTGGGGGAGTTGCCCCCCGCTGTTGTATATAAACCTCTCTATAAAAAAAACAAAAAAAAAAAAAAAAAAAAAAAAAAAAAAAACAAAAAACAAAAAATGTGTATATATCAAAAATAAAATAATGGTCGTAGTATTTCCCTTTTACGTTCTATGTTTCGGCATAACCGCCGGTACTTTGAATATTGGGGGCAATATTCATTTCTAAGTGAGGGGGGGGAATTCTCACGAATTTTATCATGTAATTATTCCACCCAATTCCCCCGTTTTTGGCCAAATTTTTTTTTTTTTTTTTTTTTTTTTGGAGTAAGTGTTTTTCACTTACTCAGCAAATGGTAATCAGTCCTCCATGTCTAACCCACATAAGGATTGGCTAATCCAGGAGCAAACGGCTCTTGGTAAAGATATCTCAAATCCGTTTATGGCTTGCAATTTGCCCAAAATTGTATGGTGTTCAACTCACCATATCTTTAACTAGTGAAAAGTTGGCTAGCCCGCAAGTTTATGGCTTGTGGTAAAGGCAGTTGGAAAACCATAATTGGTAATCGGCTCACCAAAGATAATATTGATAATTTATCTAAGAGTTGGCTAGTCCAGAAGCAAACGGCTTCTGGTAAAGACAAATCCAATCCGTTTACAGCTGGTGATTTGCTCAAAATCATTTGGTTATCATTGTACCAAGGTTCTTACTTGAACTAAAACAATTGGCTACTCCAGAAGTAATGGCTTTTGGTAAAGAGATGAAATCCATTAATTTTTCTCAAAACATTGCTAGGGACTAGCAATATCTTAGTGTGGGGGATTGATGAGTGTCTAAATACTCATCATTTTTATACTGTTTAGAATGCCAAAAACATCTGAAAACACTCAGAAATGCATCAAAATGATAAAAATATCACAAACAAGTGTTTTATGTGTTTTAAATGCAAAAATATCAAAATCAGATGAAAAACATATCAAGTTTGCATAATTGGCAGTTTTAGTCCCCCAAGTTTCAAAAGTTGTCAAATTCAGTCCTTGGTAAATCAAAATAAAGAAAAATATCATTTAAAGTCCCTAGGGATTCATGAGTTGTCAAAATTAGTCCTTGAAATTCAAAATTGCAAAATTACAACTTAGGTCCCTAAACTTTGAAAATTGTCATAAATGGTCCTTGGATTTATTAAAAATGGAATTTTATGCATAATGGTCCTTGTACTATTCAAAAATGACAAGTTTGGTCCTTGTAATATCTTTGGATTGTTGGCAGATTCAGCCCCTCAAATACAAAAATTTACAACTTTGGTCCTTGTATTATTAAACAAACCATTAGGACCCTTTTTGTATTTTAAACCCCAGCCAAATCAAAAAGAACCCCTGTCAAACACCTGTGACCCCCCAATTATGAACCCCCTTCATATTAATATCTGGTCAAATAAAGTCAAAACGCGCCCAAACCATTGTTACTGTGCATCCCCTTCCTCACGCCTGTAAATCCAAAACCAGAGCAGTTTTCTACCACTTTTTCCTTTCCACCTCACCCCTAACAGCTGGTTACCCACTCCCTAACACCTCCACATCCAACAAATTTCATTAATGCTAATAACCTGCTCAAATGACCTTTTTGGCGCCAAAATTACACTTGGACGGTTCTGATGATATAGAGAGATCCAATGGCTCAAGAGAGGTGGGAAAGATTCAGATGTCGACACAAGAGTGGAAAAGATCTTTATAAAGGAGGGATGAAGCAAGGGAGAAATCTATCTAGTGTAATTGTAATTTTCATATGTCGTTTTAAATATTTTAAGCTTTCCAGTGAATGTTTAAGTTCTCAAATACTTTGTAATCTTATTTGAGTGTAATAAAAACTCAATTTCAGTTTCAATTTCATTGATAAGTCCCATTTCAAGTTTATGCAATTTTCAAGTCAAAAATCTCATGTGAATGAAATGTTGTTGTTAGTTATTATCTTGGACTCTTAAGCTCATATAAGCTCCTAGATAGCTTATTCAAGCTTTTAGTAACCTTAAAATCAGTTTAGAAGCAAAACTCAAGAAAATACCAAAAAATACAAATAAATCAGTCAAAATTCAAAAATCCATGGAGATGGTGCAAGTAAGCTGAAGCAGTCTGGTTATTGGATGGGAATGGGTTAGTGAACCTGTGGAGGTTCTATAGGAAGTATAATTTGGTCCTTGTTCTTGGTTATCAGCTGATTTTCACTTGTAAGCCCTTTTAAGCTATTTTGGCATTTCACTTTTAAAGTCATTTGTTAACCTAAATCTTTGTATTTTTATATTTCTTAGCTGTAGTTAAGTAAAATTATCCAATAAAATAGTTAGTTTGTTATTTAAAATTGGTAGTTGATATAAATTTTATTTTAACAGTCTTATTAGAATAATTGTCAATTATGAGTTTTATGTTGATATTGCTGTTGTTTTATGTTTAATTAGTCCTAATATATGATATAATAAGATTTTTAATCAAGTTCATGGTCTTAATCTGTTAAAGTCTTTGAAAAATTTCAAGAACAGTCTCATAAAAGATTGTTTGGATTTGCTTTGGTATCTGGGTTAGAAGCCATTTGTGTTGTTGTTTGTTGTTATTCTGTGTCCTATAAGCATCTAATAACTCAAACATACAAAGAAAACCAGTGGTCATTTGTTAAAAAGTCAAAACATCCTTTGATCTCACCTTGTTCATTAACTGTTGAATTTTCATGATTCATGATCTTGTTTTCTTGCTTATAAGTTGATAAGATTGATCAAATCAGTCTTAACACACCTTAATACAACTTAATCAGTCCATAGAATTGATTCAAAGTTCATAATAGTCAACTTAGTTCATTTCTTTTAAAAGTCAAAATTTCCATTTGGTCGTTTTTGAATAAAATAGATTAATTTCTATAGGTTTCAACTTTGAGTTTCATGTTTTGAGCTTTTGGAATAGTAAAATACAACTGCTCAGCTTTATCCTAGTATTTTTTATATTTTCTCATTAGCTTATTTCTTAGCTTATTTTGACAACCTGTTTTAAAATCTCCCCTGTGCACAGTTTCATAAGCTCATATCACAAGCTTATAACTTGCTTATTAGAAAAGCTTAGCTTATGCAACTTGTTTATTCTAGAAGCCCATCTGGCTAGCTTGAAGTGCCAGTTCTTGTTTTTACATTTGTAGCTTATTTGATAAGCCTGCTTATGACTTTTTGTTTGTCCCATTCCATTCAGTACAATGAACAGACATGGTTTTTCAGTTCTTCATAAGCTTCTCACAAGCTTATTAGTGAAAGCCAAACTTTGTAATTCAGCTTTTTGGATAGCTTAGTTGATAATCTTGTTAAGTCCAATCTTTATTTTCAATTCCAAGCTCATTTAAGTGCTTAAAATTTAGCTTAAAGGTACCTAGTAAAACCAAATAGTTCACTGTGCAAACCAGTTTAGCTAAGTGCTTATTTAGAAGCTATTTAGTGCTTATTTCTTAGTAATCTTGCTTATTCAGTTGTTATACTAGCTTATTTACAGTTACTTAGCTTATTTCAGTTTATCTTTTGCTTATTCACTAGCTTATAAGCCATTTTAACTTAATCTTGTGCTTATTTCAATTTGTGTTCACTGTTAAGTATAATAAGCTCAAACTGAGCTTATTGGTTGTTTTTGTAAAAAGTTCCAGTTGTAAAAGTTGCTTATTATCCTTAGCTTAATTAGTTTCAAAAAGGAAAAGTCCAAAAATAAAATAAAAAACAAAAAGGGAGTTGCTGGGATTCGAACCCTGGCCACCCAGCTCACCACACACACACACTACCAACTGCCCTTGGGACTTTGACTGGTAGTTCTTTGCACTATCTAATACTTAACCCCTTGTTTTCTTTTAAGCTTATACGAGCTTATTAGCTTATTTACAGCTTATTAAAACTAGCTTTTTCAACTTTTGTATTTTTCTTAACTTTGTATTAGTATAAAGTAATTTATAAAAAAGTTTCAGATTTTTCTTAATAGTTTTAGTATTTTTAATCATTTAATTAGTCTAAAAGAGTATTTAATTCATAATAAAAAATATAAAAGTCAAAAAAATATAAATCTTTTTTCTAAAATTTTCTTTTGTCATATAGTACGTAAGAAAATTGTTTTTACACTCGTAGGACTTTTATTTCACAAATTTTACGTTTTTGCTTGCGCACTCGCGTAATTTTTATACATAACGCGCGTTTTCATTTTAGATCACGTTTTTAGATAATTTAAGTTTACGTTTTAATTAAAATAGTTTATTTAAGTTATTTTGTTTTATAAATCATAGAAAAACATCATTTTAAATATAGTGATAGCGTTTATTTAATATATTTTAGCTTCTTAATTTTCTTTAATTTGCATTTAAGCCCCTGTAATTTACAAAACTTCTTCTTTAGGTATAAATATTCTAAAATCCTTACTGATCACTATCCTTAGTGATTATTCGACATCTGAATTTGTTCAAACACCATTCATCCTCCGTGGGACTTAACGACCTAGGAATCCACTATATTCCTCTGATCTTAATTGCATTTGGTTCTAGACTGTTTGGACTTTTATTACGGTTGACCATTCACAAGTGGTTAGCTTGTGTGATAAAACCTGACTGTTTGGAGCCTAATCATTTACCTTCCAAAACATACAAGAATGATCACTCATGTTTGGCGTGCAAGAAGGGTAAACAACACAAAGCATCATGCAAGAAGATTGAGGAAAGAACTATTAGAGATCCTTTAGAGTTTCTACACATGGATCTATTTGAACCTGTTTCTGTTGCAAGTCTAAACAAGAAGAAGTACTGCCTGGTTATTACAGATAATTGCAGTAGATTAAGTTGGGTCTTTTTCTTGGGATTTAAAGATGAAACCTTTGATGCTATTCATGATCTTATAATAGCCCTTGAAAACCAATTAAGACTCAAAGTAAGAGGTATTAGATGTAACAATGGGACTGAATTCAAGAACAAGTTTATGGATGAATTTTGTGCCAAGAAAGGAATCAAGAGGGAGTTTAGTATTGCTAGAACTCCACAGTAGAATGGTGTTGTAGAGAGGAAGAACAGAACCTTGATAGAAGCAGCCAGAACAATGCTTGCAGATTCCCTTCTACCTATTCAATTTTGGGCTGAAGCTGTAAGTACTGCTTGCTATGTGTTGAATAGAGTATCAGTCACTAAACCTCAGATGAAGACACCTTGTGAGTTGCTTATGAGATGGTATTGGTGATTATGACTGGAGTGATCAGATTGAAGAAGGTCCCAATGCAGCTTTTCTTGCTAGTGAAGCTTCTAAAGAGCATAACTTTGCTCTTATGGCCTATGCTTCATCTTCTGGTTCAGATTCTAAGGTATCTAATGATTCTAAAAATTCTACTTGTTCCTTCAAATCATGTCAAGATAATCTAGAATCACAAAGAGCTATTATTGAGAATTTGAGAAAAGAAGTAGAAAGACTGTCTCTAGATAACTTAGGTTATAGAGTTGGTCTAGAAAGTGTTGAAGAAAAGCTTAATTACTGTATTAAATGTGAGTTTGAGTATGTTGATAAGATAAATATACTAGGTGGTGAAATTGATCTTAAAAACAGAGAGATTACAATGCTTAAAGAGAAACTAGAAGAGGCAGAGAGTGTAAAACAAAAAGGCCTAGTAGAAAAAGAAAAACATGTTGTTAGGGTTGCTAAAACACAGTATGCTTCTGATCTAGTAAATAAGCCAATAGGTCAAAAATTATTCAAGGATGGTACTGGTCTTGGTTACAATGATATGCCACCACCATCTCTTATGAAACATGCACCACCTACAAAAGAGCTGTCATTTAGCAGTGAATTTAGTTTTAATAAACCTGTAGGTGAGACTAACAAGATTGAATCACCTAAGATAGGTTCTGATAAGTTGTCTGATGCTCCCACTATTGAAGATTGAGAATCAGATTCCAAGGAAGTTAGATCTGAATCAACTCAACCTGAAAAGATAGAACATGTTAAGAAAGTTGATTCTAACAAGCCAACCTTGTGCCTAGATTTGGAGCTCAAATTGCTAAGAAAGTTGTAGAGTACAAGGAGATACCTAGGGAACAAATGAAAAGATATATACCTAGGGGCAATCAGTGAAACTTTAATGGCCTAATTTCTAACAGATTAGGAGATGAGTTTCAATGTGTCAAGAAGGCTTGTTATAAATGTGGTAGTTTTGAGCACTTACAGAGAAACTGTTATAAAAACCAACCACAAGTTTGGAATCAATGGAGGAGGGTAAATCACCAAAACTTTTCAAAGAAAACAAACCCTCATTCTAACAGAAACATGATTCCTAGAGCAGTTTTAATGAGGAATGGTAATACAAAGTCAATTGTCACTGCTGCACCCAAATGGGTTCCAACCACTGCTAAGCAAAATGTAAACACGGCTAAGCAAAATATCACCACTGATACAAAAGAAGTTTTAAAAATTCCAAAGGTGATAACTGACACAGTGGTTGGAAATCATTTTTATGCTGTTAAAACCTCAGCTAGTTGGCAATGGAAGCCTAATACCAAGGTTTTACATCATGTCAACTGTGCATCAATGGACCTAAATAAATTTGATTATATTGATGCATAGGGCAGACCCAAGTCAGTATTGGACTTATTTGGAATCATGTTTATGCTTCTTGTAAGACCAAAACTGTTAACACCATCACACAACCACTGTTTATGCTTCATATGGACTTATTTGGACCTACCTTTGTTAAAAGTTTGAACTATAAGCAGTATTGCCTAGTTATCACTGATGATTCTAGTAGATTTTCTTGGGTATACTTTTTGGCTGCTAAGAGTGAGACTAGTGAGATCCTCAAGAGTTTTATTACTAAGATAGAAAATCTAGTAAATCATAAGGTCAAGGTAATCAGATGTGATAATGGAACTGAGTTTAAGAATGATGTCATGAATCAGTTATGTGTGGCTAAGGGTATTGAAAGACAGTTTAGTGTTGCTAGAACACCACAACAGAATGGTGTAGCTGAAAGGAAAAATAGGACACTAATTGTGGTTGCTAGGACAATGTTGTCAGAATCTAAGTTACCAACTACCTTTTGGGCTGAAGCTGTAGGCACTGCATGCTATGTGCAGAATAGAAGTAAGGTAGTGAAGCCTCATAACAAGACCCCCTATGAGCTCTTACATGATAGGAAGCCAATGATTGCATTCCTAAAACCTTTTGGTTGTCCTGTTACTATCTTGAATACCATAGACTACCTAGGTAAGTTTCAAGAGAAAGCTGATGATGGATACTTTTTAGGCTATTCTTCTAATAGTAAAGCCTTTAAAGTATACAATAGGAGGACTAGGATTGTTGAAGAGAACTTACATGTTCAATTTAGTGAAGAGACTCCTAGTGTTGAGACCAAAGGATCAGACTGGTTGTTTAACATTGATATGCTAACCAAATCTATGAATTATGAGCCTATCATTGCAGGAACTTCCACTAATGTTAATGCATGTACACAAAAGGATTCTGATGCAGAAACAGATTCCACGGAAGTTGATTCTCCAAAGGAGTTCTATTTGGTTGAAAAGTGGAAAGCTGGTTCTGTCTCACCCATCATTGATAAGCAAGGTCCCACTGATGATGATGCATTGAATTCTGAAGTTGATCATCATCAAGATAAGGATGAGTTATTAAAAAATAACTCAATGTCGGTAGAAGAAATTGAAAGAAAGAAAAAGCATTCTGAAAGCACTGCTAAGCCAAACAAAAGCACGGATAGTAATAATGAAAGCACTGCTAAGCCAACTTCTACCACTACCAGTTCAAGTGAAACCCCAGCTGTAAGTACTGGTGATAGTTCTTTCTTTGGACCAACTGCAAAGCCATTATTTGGTGAAGAGGAGTATCCACATGATCCTACCATGCCTGCTTTGATAGAAATTGATACTCCTACTGATGATGAAGACATGGATGATTCCTTCAATGCTGATTTTACTAATTTGGAAACTGTCATTCATGAAAGTCCAATCACTACCACAAGGATTCACAAGATTCATACCAAGGAACAAATACTTGGAAATTTGAATACTCCAGTTCAAACAAGAAGCAAGGTTAAGAACACTGAAACCTTTCCTGAGCAAGGTTTCTTTGCAAGATCACTTCACAAAATAAATAGTCATAAAGATCTGCAAAATTGCTTGTTTGCATGTTTTCTGTCTCAAAAGGAGCCCAAGAGAGTGGAAGAAGCTTTATCAGAAGAAGGATGGGTAGAATCAAAGCAAGAGGAGCTTCTTCAGTTCAAACTTCAAGAGGTTTGGACATTGGTTGATCTTCCTAATGGTAAGAGGGCAATTGGGACAAAATGGGTATTAAGAAATAAGAGAGATGAAAGAGGAATTGTGGTAAGAAACAAATCAAGGTTGGTTGCTCAAGGATATACACAAACTGAAGGTTTAGATTATGATGAAGTATTTGCACCAGTTGCAAGGATTGAGGCTATAAGATTATTTTTAGCTTATGCTTCATTCAAGAATTTTGTGGTGTATCAAATGGATGTTAAAAGTGCTTTTCTGTATGGCACAATTGATAAGGAGGTTTATGTTTATCAACCTCCTGGTTTTGAAGATCATGATCATCCTAACAAGGTCTACAGGGTGAAGAAGGCTATGTATGGGTTGCATCAAGCTCCTAGGGCATGGTATGAGTGCCTGTCTACTTATTTAATGGACAATGGCTTCAAAAGAGGGCTGATTGATAAGACTTTGTTCATTAGGAAGCACAAGGATGATATTTTACTGGTTCAGGTTTATGTAGATGACATCATCTTTGGCGCAACCAATAAGGAGCTATGTAGGGATTTTGAGAAACTTATGCATGATAAGTTTCAGATGAGTTCTATGGGAGAACTCACTTTCTTTTTGGGGCTACAAGTTCAACAAAGGACTGATGGTATTTTCATTAGTCAAGACAAGTATGTAGCAGATGTTTTAAAGAAGTTTTGGTTTCAGGATGTGAAGAGTGCTAGTACACATATGGAGACTCAGAAACCACTGCTACCAGATGATGGAAGTCCCAAAGTTGATTTGAAGTTGTACAGGTCCATGATTGGATCTTTGATGTATCTCACTGCATCTAGGCCAGATATTATGTTCTCAGTATGTGTGTGTGCAAGATTTCAAGTCACACCAAATACATCACACATGAATGCTGTTAAGAGAATCTTTAGATATCTTAAAGGTCATCCTAAATTAGGCCTTTGGTATTCTAAGGATTCCCCTTTTGATTTGGTGGCCTATACAGATAGTGATTATGCTGGTGCTAGTTTGGATAGGAAATCTACAACTGGAGGATGTCAGTTTTTGGGAAGCATACTAATTTCATGGTAGTGTAAAAAGCAAACTATTGTGGGAAATTCTACAACTGAAGCTGAATATGTGGCTGCTGCTAGTTGTTGTGGTCAAGTTCTTTGGATTCAGAATCAATTGCTGGATTCTGGGTACAACTTTATGCATACTAAGATTTACATTGATAATAACAGTACAATATGCATCATTAAAAATCCTGTTTTACATTCTAGAACTAAACATATTGAGATAAGGAATCATTTTATTAGAGATTGTAATGAGAAAAGGTTGATTCAAATGGTAAAAATCCATACTTATTTCAATGTTGCTGATCTTCTCACTAAAGCTTTTGATGTGGGGAGGTTTCAGTACCTTGTAGTTAGTATTGGAATGATTAATCTCTAAATCTCAACTTGTTTTGTGAAAGTTTGTACAAGTATTGGACTGTTCTTATGTGATCTTAGTATTGCTATATTTTTGTTTCTAACCATTGATAGTTATGTTCAAACCACTGTTTGTTGCTTTGTGTTCCTACTAACCATTTTGCAGAAATTTGGAAGTTTCTCACTATTTGTATGATGCAAGAGACTACAAAGGAAAAAGCCATGATACTCTTATTCATAGTTCATAAACTGCATTATACAATGCAGTGGTTACAATCATGGTTACACACTACATGGAGCACACATTACACCTAGCTACTCTAGTTCCTATCATCTATTACAAAAGCTGGTGGATGTACATATGAAGAAGCTGAAGCTGAAAATGGAAAGATGGATTGATGAAAACGATGATGGATGAATTTGTGATACGAAAAATCTTTAGTTGTTCCATCTACTCGTTCCACCATAAAGCAACTACTCCATCTTCCCTTTTCCCTTTCCCTTCACCTCTGCACCCTTGCCCTTTCCCTTTCTTCCATGGTTTGAAGAACCAGACCCTGGAGCAGGAAGACCAATCACCACCTCTCTGTTATTTGGGAGTGGTGGATTTCTGGCACGTGGCCTTGGTTGGGGTTGGGATGGTTAAGGTTGTGCTCTCTCTACTTCCTCTCTCACCAATCTATTGAAGGTTGGCTCTAGGTGCTCAGTGGAATCATCTGAACCTCTTGATGACTCACTAGGATCTACCACACTATCATCTTCTGATGAAGGGAGAAAGGGGGACTTTCTAGGTCGAGGATCTTCTTGAGGAATGTAAAGAACCCATGGGTTAGAATCATCACTTGATGATGATGATGATGATGAGGAATAGGATGTTAGATTGATGACTTCTGGTTGATTCCACATGTTGATTGTTGATTGTGGATTTTTTTGAAATTAAGGTTTGGAAGTAAGTTGGATTAATTGGCGTGTGTCTCTTGTGCCTTGGAATTATTTTATAGGCAGCATAAATGGTGTTTGTGAGTAAATGAGGGGAAGGTTTAAGTGGGTGAGACGTTAATGAAGTCTTTTGACTTTGAAAAGCATTTATACATAAAGTTGACCATATTGACTTAGATTTTAGCACATCGGCTAACCACTGCTAAGTATATGGAACCACTTTTAGTTTTACTCTAACCACTGCTAACCTTAACCTTCTTTTTAGTGCTTGGTTTATGTTTGTGATATGCAGGTATGAATGATTGTTGTGTATTTTGGAGCTTTTGGTTTGGAGATTTTGCTTTGGACCTTTGGAGCTTTTATGATAAAAAAATGTGTTAAATGCAGTAATCCTTCATATTTTTATGTGATATCATTAAGCTTGACAAACATTTGCTTGCTATATCTGTTGGTCAACTGATTGGAGTGAAGTTTTGTATCTACTGCTAGTGTTTTTCAAACCACGGATAGAGTTTTTCAAACCACTGCTAGCATATTGCTGATTTTTGGATACTTGAGGGGCTGTTTGGTAACTTTGGTGAAACCACGTTTATATCCCCAAATCACTGATAGGTCATTTATTTGATCTTCAAATCACTTCCAATAGGCGCTTTACATAAACCTAACCTTTTTCATCTGTCCCCTATCCAAATCCCACATAACCAACATCATCGATCATCATGCCAAATCAATATCCCAACTCCCATAACCTAGTTGCTAATTTGATCAAAAACAATCGATCCGAAGGTTTTCATCAAATGATTGATTTCCTTATTCACAGTCCTATTCACTTTGCCTTAACCATCACACCAACCATCTTTAAATCCTATATACATCAATTCTGGAGGAATGCTAAGCTTGAGGAGGTAGATGGTGTGGACATTTTTAGTACAGTGGTGGATGAGAATGATATTTTAGTTGATGAGGAGATCATTATAGGGGTTTTGAAGTTAGATGATGCTGATGGTGTTGTTAATCTTTCAGATACTGAGATATTTGCTGGTTTAGAGAGGTTAGGATATACACACAGGGGAGACAAGGTAAATTTTTTTAAGAGCATGTTTTCACAACAATGGAAGTTTTTTATTCATACCTTGTTGATGTGTATAAGTAATAAGACCACTGGATTTGATGACTTCCCTTCCAAAATTGCTACTGCTATCATTTGTTTTTCTGTAGGGAGGAAGTTTAATTGGTCTAGGATGATTTATGATGGGTTTGTGCAGAATATAAGGAAGAAGGGAAAATATTATTTATATTCTAGGTTTGTGCAACTAATTGTTGAAAGTTAAATAGAAGAACCTGTTGAGCATACTAAGGAGTATGAAGTGCATTATATGCTTCCTAAGGTATTTGCACATATGAGGAATCAGAAACCCAATTTTCAACCAAGAGATGTTCCTTTATTTCCCCATATGCTAACTTTGCCTGCTATTCCTGAGTTTGATGGAGGTTTTGAAGTCCAACCCTTAGAACCTGAACCCTCTGCTAGTATACCTGCAACCACTGTTAGTACACCTCCACCCACTGATAGTGCAATTGTTCCCACTGTTAGTGAATCACAACCCACTTCTAGTCAAACCCAAACCACTGTTACCCTAATAGTATGGACTAGGAGAAAGAAGGGCACCAAGCTACCTCAGGCTGGTGTTAGTGGTGTTGTTCATGAGGCTGTCACACGGTGTGAAGGTGACATGATTGGAAGGGCTTCCACTACTGATTCATGCTTAGATGCTGGTCAGGCTAGTGGTAACATCATTAAGACCCAACCTTTGGCAACTCCTAATGTGGAGAGTTCCTCGGAACTTAATACAGGTGGACGAATCCCTAGCCAACTGGCTGACTCAGGGTGCATAGATGTTCAGGCACGGTCTGATGCTATGTTTACTATATCCAAGGATTCACCTCTCAGAGCAGTTAACACAACTCGAAGTGATGAGGATAGTTTGGAACATGAAACTGAATTGACGGATCCTAAGCTGGTACATGATGCCTTTTCCAATGAACCACCTCTCAGACCAGTTAACACAGGTCACAGTGGGGAGGATATTCTTGAACGTTTTAATGAATTGATGGCTAAATGTGCTAAAATGGATGATACAATCTCAAGTCTTCAGGAGTTGGTTGTGTTTCAGTGTAAAGAAATTAGGCGGCTGAAGCATAGGATGTTTGTTTTGGAGAAAGTTAGAAGACCTGGGATTGCTGTTTTAAGGAATATGAGAAGGTTGAGAAGAAAGGTAAACTCCTCTCCAGCTGTGAATATGGTGAATATGGAGAATGTATCCAAACAGGGGAGGAGTGATGGCATGAATTCAGGGGAGGATGTGGATGTGCATATGGAAGAGGATGTGAATAGTGGAGATGCAGCATAATTTTTGGTCTCTGATAAAGATGGGAATGAAGTTGTTCTTGAAAGTTTGAAGACTATGGTAGAAGATGAGGTAGTGCAGGACACAACCACTGATAGTGTGTCTGCAACCACAGCTAGTATTCTTGAAACCACTGATGCAGTCTCAGATAAGGTAATTATACCCACTGCTATCATAACCACTTCTACAATTGTTTCAACCATCTCTGTATCTCCACCCAAATCAAAAGAAGTTGAGAAAGAAGCTGCAAGCACATTGATCAATCTTAGCAAAACCTCATCTAATTCTACACCTATCATTGCACCTATTTTATCTATTGAACTCACTGCAACCAAACCCAAAGGTAAAAGTTTAGTTATTGGTGACCCTTTGAAGAAGAAGGTGGCTCAACCAGATATTGGTAAGGGTAAAGGTATTGCAGCACCTGTTTAAAGTTTAAAAGTGTAGCAGAACAGATTGCTTATGATGAAGAGTATACAAGAGGCATACAAGTTGAAGAGGAAGCAGCTGCAGAAAAAGAAAAGCCAAAAGAGGAGGAAGCTTCTCAGAAATGGATAGCTAAATGGTATGAATCACAAAACTATCTGCAAGCTTCTAATCAAATACAGGATGAGTATACTACTTAAGAATGGGCATTGTTAGATGATGAGGAAAGAGCTAGAATTTTGGGTGAATGGGCAAGGAGGATTAGTAAGGAAAAGAAGCAAGTTATAAGGAAGAAACCTCCTACAATTCATGAGATGAGGAATGTACTGATGAAGATTATTAAGAATTCAGGCATACATATTCCTGAAAATCTTAGTAAATGTTCATTTGAAAGAATCCATGAGCTTTATCTGATGTGTATGAGGATTAATAATGAGAATTTTACTCCTATGGGTTCTGAAAAAGATGAAGAGTGGATTAAAGGTAATCTAAAGAGAAAATCTAAGATTCAGGAGACATCTGGTTCTAAAAGAGTGAAAGAGATTAAAGATAGTCATCAAATTATCTCTTATGCATTTGAGCTTAATGGAAGTGAAGACTGTTGGAAAATTCAAAGACTCAATAATGAAGTTTCTGAGTTTTATAAATTTTCACAAATGCTTCAATACCTGGATAGAGATGATTTAATGAATCTTTGGAAGCTTTACAAGAATAAGTTTGGTAGTATACATCCAGATGACTATCATGAGAGACTTGTTTATCATCACTTGAAGATTTTGTTTGAACCAACTCATGATGAACCTGAATGGAAAGGACTCTACAATGGTTATGTTACAAGATGGTTTTTATATCAAACTTGTGGAGTTCATGTGTTAACTATGTCTGGAAAAGTTATTCATATGCTTGTAGAAGGTGATTATCCCAAATTGAATAATTATCCAGGTGTTATTACTCAGATGGTGAAGCCTGGTGGTTTGAAGATGTTGATGCCCTATGATGGTCAAGTTTACTATTTGTTTCTGAAGTATGAGAACATTCTTAAATCTAGTAAGTGTTTGGCTACATCCTCCAATTCAGATGTTTTGAGCTTAAAAGAAACTTGAGAATTCTATTTGAATGTATCAAGTTTAGGGGAGGATTGTTTGGTTTTAGGTTCCTTGGATCATGAATTATTCTAAGTGTTGGAACCTCGGACAGTGTTGTTGAAACCACGGACAGAAGATTGAATCCACTGCTGATGAGAAACCGCGGCTAGTAGTATTGTGTAACCACGGATATTGTATTGTAACCACTGCTAGTCTTGTATAGTCGGTTTAATATTTTGTATTAGATAAATATGGAAAAGATATTTATCTTGTAGGTTACGTATTGTATTATGTAAAGGACTCCTTAGCCTATAAAAGGAGGTCCTAGGTTAGATTAGATAAATATATGTTTTATATCTAAGGTTGATACACTTCAAGGTTGTAAAACCCTAATACTGGTTAGAATATTCGTATTAACAATAATATCGAGGTGTTGAATGTTTATTGTTCTTCTTCTTAAGATTAAGTATTAAATTCCACATGATACTTAATAAGTCTTTGTTTAAGTCAGTTTCTATAAAGGATCGTTTGCTCAACTGGGATCAACATCACTCAATCGCACAGTCATAGCATGTATTCTATCATAAGCTTGGCGGTTACACAAATCTCCACCACTAGAGTTAAGGGCTAAACAATTCTCGAAGGCAATATGGGTAGACACGACAAAGGTTAAGGGGTGACTCGTCATTACTAACATGTCACGGCGAAGTGGACAAAATCAATGATACATGACCAAATCCATGGCCAAGACACCAAAGATTGCTCGCTGCATCACCTAGACACGCTTCATGACTAAAGGGTAGGATAAGACATGGGATATATAAATGGTGTAAAATATAAAACAAGCAGGTAGTCTAAATCTATGACCAAGTCATCACCACTTACCGTTCGCCCAAAGTTCAAGCTTTGTAGTCAAGAAACCGGATCATGAAATATAAGGTAGATGTGTCATTAGAGGACGTCGTGATGGGCACACTACCTTTTCTCCAACTGCTGGCATAACTACCAACTCCAATCTTCAAATGTGACCGAGGTGGCCTCCTCGATACTAAATCTATAAAGCTCATAATATAGTGCTTATAACATCGCACTTTACAATAACTAAATCATAACAATTTTTTTTTTCAACATAACAATAATAACTTAAACATAATATCCCCCCACTTGAGATGAACAATGGGAATTCGGGGGTCTTCAATGATCTTCAGGAATGTTGACGATGAAAGCGTGATTTCCGAACCTTGAACTAAGGCAAATGATGACTTCCCAATCACAAATAAAGACTATAGGGTAGGCTAAGGTGTATAGGTGTATTGAAACAATATATCGGGTTAACAAAATGAAAGGAATGGCTCAGATGGGTGTATCTAGGGGTATCTTGCACTAAAGGAGAGTGCAACGAAAGGGTTTCACATGGGGGTCCAGAAGTCGAGGTGACTAATCGATAGACACACAATGGTAGGCTATTTGGGTGATAATCCTATAATATTGCCTTCTAAAATTGAAAAGTCCAAATACATCGAGCTAACTCAACATACCTCGTCTATGGTCTCGAAATGATGCAAAGGCCAAGTTCTAAATTTTACAAGCTACCAGCACACTCATAATTTGGTGGATTTGGGGTAAAATAAAGGAAACGGATAAGGATAATCTCACCATAATATATCAAGGGTTGTATGTGCTCGGCTAAGGTCTAATCTAGTTAGGTTAAGAAAAACATGTCAAAATTTTAAAAATGGCATAATTTTTCAAAATAAACTAGAAAAACGAGGGCAAAATAATGTTCAAGAGATAATTCTACTCCCGTACCCCCACTTGAATTGTACCAAGTCCCTTTTGTACTAAGCATTAAATAAAGGTGAAGAAAAAAGTAGAATTAGAGCGAGAACTTCCCTGAAATTTGCTCCATAAAGAAAGAAGGCCCACGAAAAAGAGACGTGCCTTCGTATAAGCATCATGAACAAACTTCAATCCCTGAAATCACACTACCGACAAGCATAATTCTAAAAAGAAAAAATGAAAAATGAAAAACAAACCTAACTCACTTTCGTAGGAATAACGGTTGCATTTATCATATGCAACAAGCCTTTTAAACCACTTGGTGTCCCAAGTGGACGAGTGAAGTCTCGTGAGGGTTTACAGGGAACACACCCACAAAGTTCATTTAAAATACTAATACAAGGTTATTGTGTTTTAAAATGAAAGAATTAAAGCAGAGGAAGGTTACGTCGTAACTCTTTTGAGGGAGTTACGCCGTAACTAGCAAAACCTGACATAAGCTGCAAAGCGAGTGGTTACGGCGTAACCACATAGATGGTATTACGCCGTAGTTAGTAATTGTTTGGAATTGGAAATTCCATAGTGAAGTATCGGTCACCCCAAATATAATCTAGCATAAGTTAGCTCGTAGACATATCGTTATTTACATGTTTGTTAGTTAGTTATTAGCTTAGTTTAGCTTAGAGTAACACCGTGGAGGACGGACGGGTCTTTACCCACTGTATGCCTGATCCACAGTCCGAAGGAGGACGTGTAGTATGTAACTATAAATACCCTCTACCTCCCAAGGTAGAGGGTTGGACCTTTCACTTAATCTAACCTTCTATGTTTTCTTTCAGTTTCTCTCTCTAGAAAGGCTCACATCCTACTTTCTCTCTCTAAACTATCTATCTCATTTGATCCATACTAGTGTGATGTGATATGTTTATGAAATCCAATATGTTACAAATGGTATCAAGAGCCATGGTTTGATCATCTCTCTTACATGTTCTTGGATTTCTAGTGGTTTTATATGGTTTTTGGGTTTGAAAAAGTTTAGTGGTATTTGCATCATTTGGATCATTTCTTGTGTTAAAGTTTAGATTTTGAGTGTACTTTTGTATTTAGAATCATTGTAAGTGCTTGGGTTTTGATTTGGAAGGCTTGAATCAGTGTGGTTGGGTTAGTTTTGGATTGAAAAGTGTTGTTTTTGAACTTTTTCTAGCTAGCGACTTGAGTCTCGAAATAGTATTCTTGGTAGCGACTTGTATCTATATTATTCAGCGACTTGTCATTGTTGTGGTAGCGACTTGTCTTTTGAGACAAAGCGACAAATAGTACAAAGTAGTGGTTGTACCATTTCAGCTAGCGACTTGTCAACTTAGCGACTTGTCTTTACAATCTTCAGTGACTTGACTTTATTGTGGGAAGCGACTTGTGCCCTAGCGACTTGTCTTTTGAGACAAAGCGACATATAGTACAAAGTAGTGGTCGTATTGTTCAGTCTAGCAAGTTGTTCTTTAGTGACTTGCCCACTTAGCGAGTTGTTACTTTAGCGACCTGTGTCTAGCGACTTGTATCACTAGCGACTTGTGCTTCTAGCGAGTTGTCACTCTAGCAACTTGTGAGCCTAGCGAATTGTCCACTTTAGCAACTTGTATTACTAGCGACTTGTCTAAAGTAGCGATTTGTCTTAAGAAGAGGTTTGACCAAAGTTGACTTTTTACGTCAAAACTTCAAACGGCCATAACTTTTGATCCGTAACTCCGTTTTCAGCGACATACCTGTCAAAACAACTGGAACAGGCTGAATATTGTGAGGTTTCACCACATTGTCGTGAAACGAATATTTCGAGGCCCAAATCCTCTCCAAAAGGATGTTATTGAGCTTTTAAGTTTTTAGACCTAAATTTCACCGTAAAAACATGCATTAACAAAACCAATTCACAACCAAATAACACTTCAGCTAATCCTTCAAACAATCATAACTCCTAACACATAATCCTCTATCATTGTGTGGGTCCATCAGTTATCTTAACACGTTCTATTGGTCATTGTATCACGGTTTCTTCTTGATTTTGTAAAATCCCGCGAAAGAATCTTTTTCTCGGTTTAAATCATAGACTTGTAAACTCCCGTGCATACTACAACATCATGTCTTACACTACTGACTTAGTGATTTTGGAAGTACTTAAATTGTATGATGTTGTGGACAACAATGATAATGTATGCTACACTGAACGGTTAAAGATATTTGAATTAATCAATGAGGATGTGAGATCTTCATGTTCTGAGTACAATGAGAATGAATTGCACCTGCTAATCCTACAGAATTCCATGCAAAAGGACTGTTGCATTATACCCTATCAACAACTTCACTCTCACCTCATGTTACTTCTACCCACAACAACGGAACGAACATGTATTGCCCTTTTCCGTCAAGATTTATCCACATTAACGGGTACATTACTGTTGAACTTAGAACAATTGGAACAACAACTTGATAAAGAAAAGGTTCAAAAGGATAGTTCCAGTGCTGCACTTCAAGTGATCCACAACCAATTTCAATCATTCATCAGTGGGGAATTTACATCAGATTATGATCAAGACATGACTGAAATGTCTTTCAAAAGACACACTGGAATGGAAATTAGCGTGTTCATAGAGACACTTATCCATCTTTTGGATAATGTGGATAAGTATATTGAGGAAGTTACTCAGAAAGAAGAAAAAATTGATGAGAGTCTGGTGCAGTTGACAGATAGTTGTGATGAGTCGGGTAATGTTTCAGTTGAAAGATCCGATGTTGCTGAATGCAGAATAACAGAGACATCAAAGAATGATGCAACAAATTGTTCAGTGACTCTTGTTACACCTGATGTGGATGCAGATATCAGACCAGAAATTGAGCAGGTGTCATGTAATGAGGTACCCTTTACTGTTCAACATAGTGCATCTACTAAAGTACTTAAACAAACTGATCATGATGCTGAACACGACTTTGATAAATGTTCTGTAACTGAGGCTGAGTCTGAGATTAAGTGTTTCAAAACAAATGATATGGTTGATAAAAATGATTTTGATGAACTTTCAAACAAATTCTCAAATCTTGAAAAACATTGCATTTCACTTGAAATTGCGATACATAGTAAAGAAGAAAGTTTTCAACTTAACAAACCATGTAAAAATCCGGAACTTCCTGAATTCCGTGAACTTTTTGAAATTAACACTTTGAAAGCTTAGCTTCAAGACAAAGAGTCAACCATTTACAATCTGAAAAAACATATTTATGTCCTGAATTTGAAAAGTAATTTAGTCATGACTAAACAAGACATTGATGCTATTAAAACAAGAAATAATGAATTGGAAATTCATGTGGCTAAATTACTTAAGGAAAATGAGACTTTGAAAAAACATCAAAAGGACCTAAGCAACTCTATCAATGAAACTAGAACTAAGTCCGTGGAACAAACAAAATCTTTTATAGCAAAAATTGATGAACTCAAAGCTCAACTTCAGGATAAGAGTTTTGCGATAGTTTCCTTAAAGAATGAGCTTAGAAAAACTGTAGAGAAAAGTGTGAACACTAAGTTTACAAAACCATCAACCTTGGGGAAGCCAGTTTCTCATTCCATTAGAGACCGGTCTGTGTTTAGGCAGCCTACTGCATTTATATCTGAAAGAACAAGATTTTCAAAAACACGGTTTGCCTCCCAAGTTGATGTGAAACATGTTTTGTCAAAACCAGTCACTTCACCTTATTTGCCTAAGAATTCACATAATATGAATCACTTGTTCAAGAACTATGATCTAGAAGAAGCTAGAAAAAATGCATAGATTCGAAAAGATGGAATTTAGGTGCTAAACCTAGGGTGATGAATTCTACGAGATTTCAAGGCATTGCTAGTAGTTTTGAACCATTACCTAGGAACACTCATCTAAAGACTAGGGATTGGCTTGGATCTAAGAGTAGTTGCGTTTTGAATAAAGCTATTCCCATAGCATATCACTCTAATAACTCTAGATCATTTTCTGAATCCAAACAAGCTGTTTGCTCAAATTTTCTGAAATGCATCTTTAAGGCAAATCATGATAATTGTTTTTCAAAATCCCTAATGAAAGTAAATGCTCATGCAAAGGTTCAACATGTTAAGTTTAGGATTTTCACTAAGTCATCTACTGTGCACATGAAGCAAAACAAACCAAAAACTTCACCTAGATGGATACCAACTGCTAAATCTTTGGAAACTAGGAATAAGCATAAGTCTTCCACTATGCATAAGAATATCAACAATCCTAGACCTTGCCATAAGTTGATACCGTCTGGTAGAATGTTTAAGGATGCTAGACTTAAGTGGATTCCTACTGGAAAGATGTTTACCGATGGCAATCTCAAAGTTGACCGTGAAACCCCAAAGGGTTTGGATACTGATGTCACTAACCAAAATATATGCAATCAAGTTTGTAATACTAGTGCAGGTAGTCCTTACTCAGTCGCAGATACTTCGATCCTTCAATACATGGACTGGCTTAAAGTATGGTTAACAAAATGATTGATATCTCATAACTCACGGGTTCAAGTTACTCAACATTGATATTCAATCAGCTATGACGTCTGTTCACATCAGTTCAGGCCTCATACTTCAACATTATGGCGTCTGCAGATAACACTTCAGGCCCCGTTCCTCAAAGAAAAGAAAGGAGTACAATTCAGTGCGTTTTATCTTCAGTTTAACAGAAACTCTCTCAAGAATGACCATCCTCATCTACATTCTCCATCAACGAGCTTCATGTGTTTCCCATGCTCATTCAATCATCAAGTGGATCTATGTTCATTGGAGTATATTCTTATTCACTCAAATCAAAAATGGCAACTTTAGATGCAATTTTTGAGGAGGAGAAGTGTGAATAAAATGACAGTTATCAAATGGATCTACTTACCGGTGATTGTATTCTTACTCACTTGCTCAAATCAAAAATGGCATTGGTAACATCATATGCAACTTTTGAAGGGGGGAAGTGGATCTACATGTTGATGGATATTTGTATAATGGTCAGACGCCTAATGTTTCACTTACTAAGGATAACTGGGATGTGTTGTTTGGGATTCATTGGGGGATTCAACTGGTTCACCTTCTTTAATTTCCATTTATCAAGATGCACCATCTAAGAAGTACAACTCAGACCACTCAAGAAGCCTAATCTCCAATTATTCTTCAAGGCGTTGATAATGACTATCATGATTTTGTAGTTGCACTCATGAATAATGATCCGCTCTTTAGTATTCCTTTGCCAAATCTTCACGGATTATTGTTCATGAATAATGATCCGCTCTTTGGTATTCCTTTGCCAAATCTTCACGGATTACTGTTCCTCTCAATGTGCATGCTATAAATCAACCACATGAACATTAAGGAAAATGAATACCTCATCTACTCGAAAACATTATTGGTGAATCTTCCAGATCAGTCTCTACATGTATACCTTAGGAAGAATGCATTGATGTTGAGGAATCATTTGTTCCGGTTCATTCAGTGGGTCAACATACATCCGGTTGTATATTTATTCACGTATTGGACATTTGACACAAGTTGATTACTTCGGAGTTAATCATTTATCACTTATTTGAGATTGAAGTTTACTTTCACAAAGGCGTGTTCTTATTTGATAACTTGCTCGGGCTTAAGAATTTGAGTTGAAGACTTGGTTTATCTAGTTACCAGCAGTCGGGGTGGATGGTTAAAGACCGACAATGTGGATAATCTCAAAGAGGTGTTAATGTCTCATACTTTGTTTGAGTAGTGAGTACTTAGAGATTTTCTTGAAGCATAGATTCTCGACACCGTTCTTCCATCATTAAGTGCAAGCTTAAGATACAAATGCGGGGAATTTGACTTCAGTTTCAAGTTTGGTATATCGGGTTTTCTTCTTTAGTGATCACTTCAAGTTGTCTACATATGGGTTGATAAAGATAGTCAGAGAGAACTTCTGTAGCAGTTGATTCTCACATGATTCATTTGAGCTAATTTTTGTTCTTCTCTATTTCAAGAATATTTGGTATATACAATGTGTTGTTGATTCTGAGGTATCAAAACCAGCAAGGGGGAAGGAGACATACATCTAAACACACAACAAGTACACGTGATGAACTTTATACTTCTTCACTATTGAAGTAATCCCGGGAAAGACAAATGTCATAACCGTAGAGAAACTCAGTGTTTAACTCGTAGCCTTTGGTGTACTATTCCAATTATTTGGGGGAAGGATGTATTATTCCAACTATTTTGGGGAAGGATATATTATTTTAACTATTTGGGGGAAGGATGTATTATTCCAACCATTTGGGGGGAAGTGGTCTTTGGATACTTTTGGTATGTGTTAAATCAGCCTTCAGTAGGAAGAAATATGAGAAGAATATTTGGAACGTGAGATGATATTGCTGATCGACATCTTCTATATGATTTATGATAAAGTGCTTCCGGTTAGTGCTTCATGTACACAATGTAATGATGATTCCGATGATATCGCAACCATCAGGGGAGAGATATGTGTACATTAGGGTCGCACAACATATTCACATGATTGAGCTTAATCAGTTATTCCAGAGTTGACTTCCGCAGAGAAGATCAGTGATTCAACTAGTTACTGTGATGTCGTTGTCTCTACTCTGGTTGGGTACTTGTGTACATTATGGGTTGATTGGTTATTTGGAAGATAACTGGAATGCACTTGGTAAAATGAAGATGTTGATATATTGTTCCCCAGAATTGACAATTGCTCAAACTCGAAGAATAATGTGTACATCGGGGACGCACAACAGGATCATGTGATCGGGCTTAATCATTTATTCTGGGTTTGATAAACGCAAAGATGATCCGTGTTATCTTGTTACTTCGGTGTTCTCATCTTCTTCGGGGTGTTGAGCTTCATTCAATGAGACTGTTTGCTTCACTTCTTCTTCTTGAGGGAAATGGTTTCCTTTTACGAGGATTGTCGGTTTGGGGGGAAGCTTCCAAAGATTCACTTTTAGAAGGCTCAAGTTTTTACGACGATTCAAGAGCCTAGAATGCTTTGGTGGTGAATGTTTAAGAGATGATGACTTCTATCTTCTACAAAGTGCTGAACGCTTTTCTTATCTCGGTGCTCGTATCATCATCTTCTTAAAACTATTTCTCTATCTGTAAATATTTATCAAAAATCAAAATACAAAAATATAAAATCAACAAAAACCCATAAAAATAAAAAATAAAAGTTTTTCAAGACATGTCTTCTGGTATCGATAACATCTACGGTCTTAGAAATTTCATTCAATAATGGCACGAGACTTTAGATGAAGTTCGAGCAGGAGGTGTAAATATTTCTTTTCAAAACATGTCCTAAAACTATGGCTTGCAGTTACTTCAGACTGTAACCCGTGCTTAAACCATGGTTTGCTATTATTTCTGATAGCAACCCGCTCTTTTAAAGGAAGGAAAGTGCTGCGCTAAAACAGTTTTCAAAAATTCCGTGCACTTATCCTAAAAACAAAACGAGGAAAGTATGTCGAAGGACTGCTGTTCCTACACAAATGTTTTTCCGTCTAAAATTCTTCAGAAAAATATTTGTTGTTTTCAAAATGGTGGAAAATGAGTTGCTTGTAAATCAATCAGATTCAGAGTTTTCGTAAAAATTGAAAACTCAATCAATGACTTCAGCGCTTTTAAACTTTTCAGAAAAATAAGTCATTGATTGAGGGGGAGAATGTTTTCAAATCTATATCATCTAACGAGCTCATCGAATTATCCTATATACTTAAATGTAAAATATGTTAACCTACGTTGAAGGACTAGGTGCCTAGGATATGATTGTTAGGATTAGATAATTAGAGTTTGATAAACACATAATTCTCATGCATTTGTATGATCTAATTGATATGTTGGATTGACTTTTATTAGTCGATTGCTGTTTGGGTGATGTCGACCACCATATATCTGTATGTGTGTTCACTAACGTATGCAGGTATATTGGTATATAAGAATGTTCCCGATCCGGATCCCACAATTGAAGATGATTGGATGCCAAAGGAAAGGGTAACTATATCTTGGGTTGACAAATGAAGAAACGGAGCTTAATTTGACTTCTATGGAGAGTTGGCATGAAAAAATGCAATGTAAGAGGCCTCACTGCATCAGCAGATGGTTTTCTTCATCATCAAATGAAGAAACGGAGCTTAATTTGATCTCTATGGAGAGTTGGCATGAAAAAATGCAACGAAAGAAGTCTCACTGCATCAGCAGATGGTTTTCTTCCAATCCTCAGCAACAACAACAAAAGCAGCTCAACCACCTAACGTATCTTTGTGCAGGACAAGTAGTGAATAACTCCATTTTTAAATAATTAATGAAAAATATTGTTTTGAAAATAAATCGGATTCAAAGTTTTGAAATCAACCGGACTTTATTTTGTCAAATCTTCAGTGATTTCAAATTAAATATTTTCAAACGATATTTCATCAAAAAGTCCGTTTGTACGTTAAAATGTGGTGATCTAAAGATTTAATGTTATGTCATGGTATGATTTTCTTTAAAAATCAAGATCTGTCAAAATGAAATTTTTTCTGTTCTTGTTTGATTGTGAAATTGTTTTATTTTACTTAAAGATCTCTTAAAACAATCATACCTGACACTAACAATCTTTAATGTCTTAAAATGGTCTTTATCTGTCATTTTTCAAAATCAAATCTTGCCACGTCTTTCCCCAAAATTTTCTAAATGATTTAAATCTTTTGGGATCACAAATCTCAAATGGTTTGAAATTTTTGATCGGGGGAGAGATCGTGATTTAAATCTCAAATATGTTTTAAATGGAATTGGTTTTAGTCCTTCAAAGGCACTCCTGCCTCCATGTGCCAAACGATTTCAATATACATAATGCACATGTTGAGGGGGAGCGTTTATCCAAAAACAAGATGAGTTTTTAAATCAGGCACATTTTCTCCCATGTTTTCTAAACCATATTAAATCATTTGGGATCCAAAATCTCAAAGGGTTTGATATTTTTGATTGGGGGAGAATTTGTGATTTAATAATGAAATTTGATAAAAGGTGATCGTTTTGATTCAATTGTGCAGGCTGCTCTCCCATATGTGCTAAATGATTTCGAATCTCGAAGCATATATTGAGGGGGAGCATTTCAAAAAGAAAATAAACTTTCAAGGTACAAAGATTTCTATGTTTCAACATAAAGTACCTTGATTGATTTTCTAAATGGTTTCTTAATGGACTTTGTGATCGTGGATGTACTTCAAATGAACTATTTCCTCTATGTGATAAAATGATTTCAAATATCCTACGCACATATTGAGGGGGAGAATTTTACCAAGAAAATGAAATGGCTTTTTCTATGAAAATTGTAATCAAAGAAAATATTTCAAATAACTCTTGCCTCCATGTGCTAAACAATTTCAAAATCATATGCACATGTTGAGGGGGAGCTTTTCTAAATGATCAAAACAATTAAGGTACAAAATGCTTTGATTTTATATCACAAGTACCTTGATTGACTTTCCAAATGATTTTTCAATTGGTTTCGAGAAGGAATGAACTGTACCAAAAGACCGACCATTTTACTTTATGCATGGAGTTATAAGGATGGTGAGGTTAGGTATTAGTTCCCATGATCCGCCAGAATCGGAGGGATCTACCCAGGTACAATCCTAGGCTCAGGAACCGCCAGAACCGGAGGGATCTACCGAACCAAGGGTGGCTACCAATAAACTGTGCATGCATACACTTAGAAATAATTGTATGAAAGTAAAGTAAACGTAAACAAAACAATTAAGGAATCATAACTAGGCCAGGACCAAGAGGTGCTTAGCCGCTCATATTAATCATACAAACCAATTCAATATTCAAAGGTACGAAATACATGAATTGAAAGTAAATAAAATATAAAATGCTAATGGTTATCGTAGGGGAGTGATTTCTCCCTTGGAGACAGCTCCGTATGCTCCTCTAGACCTGCCTTGAGCTTTTTCCCACGTTCTCTGGTTGTTGTGTGTGGAATGGGATGATTAGAAATACTGGAATTCATGGGGTATTTATAGGCCAGATCTAGGTTACGGCGTAACTATAACAAGAGTTATGCCGTAACCTTCAACTCCTTCGTATTTTGCACTAGATCTGCTAGTTACGGCGTAACCTAATAAGTGGTTACGCCGTAGTCTTCAATAAACTTGGTTACGCCGTAGTTGAGGTAATAGTTACGGCGTAAGTATCAGCGGCGTGGAATCTCATTTGACCTAATATAGTTACGTCGTAGCCTTTGGGAAGAGTTACGCCGTAACCTTCTGATAAGTTGGTTTTCTGAGTCACGCAATAGTTACGGCGTAATGTGAGAGACGAGTTACGTCGTAACTTCTTCAAAATCAGCATACTGTGATAAATCTTTTGATATTTCTCCAGTTCCGCGTCTCTTTAGCTCCAATGCTTGTAATTTACCTGAAAGTGGAAAACAATGGAAAACAAGCGTAAATCCATATAAATGATATAAATTACAAGCATTATCGGTGGAAATTGACACTTAATAATCAGGACTATTTGATGTTATCGAAAATCCAAAAATATTCTTCTTTCTTAAAATCAAATATTTCACCATTTTTCCCGAACATGTGTTGAGGGGGAGAAAGTAAATATTTTTCAGTTTCATAAAACCTTGTACTTGCATGTTACCAAAAATACGTTATTTCTTCAAAATGGTGGATATGTATCTTGTTAAATATTCTCCTCGGACTTAAATGTTTACAAATTTTATTATTTCTAAAATCGAGGGAGAGTTTCGTCAAGTTTCTTTCCTTAAATGGTATTTTGTTTAACCAAAATGGAAGTTATTGGGTCTTGGTTGAAAATGTTTGAGGTTAAGGGGCTAAAATTGTCAATTTTCAAAACATATTCAAACAAAACTCCCATATAACCTCATTCAATGCATTACCTACTTGCATTAAATTTTCAAACCTATCAAGATCCACAGCTTCAATTCAAACCACAAATCCGTTCTACAAAATCAAAAACTGTATGTTGCAAATGTTTTAGATCATGTTTTTAAACATTGGTTTTCAAAATCTTTCAAATCCAACGGTTCAATCTTTCAAAAACATTGATTTTGTGTTTACGCGTATGCGTAAGAGCTTGAATCTTGCCTTAGTGTGTTTGTGATGAAATGGATAGTTTAAAAACCTTTCTAAATGTGTTATGATGCTATTTCTATCACTTATTTCAACCCAGAAACTCGAATCTTGAAAATTAGGGTTTATGTACGAATTTAGGGGTTTACGCATATGAATGTTTTGGTGCTATTAGATGGTCTCAGTAGTATTCTTACATGGTTAATTACATAAAATTGGCCTTGAAATCCACCAAGAAACATCAAAAGTTAATAATTTGAATTTTAGGGTTTATGAGGTCGTTCCTCATGAATCTTTTGATTCTGTGGGTATTTCGTGTTAAAATTTGTTGTAATCTACTCCATTGACATCTAGAATCGTGCAGAAAACAATCTTGATGATTTTCTATGGTTGAATCTGTTATGCGTAGAACTAGGGTTTAGGTTTTTAGGATTTCTTACGCCTAAGCTGTTTTGTGCCAAACTAGGTCAATCTCATGCCTGTTTTGTGTATCTGAAAGTGTTAGGATTATTTTGTAATCATGTTATTATGTTTATGTGTTACAGGTTGTTTACACGTAAAATATCACACCTAAGGGGTTGATGACTTACACTTATGGAATACCTTTATGCGTAAAGGTTACGCATAAGAGCAATCTTACGCGTAAAACTTACGCATAAAGGGTCTACAGTGGGACTACGTGTATCCTGGAAGGATATGTGTAAAATTGGATGTTTACGCCTAAGGGTTACTCTTACATGTAAAACTTACGCGTAACTCCTCTTGCCAAAGCTTACTCGTAAGCATATAAGCTAATGGTATAGTTTTACGCGTAAGATTTTCTTACGCCTATGGCTTGCCCTTACGCTTAAGCTTACGCCTACGCCTAAAGCACTGTTTTTACGCATAAACTTGTATGTTTACGCTTAAGCCAACGTTTCACCTTGTTTTGACATGTTATGCGTAGAATACTTGTAATAGTTACTCTTAAGTCACAAAAACCAAAATGTTACTCATAAGCTATCAAAAGTTAAAATGTTGTGTGATATTTCGACATTAAAACTTCAAAATTAACATACTCACGTAACTTATCACATCAACTTCAAACAATTGGACTTAAAGTGACTTTGGACTCGTAACATTCATAAACATGATAACTTCAATCAAGTAATTGGAAAATAAAATCAAACTAATACTAACACAATGTCTTTCAATATGTTGGTTCTTTTGTCTCAATACCTTTCAGATCGCGAAATGGATGTCAATCAGGAAAATCTCAATGCCCCAAATGAACTCACGATGGCAGTTATCTTCCTTGTGGATTACCACAAAACCATCGGAAAGAACAATCTTAGAGTCGATTTCGACAACTTCACCTGTTCTAAATCCTCATGCAGAGTTGCAGTTGACATCCTCAAAGATCATCCCTTCCATCTCATGCTCACAAACTCAGCTTCAGTACCCGAAATCTACATCCATCAGATCTGGCACACTATGGATAAAATTAACGGTTAAGATGCAGTGAACGTGACCACTGGCACTAAGGAAGTTACAGTTATAGTGGCGGATCTTTGTGTCATACTTCTTCTTCCGGTTATTCGTTCTACTGAATATGTTCCAACTCTAAGTGGAGAGGAAGTATTGAAGTTCATGGTTGACATTGGATATGACGAAGCTTCTGGCATCATCTCCAAGCATTCCAGTGTCGATCTCAAGAACATCCCACAACCCTAGAGGACTCTCTACATAATGATCGCCAAGTCAGTCTCAGGGAGAGATAGTGGACATGAACACCCAAAGCTGATGCATCTTCAAACTTTTTGGGGAATGTTTCATAGGAAACACATTGATTATGCAAGCTTAATTTGGGAAGACATGATGCAACATTACAGGAAGCCTGGTTCCAAGACTCCATTCATTAGATATACAAAGTTGTTGATCCACAATCTTCTCGGAAAGCACCTGGACATCCCTATGAGAATCAATGACCTCAACACACACTCAATGTTGTATGAGCCTACCTTGAATATTGTGACGTTCAAAGACTCCTCAACCCGTAAACAAGGTGCGGAATTACTTTATTTCTTGATTACTGATGAAATCAAGGTTCTTCCATCATACCTTCATTACAAGGAAGCAGTGCGTGCTGGAAGAGTTGGGTTTATGGATGAGAAGACAAATCCAATGGCTACTACAAGGGCAAGGAGAGCTGGAAGTACTGGAAGCACTAATAAGTATAAGAAAAGAAATCCATCCCGAAAGAGGAAAGTCCCAACAAAGATCGTTCATCCTAAAGCTGAACCGGAACCAATTCCACATGATGACGACTCTGAAACTGAATCAGATGACCTGACTGTATACTCTAAAGTACATGCATATGACCGTTCTATCATTAAGACGACTGAGGACAAACCTGCAAGTCTCTCATCTGACAAACGGAAGAAGCCAGTAGAGGAAGAGGAAGAAGAAGATTCAGATGTTGAGTATGATCCCAAGGATGAATAGAAACAATACCAAAAGACTCTGAATCAACTGAGGAAGGAGCAAGCTGCTAAAGAATTCGAACTTCAACAAACTAAAGGCCCTGGAGGTTCCAGCGGTGGTGTTCCTGCTACATCAGTTCTTGAACCGGTTAATCAACCCGGTAAAGGAACTGGTGCCACCACCAAGGAATCTATAGAGGAAAAGCAGCAGGAGGATGAATTAATGTTCGACTTTGAAGGTGACGAACAAGAGACTGATGAGACAATTACACATAAAGATCTTGAGGAAGCTGAAAAGGAAAGGGCGAAAGAAGAACTTGCTAAGAAAGCTGAAGAAGAACTTGCTAAGAAGGCTGCAGATGAAGCTATTAAAAAGGCCGATAAGGAACGCATCCGAATTGAAACAGATAATTACATTCAGGAAAATCATGAACACAATCCTCAAAAATCTTCAGAAATACCAACTTCCAAAGCCGAATCATCATCTCACTCATCACCACCACCATCCAATGAAACAACAACTAAATCATCATCAAAGTCAGTCAAGAAAAAGGCCGATACTTGGGCATCTCGAACCAAAGCCAAGATCCAGAAAGCCTTGCATCAATCCAGAAAATGCAAACAAAGTCTTCAGGACCGAAAATTGAACATGCTGGCTGACAAGGTCAATGAGCTTTCTCAAGAGATGGACACGTTCGAAGGAGAACGAGAACAGATCAAAGCATTTCTCAACAGAGACGTAAAAGGAGAAATGGATGAGCAGATCAAGAACTACACTCATTACTTCCTCCTCAAATATGTTCCTGCCATCTCTAAAGATATGTTCTCAAATCAGTTTTACCCAACGCTAAAAACACTGGTCAGGCAAATGATTACCACAACACCGGTGGTCATGCAAACCCGAGCAGTCCCGCCTCCTAATGTCACTGAAGCTGATTTGATCTCACATTTGATTCTATAGATGTCTCCTCGAGATCCTACTTTCACTGTTGATTCTATAGATCAAGAACTACACTCATTAATTCCTCCTCAAATATGTTCCTTCCATCTCTAAAGATATGTTCTCAAATCAGTTCTACCCAACGCTAAAAACACTGGTCAGGCAAATGATTACCACAACACCGGTGGTCATGCAAACCCGAGCAGTCCCACCTCCTAATGTCACTGAAGCTGATTTGATCTCACAGTTGATTCCATAGATGTCTCCTCGAGCTCCTACTTTCACACCTGATGAATCGAAGCTTTATAAGGTACTTCTTGCATATCAACTAAAGACAACGTGCAAGGAAGCAGCTGGTCAGGAGAAGCGACCAAGAGATGATGATGACACGGATAAAGACCCGAATGCAAAACATCAAAAGAAGATTGGCGGGTCATCATCATCCATGCCACCACCATCCCCTAAGACCACCACAACAACAACAAAACAAGCTTCTCAACAACCCCCATTATCTGACAAACCTCGGGATGCTGATTCTCTACCACCACTGGAGAAAACCGGTGATTACTTTACCTATACCGGTGGTGAAGATGAAGACATTCCTGAGCCGATTTTAAATTAATTTCAAAAACTTTAGATTCGATCTATTGTGAATTCGTATGGATGGATGGAAAGTATAAAGCAATAAGCAATGTAAGTATTGAAAGCAAGTAAAGTAAAGGATAGAAATCACACAACCGATTTATAGTGGTTCGGCTACAAGGACACCTTCTTTACCCTACTCCACTCCCCGAGTCACCTACTCTAGAGTTCAAGCACTATGTCGACAAGCTCCTTTAACTCGGCGGAGAAGCCTCACAACGTCGCTTACACTTTTTCCGCTACAAAGCTAAATACCGAGTCCTTAACACGGAGGACTAAACCAACACAACTATAACATAACAACTATGTGAAATATGAAATACAAGATCTTGCTTCAGAAATCTTATGGAGGGACAAATCAATCAAGGGCCCCTTGCTTGGATGACTTGTAGTATCTCGTGATCTTGCCTTTGAGAAGGACCTATATGAGAATCACAACAAAAGAGAGAAGAACTACTATATAGATCAAGAGATCTGAGATTAGAAGAGAGAAGTAATATATGAGAGAGTTTCTAAGAAGAGGGGTGTGTTACAATGAAGAAATGGCTCACTATTTATAGGCAAAAAATCTCTACTGTTCCCCGGATCCCACGGATCCCTTACATGAGGGATCCATCCAGTGTATACTGGGGGATCCGCCAGACGCTCCTCCTATTTGGGTTATGGTTCATGGATCATGGGTCATGGGTCATGGACTTTGGTTCATGGGTATCCAAATAGATAGAATGTATCTAGACATTGGATCATGGGTATGGATCATGGGTTATGGATTTGCTCCATTGGTATGGGTCATGGGTTATGGATTTTACCCATCCTAATAAACTATTACAACAAATGAATTATTACAACAATTTATGTTAAATGACTATATGTAAATTCTTTACAAAAATAACATGTATCCTTATAATTTTACTTATGATAACTTTATATTTGTTATCAAGAAAACACAAAGAGATCGCTAAATATGAATAAACATTCTTACAAATTTATTTGTATTAACAAGCTTGTTTTAGCACGCACTCGCATTGCTACCTTGGAGCGTACGGTGGAGGATGCTCAGATTAGAGAGGGAGACGGACATCAGACCGTGGCCAGCTTGACACAGATGATTCGAGAGATGCATCACCGTCTAGGAGGTGCTTCTGGTAGTTCTTAGACCAGAATGCTATCATTTATAGTTTTATCCTACCTAGCCACGGGATGTGTGGCCGTAATAGTGACACTTGTAGTATCTTTTGCTGTATGACAAACCTTGGACAAGTTATTATCCAGACATGTAGTTGATTATGCTATGTAATGATATCGGTCTACGACAGCCGAAATTTTCACTTTATAGTTCATGTGTGTGGTGATTATATCTATACATGTCGTGACTATAATTATGATTCATTCTTATCTCATCATAGTTGATTTTTTCTCGTTGTGATTTCATTCATATCGTGGTGGTATGTTCTTATGATGACCTTTTTTACTTATGGACTTATTATTGTTATTATTTCTTATGAATAGAAGGACAATGCCGCCAAATAAACAAAGCATGAGTGCAACTGCTATCAACCGACTCATCGCAAATTAGGTTGCTGAACGAGTCGCTGCAGCTATAGCTGACTACGAGACCCAATGCAACAGCGAAAATGGGACTAATGAGATAAGTGGAACAGCTGTAAGAGTGGAGCCTACGACTTGTGGGTGTACCTACAAGGAATTCATGGGATTCAAGCCCCATCACTTCAGTGGAGAAGAAGGAGTTGTCAGCTTGGATCGATGGTTTGTGTAGGACCTTGTTTTTATCAACCTTATCACGTTACCAACCTTAACACACAAGTATAACACGTAAATATTAAGCACGAGATCAGATGAAGAAAGGTGGTGACTTGAAATATGTATGTGGGGCGTTTATGAGTAGAGAGAAATAAAGATGAAGAGAAAACGTGTATTGCTTAGAAAACACACACACTTACACACTCAAGCACACCCCTTAAATGACACATTTGAGGGATATTTATAGTCAAATACAAAACGCCCTAATGGGCTTGTCATGAGCTTTGTGTGGGCTTGGTATGGATTACAACTTAATAAAGGTTAGCTTAACATAACTACTAACCATTTAGCTTAGCCCAATCCACAAGCCTGTTAACTATTCTAATACAATGTCTAACACGTGTTACAAAGTTCCTAAATGTGAATGACCATCACTTCTATTAATTACTATTAAGGCTAATAATATCCCCCTAAGGGGTGGTCATTCAAAATATGCTCCACTTGATAAGGTCTTTAGTTTTCTTGAGCTTGAACTTTGTGTGTTGACATAGAATAGTTTTGATTCTTTGTACCTTCATGCTTTGTGATCAGTTAATGGTGTCGTTTGCCATTTTTCAACTTCTTTGGGATAGGTGTCTCCACGTCTTCTCCACCATGCTCACACTTCTTTTGACTTTGAAATTGCAATGATGTGAAGTTCTCTAGTCTTTGAACTTTGTAGATTCTTTGACATTTACGAAGAATCATTTTTAACTTTGTGTTGCCTTTGATATTGATGAGAACTTTCATGTTATGTGATGTTGGTATGAGCATGGGAAGATGGTGCGGTCTTTCCTCCAAGAGACATTCATCAGTACCTACATAAATTTGTTAGTGAAAAATACCAATCGATCATTGTGGTCTTTTCTTAAAGAATTGACGACTACGATTGTTTTACTGATGAATGTCTTGATTCCATTCACCTTAGTCGGGCGAATTAGCCGTCCGAATCCCGTTGATGGATGGTTATCATTACTGTGAATAGATTCAAGTAACGACCCACGTCTTCAGGATTCAATTCGTGAAAGGAATCTCCTTAGCGGGATTTCCAGCACTTACAAGTTCGAATGTCGAGGGTGTTAACAACATAGTGTAAAAACACATCTCTAATTCTTACAAAGGTTGTTCCTGAACTGGAGACCCTCAAGTAGGCTAACACGATATACCGAAGTATATCTACAATTCAGGTGAGTCGCTAAGGTACACTGAAGCATCACCTCACAACTGTAGAGTCGCAAAGGTGCCCATGCTGAAGCAGGGTGAGTATTAGGTATGGAGAATGCGAATGAGGCAATACATTCGCATGATTGATTACACCATCTGGGATGTTGTTGAGAATGGTGATACTCTTCCTAAGAAGGGTGATGATGGTAAGGAAATAAGCATTGTTGGTGAGGTTGACAAGGCTAGAAGGAAGCTGGAGATTAAAGCTCATAGTATTCTCAGTATGGGAATACCTAATGAGTATGCATTGGACATTGAGCAGTATGAGACAGCTAAGGAATTAATGGATGCCATTGAAACAAGATTTGCTGGTAATGAAGCTACCAAGAAATCCAGGAAAAACATGCTCAAGCATCAGCTTGAAAACTTCACTGCTCTCAGTTGAGAAAAACTTGATGGCACTTGTTTGGATATGAAAGTACTGAAGAATATGAAAGTACAGAAGATGGTCAAAGTACTTCTTATGTGAAGGTCAAAGTACTGCTCACTCATCAAAGTACTGCAAGGATAAAGGACTGCTATGCAAATCGTTAAGGATTATTATGTAATTCTATTATGTTCTTAATTTAGATTACTTGTCGTACAAGGATTAGAGTTGTAAACCGACTAGGGTTATCCTTATGCATATAAAAGGACCCCTAGATTGGTATTAGAGATACGAATGCGATAATACGTTTTTAGAATATGATAATATTAGAGTTGTTAGGGTTGTTAGTGAATCTGTATATCAAGCAGGTTCAAAGTATTAATAAAATCGTTGAAGTTAAAGTTATTCTTCTTAGCTTTATTGAAGTAGTTTCTGCATACTTAGTAAAGTTATATCAGTGTTTCATTGTTAGTGACTTAGGATTTATCCGAGGTTGCTAAGCCCTTACAAGCTATATAGTTAGTTTGGTCAGAGTATATCGATCCAACAAGTGGTATCAGAGCTTGTGTGTAAACTCTGATTAAGAAGAAACCCTTTAAACTGATTTAACAACAAAACCCTAAAGATGTCGACTGAAGCTGCACCACCCCCATCCATCACCTCACTCAGAATTCCTATCATCAAGAAGGGAGAATATGATCTCTGGAGCATGAAGATGAGGCATTACATTGCTATTACAGACCATGCACTGTGGAGTGTAATTGTCAATGGTAATGAAGTTGTTGTAGAACCTGTAGAAATTCCTGGACAACCTAAACCACCTAAGGCCGTCTTACCAGCAGCTATAATAAGAAATCAAGAAAAGGCTCTCAACATACTGTTGTCTGCTATTCCTGATGGTCACCTACTCAAGTTCCATGATGCTAAGGATGCAAAACAACTATGTGCTGCTCTCAAGACAAGATTTGGAGGTAATGATGCTTCCAAGAAGATGCATAGAAATTTGTTGAAACAACAGTTTGAAACATCCACTGTTGGTGAAAGAGAAGGTCTTGATGCTGCCTATGACAGATTCCAAAATCTTCTTAGTATGCTGGAGTTATACAAAGCAGAGGTATCTATTGAAGATGCAAATCTGAAGTTCTTAAGAAGTTTGCCATCCACATGGCATGTGATTGCTACTATGATCAGAGGACAACCTGGTTTGGATGTTATGGACTTTGATGATCTTTACAATCACTTAAAGGTGTATGAGCATGAGATGAATGGCCAAACAAGTTCAAAATCTCATAGTATTGCTTTTGTGTCTTCTGAAAAGAGAGGCAGTACTTCCACTAAAAGTACTGCTTATCTTACTCAAAGTACTGTTGCTTATCCTAATCCTACATCATCACCAATAAACACCATCCATTCTGATGAAGTTGTATGCTCATTCTTTGCTCAGCAAGCTACTTTACCTGTTACCTATGAAGAAGATTTGTCACAAATTGAAGAGGATGCTCTTTAAGAAATTGATATAAAGTGGCAAGTTGCTATGATCACTGCTAGGATCAAGAAGTTCATGAAGAAAACAGGAAGAGGCATTGAATTCAAACCCAAACATGGTATAACGTTTGACAAGTCCAAGATTGAATGCTTTAACTGTCAAAGGACTGGACACTTTGCAAGAGAATGCAAGTTTGCTAAATATCAGGCAAATAGAATGATTGAGAAACCCAAGCTTGAATTAAAGGAAATTCCTATTACTGAAACAAAAGCTTTGGTTGCTCAAGAAAATCTATCAGAGGTTGACTGGAGTGCTGAATTTGATGATGAACCAGTAACCTATTGTATGGTCGCAGTGGAAGAGTTTGATTAGAGCACAGCTTTTGATGAGGAACCAGGATTTGCTGCTATGGAATCTAGAGATGGTCTTAGAAGCTTTGATTGGAGCATGGAAAGTGAAGAAGAACTTGTTCTGCTCGCTATGGTAGCTACTTCACCAAGTTCACCCCTATCTCTGAGGTATGCTATAAGTGTCATGATTTTTATCAAAAAGTGCTTAACGATTATGTAACTAAAAGAGATAATTATAGAAGGGCTAGGTCTGAGGTAGCTGGTTATCAAATTACTTTAGAATCAATGAAAGCCAAAATAATAACACATGAAAATAATGAAATGGCTTGGGCAGAAAAATATGAGCAACAGGATTATCAATTAAAATTAAGTGAATGGAAGTTAGGATGTAAGATTTCTGAAATAGAGAAGCTGACTAAATAAAGGGATGAGTTGCTGCAAAAGTTTGTTGCTTGGGGAGAATCTGGCCTTTCACATGTTAGTTTTATTCAAAAACAGAAAAGAGAACACATTAAAACTGGCCTAGGTTTTGGTATGGATTTTAGTAGCATAGAAGAGAACCCACCTAGTGATCAGGAACAACTTGACTCTGAGGATATAACAACTAGTGATGATGAACTCATTAACTATGTAGAGAACACATCTAGTAATGAGGAATCAATTAGTCAAACACCTCCTGAATTTAAGAAAGACAAGGGTTATAATGTTGTTCCTCCGCCAACTGGTAGTTTTCAACCAACTAAGATAGATGTTTCTTGTTTTGGAGTAGACAATTTAGAGTTTAGGAAGAAGCTTACTGGTCAATCCAGTTCTGAAACCCCAAAAGAAACAGTTGAAAAACCTAAGGTTGATAATGTTAGTCAAGCAGTACCTTCAACTCAAAGTACTGCTACACATTCAGCAGTACCTTTAAGAAAACCTTTTCAAAATACTGCTAAACCTTTTTGGGATAATTTTGGTCAAAATAATTTTCATAATTCACCAAAAAGTCAGGTTAGGTTTGGTCATAGAACTAACGGAAGAAATTTTGGGAGTATGGGTCAAAAATTGTGTTTTGTTTGCTATAGTCCTGATCATTTGATTAAGCACTATGACTTTCACTCAGAATATCTAAGCAAATTCCCAAAGACCAGATCTACCAACCATATGACAAGGGAGACTAAACCAGTTTGGAATAATTCACATAGGGTTAACCACAACAACTTCTCAAAAGACTATAGGTACCCTCACCAGAGAAGACCTTTTTCAAAATCACCAGTACCATCAAACACTTTTCAAGGTACTGATAAGCCAAAAGTTTCTCAAGCAGTACCTTCTCAAAGTACTGCTAGATTTTCACCCAATCAAGGTACTGATAACACTTTTTGGAATGGAAGCCCTAGGAGATCAAATTACTATCAATCTAGAAGGCGTTACACCTCAAAAAGAGTATCAAGATCAAAGAAACCCACACAAAAAGTTAAAACCAGCTGGGTTAAGAAAGAAAGTACTGATGGGGAACAAACAGTACTTTCAGCAAGTAAGAGTGAAACAGAGATTTTTGTTGAAAATAAAAAGGAAATTTTTGATGAAAAAGGGATTTTTGTTGAAAAACCAACACAAGTTTTGGAACAACCAAAGATAATTGATCATGTGCTTAAAGACAGTGGAAATTAAATACTTAAAGAATTTAAGTATGTAACTCCACACGGGGAACACAAGTCAGTAATGGCTTGGGTTCCTAAAATTAACTAACTCTTTTATCTTTTTGCAGGGCAATCCAGAAGAGGAGCTTAAAGATCATTTAATTGTGGATAGTGGTTGCTCTGGAAGCATGACAGGAGACAAAGAGATTTTTTCAGATTTTAGATCTTATTTTAGAGGAAGAGTTGCATTTGGGAATGATCCTAGTGGAGGAAGAATTACTGGCAAAGGAACCATCAAAGCAGGAATCATAGATTTTGAGAATGTTCGTTATGTGAAGGAGCTCAAGTTCAATCTTTTGTTAGTCTCTCAGATCTGTGATAAGAAGCACCCTGTGTTATTCACTGACACAGAATGTCTCATTCTTTCCCCTGATTTCAAGCTTGTTGATGATAACTTGGTAATATTGAGAGTACCAAGAACCAATGATGTGTACAGTTTGGATATGAAGAGTCTTAACTCTTCTGAAATAGCAACATGTTTAGTAGCTAAGGCAACCCTTGAAGAAGCACATCTATGGCACAGAAGATTAGGCCATGTGAATTTCAAGAATATCAACAAGTTGGTTAAAGGAAATTTAGTTAGAGGTTTACCTTCCAAAACATACAAGAATGATCACTCATGTTTGGCGTGCAAGAAGGGTAAACAACACAAAGCATCATGCAGGAAGATTGAGGAAAGAACAATTAGAGATCCTTTGGAGTTGCTACACATGGATCTGTTTGGACCTGTTTCTGTTACAAGTCTAAACAAGAAGAAGTACTGCTTGGTTATAACAGATGATTGCAGTAGATTTAGTTGGGTCTTTTTCTTGGGATTTGAAGATGAAACCTTTGATGCTATTCATGATCTTATAATAGCCCTTGAAAACCAATTAAGACTCAAAGTAAGAGGTATTAGATGTGACAATGGGACTGAATTCAAGAACAAGCTTATGGATGAATTTTGTGCCAAGAAAGGAATCAAGAGGGAGTTTAGTATTGCTAGAACTCTACAGCAGAATGGTGTTGCAAAGAGAAAGAACAGAACCTTGATAGAAGCAGCCAGAACAATGCTTGCAGATTCCCTTCTACCTATTCAAATTTGGGTTGAAGCTATAAGTACTGCTTGCTATGTGTTGAATAGAGTATCAGTCACTAAACCTCAGATGAAGACACCTTATGAGTTGCTTATGGGAAACAAACCTAACATACGTTTTATGAAACCTTTTGGATGTCCTCTGACTATTCTCAACACTATTGACGCTTTGGGAAAATTTGATGGGAAGTCAGATGAAGGATACTTATTGGGATACTGTACCAATAGCAAAGGATTTAGAGTGTACAATAAGGTCACCAAAAAGGTTTAAGATTGTCTTTATATTGAATTTTTAGAAGATCAAGACAATCAAAAAGGTAAAGGTCCTGATTGGATGTTTGATCTTGATGTTTGGACTCCTTCTATGAACTATGTCCTGTTAGAGAAGAAAATCAAGTTGTTCACACAGAAGAAGATTTACAGTACATTATTCATGGAGTCAATATTAGACCTGATGCTGTTCCTGATAAAGAACCTATAACTGTCGAAAAGGAGAAAAGTACTGATGAACCCAAATCCACTTTGTCTGCTGAAGATCAAGCTATTCAAGATGAACTTAATAGGATGCTTTTTCAAGAAAAAATAGCACAATCTTATGAGGATGAACAAAGAAGAGCTTATGAAGAAACAAAGAAAAAGGGTAAGTCTATAGAATATCCTCACAATACTTTTGATCACGGTACTTTGGATCAAAGTACTGCTACACCAATTGACAATACTTCAGAAGATTTGAATGATCCTACCATGCATGGATTAGAAGACACTGATGATGAGTTTAAAGATGAAGGTATTTTCTCAAATTCCAATGAAGGAGCTGATTTCACAAATTTGGATGATGATTTTGAAGTTCCACAGACTCCTACATTAAGAGTTCATAAAGATCATCCTGTTGATAAAATCATTGGACCTTCTACATCAGGGGTGCTCACAAGAACCAAGGCTAAAGGCTTTTCTAAACCACATAATGCTTTACTTAGCTTTGTGTATAAACAAAACAGGATGAATCATAAGGATCAACAGACGTGTTTATTCACTTGTTTTATCTCTCAAGAAGAACCCAAGAATGTAGCTCAAGCATTAACTAAAGAGAGTTGGGTTGAAGCCATGCAAGAAGAACTTCTTCAATTCAAACTTCAAGAAGTTTGGGTATTATGTGATCTACCAGATGGAAAGAAAGTCATTGGTACAAGATGAGTTTTCAGAGTTAAGAGAGATGAAAGAGGGAATGTCATCAAGAACAAAGCAATATTGGTTGCACAAGGATATAGACAAGAAGAAGGAGTGGACTATGATGAAGTATTTGCTCATGTCGCAAGGATTGAAGCTATTAGAATATTCCTTGCTTTTGCATCATATATGGGCTTTCTCGTTTATCAAATGGATGTCAAAAGTGCCTTTCTTTATGGCACAATTACAGAGGAGGTCTATGAACAACCTCCTGGTTTTGAAGATCCTGCACATCCAAACAAAGTCTACAAAGTTGTTAAGGCTCTTTATGGCCTTCATCAAGCACCTAGAGCTTGGTATGAAAGACTCTCCACTTTTTTATTGCAACATGGTTACAGGAGAGGATCCATTGATAAGACTTTATTTATCAAGAGAGACAAGAAGGATATCATGCTTGTTCAAGTTTATGTAGATGATATTATTTTTGGAGCTACAAAACAGTCTATGGTGAAAGAATTTGAGAAGCTCATGCAACAAGAATTTCAAATGAGTTCCATGGGTGAATTAACTTTCTTTTTGGGGCTTCAAGTTAAACAATCAGAGGCTGGAATTTTCATTAGTCAAGACAAGTATGTCACTGACATTCTTAAGAAGTTTAACTTTGATGCTATGAATCCGGTCACCACACCCATAAAATCTATCAACTCATTGGGCAAGGATGAAGATGGTCAACTTGTAGAAGTCAAGCTTTACAGATCAATGATTGGCTGTCTTATGTACTTAACTGCATCAAGACCTGATATCATGTTTGTTGTGTGTTTATGTGCAAGATATCAAGTCTCACCCAAGGTCTCTCATATGAATGCAGTCAAGAGGATTTTTAGTTATTTGAAACAACAACCTAAGTTAGGGTTGTGGTATCCAAAGGATTCACCTTTTCACTTGGAAGCTTTTTCAGATAGTGATTATGCAGGTGATAACTATGATAGAAGATCAACCACTGGAGGATGCCAATATCTTGGAAGAAGATTAGTTTATTGGCGGTGTAAGAAACAAACCATTGCAGCAACATCATCTACTAAGGCAGAATATGTTGCTGCTGCAAGCTGTTGTGGACAAGTATTATGGATGCAGAATCAACTCTTGGATTATGGTTTCAATTTCAAGAATACTCCTATCAACATTGATAATGAGAGTACAATCTGCATTGTGAAGAATCCTGTTTACCATTCCAAGACCAAGCATATTCAGATTAGGCATCACTTCATTCGAGATTCCTATGAGCATAGGCTCATTAATGTTGTCAAGGTCCACACTGATGACAATGTAGCTGATTTACTCACAAAGGGATTTGATGTTTCAAGATTCAATCACTTGGTGGTGAGTGTTGGAATGATTAACTACTAAGCTACACTTAAGGGGAGGACTTATTAGTTAGTTAGTTAGTCCTATGCATTGTTTAAGGGGAGGATAAACAATGTCTTTTGATGTTTTTGCCATTGTAAAGAAGAGGATGGAAAAGTACTGCTTATTGGTTATCTGAAAGTACTGCTGTGAAAGTACTGCTTACATGGAAAGCACTGCTAGTCTTATCAACGTACTGTTCCAACGGTCAAAAGATGGGGTAAAATTCAAATAACGGTAACTGTATTAATTGGGCTGTGATTTTTTAAATCTTACCTATAAATAACTACCCTCTGATTTTCCCTCTCAACTTTTCACTTATCCATCTCTTCCTTATTTTTCTCATATTAACCCTAACTATTTCATACCTTCTTTTGCAAACAATGGCTAATCGCAACACAGTTAGTAAACACAACATGGTCGCCAACTTAGATAAAACACCATCTAATGTTGCTTTTCATGACATAATTGATTTCCACGCTGGATCATCAATCAATTAT
The DNA here is from genome assembly GCA_019973895.1 of Chrysanthemum seticuspe. Taxonomy (NCBI): domain Eukaryota; kingdom Viridiplantae; phylum Streptophyta; class Magnoliopsida; order Asterales; family Asteraceae; genus Chrysanthemum; species Chrysanthemum seticuspe. The sequence continues at coordinate 26,092,690 of BPTQ01000003.1, forward strand.
GCTCTTTTGGTTGAACCTGATGTTATTGAGCCCTGGATTCAACAATTTTGGGACACTGCTAGGTCTCATATGCAAGAAGATGCATCATACATTCAGGCTAAGGTTGCTGGAAAGATCATTAGAGTTAGTGAAGCCTCGATTCGAGAAGATTTATTGTTTGATGATACTGAAGGGGCTATTCGTTTTGATAAACAATTGATTTGGGATACCTTAAGGGATATTGGGTATGAAGGATCTCTCACAGAATCAACCTTTAAGAAACCCTTATTCAGCCCACAACGGAAGTACCTTGTTCATGTCTTACTTCATTGCATAAGTTCAAAGAGTACTTCATAGGAGCAATTTGGATCAAATATTGCATCTGCCTTAGTGGGATTAGCTACCAATCAACTGTTTAACTTTTCACGCATGATTCTTGATGGTATGCTCTCCCATATTTCCAATGGTTCACCATGGTTAATGTACCCACGATTTGTTCAAGTTTTCTTGAATAAACAACTTCAGGATGTACCAAAACCTTTAAGCTTGTTACATGTTGTGCTACAACCACCAAAGATATTCACCTTCATGGCTAAGAAGAGTGATAAATTTTCTGGAAGGAATACTTCTTTGACTACTTCTATGATGAAGATAGTGTAAGCAGTCAGAGATGAAGCTGCAGCAAGTGAAGAACAAGTGAGTTCAAGCTCAAGGGAAGGTACTGCTTCACCTTCTCAACATACTGCTTCTCCACAAGGTACTGTTGCACAAGAAGGTACTGCAACACATGGTACTGCATCTCCACATGATACTACTCATGGTGATTCAGAGTCTGAGGTTAACCCACCATTGTCTCAACCATCTGGAGGAGCTGAGGGAGATATACCTCCTGAAGGGTTGGTTCTGGATAACTATGTCTTGACAAGGGAATTGGTGAGATTGAAGAAAGCTAGTGAAGCTCAAGCTAAACAGCTTATGAAGTTGAACACCACATTTAAAAGATTGAAGAAATTTGTCTGGCCATTAGTTCAACATCACAGATTATGGGTCAAGTCTCAAAAGAAGAAAGGAAGGACGTTTACGAAGTCTTCAAATGGCAAGAAGGTTTACAAGCATTCTTCATTCCAATTGGGGAGGAATTTGGAACAACAGAATTTGAATGAAGATGCTCAAGCTTATGAAGATGTTGCTGATACTTTTGATGACTCACAAAAAGAAATTAAAGAAGCTGAAGTTACTGAGCCTTAAAGTACTGATGTTCAAAGTACTGAGCCTCAAGGTGCTGGACTTCAAAGTACTGGTGTACAAAGTACTGATGATCAAGGTGCTGGTGATCAAGGTACTGCTGCTCTTCAACGAACATATAGACAAGAGTTGATTACACCAAGGACTCTAAATTTTTAAGAAGAGGCTGGTTCTTCAACAGTTTTACAAGAAGAGGAAGCTGATACACCCAAAGTAGTTCATACTGCTAGTGATGATGAGACTGTTGCTTAAATATTGCAAAATCTATCAAGACCAAGAGGTGTTAGTATTCCAGGAGTTGCTGAACAACAACCTCAAGCTTCTCAATCTCAACCTGCCTTAGATCCTAAAGACAAAGGCAAAGGTAAACTGGTTGAAACAAAAAAGAAGAAGAAGCTAACTTTGGCAGAACTAAGAGCTATTGAAGTGGCTAAGAATGAAGAAGTTGCTAAGAAGTTTCAAGCCGAATATGATGCTGAAGTTGCTGTACCAGAAAAGCCAGTTGTTATACCACAAAAACGACCTAGTATTGCTAAGGAAAGGAATGCTATGATGGCTTATCTGAAGGGTCGAGGATATATAGGCTTACAGAGGTTAAGATATCCTGAGATGAAAGATTTGTATAATGCTGTTAGAGAAGCATATCAGAAGAAAGTTGTTGGGATTATTCCTTTTGATTATGAAAAACAGAATGAGGATGCAAGAAAAAGAAGTTTAAAAAGAAAAAGAACAACTGGAGATGAACAACCATCAAAGAAGACAGAATTGAGATCAGATACAGTTGATGAGTTGAGGAATTATCTTAGAGTTGTAGATTTTGAGCATCCAAAGTCCAAAGATGTTGATGTTGTAAAGAAATCAAAGATATCTACTTTTGAAGTTGTAGAAGCTAAGGAAGGAGATTATCTGATGTTCCATAGAGAAGATGAGAGTTTCAGAGTGTTTAATTTGCTATGGGATATATTGCACATCATCAACAGAGAAGATTTGTTTCATTTATACCAACTGGTGCAAGAATATTTTGAACACATTCCATCAAATGGAATTGGTTTAGTTTTGCTTGGAGATCTCATAACCATCTAGGAAACTGAAGAAACAAGCACTGATGCAATCTGGCAAAATCAAGAAGTTTGGGAGATTACTACCTGGAGATTCTTTGAAAAATCAGGAGTGCATGTTTTAGAGCTAGAAGATGGAACCATGATTCACATGTTAGCAGAAAGAAGATATCCACTTACAAGTGAACTTATGAGAAGAATGCTAGATCATGGTATGGAGGTCGAAGAGGAGAATGAAACAAATCTCATGGTCATCGAATTGTTTATCAGATGGACAGATATGGCTGATGATGAAGCATAAATACTGGTATGATTTATAATTGTATAAATTTTTGAAAAATCAGTACTTTATTCAAAGTACTGCTGGACAAACAGTACTTTAACCAAAGTACTGCTTGCAGCATAAAACCAGTAAATAATTTTTAATAAAGAATAAGCAAACTTTTGTTAAGTGCAAAATATTTTGAAACAAAAGTTAATAGCAACAAATGGTTTTTGAGATAAAAGGTTATCAGTCCACCATGTCTAACAAAAGGATTGGCTAATCCATGAGCAAACGGCTCTGGTAAATATATCTCAAATCCGTTGAATAGTTGACAACTTGCTAATAAGTTGTATGGTAATCAACTCACCATATCTGAAATAGTGAAGAGTTGGCTAGCCCACAAGAAAAATGGCTTGTGGTAAAGGCTGTGGAAAAACCATTTATATGGTAATTAGTTCACCATGGTTGTAAGAACTAACTAGTCCAAAAGGGTACGGCTTTTAGTAAAGACAAAACAAATCCGTTGATAGCTGATGATTTGCTAAAAATCATATGGTTATCAATGTACCATGGTTTTACACATCTAAACATTTGCTACTCCAGAGTTAATGGCTTTGGTAAAGAGACATCAAAAACCATTAAATTTTCAATGATTCACCTCTCACAGGAGTTTACACACCTGGAAGTGATGAGAATAGACTGAAACTTTATGATCTGATGTACAATTTGCCATATGTTGCTGAGTAGCTGAAAAGATGAAGATTGTTGATAAGTTGCTGAAAAGAATTACTTATAAAAACTACTTTGATGATGATAATACAAGCACAAAGAGTACAGAACAAATCTGAAGATAAAGACACAATCCTTGAAGACAAAGATGTTAAAGATACAAATACAAAGGAACTTGAAATCAAACAAGTAGAATTCAAGTTAGGGAAGGATTGTTGGGATATGAAAGTACTGAAGATGATCAAAGTACTGCTTGTGTGAAGGTCAAAGTACTGCTCACTCATCAAAGTAGTGCAAGGATAAAGGACTGCTATGCAAATCGTTAAGGATTATTATGTAATTCTAGAATGTTCTTAATTTAGATTACTTGTCGTACAAGGATTAGAGTTGTAAACCGACTAGGGTTATCCTTATGCCTATAAAAGGACCCCTAGATTGGAATTAGAGATACGAATGCGATAATACGTTTTTAGAATATGATAATATTAGAGTTGTTAGGGTTGTTAGTGAATCTATATATCAAGCAGGTTCAAAGTATTAATAAAATCGTTGAAGTTAAAGTTATTCTTCTTAGCTTTATTGAAGTAGTTTCCGCATACTTAGTAAAGTTATATCAGTGTTTCATTGTTAGTGACTTAGGATTTATCCGAGGTTGCTAAGCCCTTAACAAGCTATATAGTTAGTTTGGTCAGAGTATATCGATCCAACAGCACTTATAACAGACTGCAGTCGCTGATCAGTCAACTGAAATTGGTGGACTAAAAAGTTGCTCAAAAAGATATAAATCTCAAGTTCATCAGAAGTTTATCACCTGAATGGGTTGTGCATACTGTGGTGTGGAGGAACAAAGATGACTTTGAAAAGATGACTCTGGACAATCTATACAACAACCTGAAAGTTTATGAGTCTGAAAAGAACATAGCTGACTCATCCTATCAACACAGAACATTGTTTTTATGTCTACAGGGCACAGGAATTCTCAGGATGTTTCCACTACTGCTTATGAAGTATCCACTGCTGTTGCTAATAATACTACTGTTAGTGATAATGTTAGTGATGGTGCCATCTGTGCTTTCCTAGCTGACCTTACAACCAGTGTTACTGTACTAAATCAGGATTTGGATCAAATTAATCTTGTTGATCTTGATGAAATCAATCTTCAGCGGCAAATGGCGATGTTAACACTGCAAGCTAGGAAGTTCTTGAGGAGGACTGGTAGACAGGTCAAATATGATGGTCAAAGAAGAGCTGGATTTGACAAAAGCAAGATGGAGTGCTTTAACTGCGAGAATGTAAGGTCACCAAGTTTACAACACAAGCATCAATAGAAAGAATAGAGAAGAGAAGGCGGATGAACAACCAACCAAACACACACACACGAATATGAAAGAAAGGATACGCGTAGAGTATATGTGAAAGATAAATTGAACAACCAACCCTCAAGTGAGGGTTATTACATAGTATTTATAGGAGAGGGAGCTAGGGCAACACTCCTAGTCCCTTCCTTTCCTCAGTGGACTTGGGTCTAGGCTTATGGGCCTTCTATATAAGCCTAAGCTAATAACTAACATAAAGGCCATAATTAAGCTAACTATTACATATGAATCACTAACACTTGAATAAGGTTTAGGAGTGATTCCAACAATCTCCCCCTAAGTGTTGGTGATGAATGAATGTAAACGGTGAAGGTGCTGATGTAATAGTAGCTTTGACGTCTTCAGACATTCTTCTTTCTTGTGAGAAGAATTGCCTTGATTCGAACAATCTCCCCAGTGTAGAGAAATTGTTTTCTTTAAACAGTTCTGCTTTGACGTCTTCATGTTATTTGTTCTTTTGTTCTTTGTTCTTTGTGGTGGAAGTGATAGTATGTTGTTGCTGTCTGCATCAGGTCAGCTTAGCTGCTCCAGTGTCTCCACATCTTTCTCCAACATGCTCACACGCTCTTTAACGTTGGATTATAGTTGATGAAGTTCTTTAAGTCTTTAAACTTTGTAGATTCTTTGTTGACGAAGAATCATTCTGACTTTTTGTTGCCTTTGATTATGAGAGAACTTCCATAAGTGATGTTGTTGGTATGAGCATGTGGAGAATCTGCACGATCAGTCCGCTCCAGAACTTACAAGTTTGAACGTCGAGAGTGTTAACAGCATAGTGTGAAAACACAACTCTAATTCTTACAAAGGCCATTCCTGAACCGGAGTCCCACAAGTGAGATAACGCGATGTACCGAGGTACACCTACGGTTCAGATGAGTCGCTGAGGTACACCGAAGCATCACCTCACGACTGTAGACCGTTTGAGACCACTAAGCATAATCCACGGGGAGTTACCGAAGCGACCTGCTGTCAAGGTTGTTTGATGTTGACCCTGGCAGGAGTTTCCATTCAATCACTGAGGATCACAATTGTGAACCTCTCATAAATGTTCTCGACAGATTGCTAAGATCTGTGAAGGACTCGATAACGTACCACTGATGTTCTTATTGTTGAACAACAAGTGATGAAATGTCAAGTGTACCTAAGAGATCTTTTGATGAATCTCATGGCTCTAGACTCAATAGTGCATTTTGGTTTTCCTGAGCGGAGACTAGGGAGAGGGTCTCCTTCTTCAATATCAGCAATCTCTAAGAGAAAGCCGATAGATTATGTAGAGTTCCCTGTGAGAATGAAACAAGCTTCTGTTGAGAGAAACTTGAGTGGCTAAGAAGGTTTAGTGCATGCGTCATTGGGTCCATGACGACTTTTAATCTTCAATACTGGCGTCATCAAGTGAAAACCTGATGAGTGTGTAAATACTCATCATTTTTGGGTCAATCTGAACTGCAAAACGTCTAAAAATGCTCAGAAATGCATCAAAATACTGAAAATATTCCAAAATTACATTTTATATGTTTCAGATGCAAAATGTTTAAAATCAGATGAAAAATGAGCAAAGTTTGCATAATTGGCAGTTTCAGTCCCCCAAGTTTCTAAAATTGTCAAAACCAGTCCCTGAGCACTTAATTTCAAAAGTAAAATCACCAAAGGCCCTTTTAAAATCATAAGTTTTCAAATTTAGTCCTTTGGTGAAAAATGTCAAAAGTTTGAGAAAATTACAAGTTTGGTCCTCCAAGTTTCAAATTTGGCAAAATTAGTCCTTGGAATTTTGAAAATGTCAAGTTTAGTCCTTATATTATTAAAACTTGTCACTTTTAGTCCCTTGGAAAACTTTGCATAAATGGCAGCAATGGTCCCTTGAATTTCAGAATTTACATCATAGGTCCCTATGATTATTAAACCCTTTATATCACCTTTGGACCCTATCATAACTGCCTTGGACCCTGCCAAAACAATTGGACCCCTCATTTTGGCCCCCTTCCTTTTAATAATCCTGCCCAGTCAAACCACTTGGTCAAACAAACACCAATGGCGCCAAAAGTCTTCTTCTCAACTGCCAAAGCCCTGCAACACTCAATCAACCATCCCCCCTCCTCACCTTATCCCTTCCATGTCCCCTCACCTCTCCTACACTCCAAGATGCATTTAATGCACCTTCACCCCTTTACTCAACCTCCCACTGTCAAATACACATTTCCCGCCAAAATCCAATGAATGGCCATGATCACCTTAAGTCATCCAATGGACCAAAAAGGAAGTGGGATTCACTTAGAGAGAGGAGAGAAGCTGTATTGGGGTATAAAAAGGAAGAAAGAAGCAATGGAAGAGGGTAGCTAGTTTTAATAATTTTTCTTAAATGTCGTTTTTTTTAAATTAATGTTCTAGTTAAGCCAAAATGTTGTAGTTTCAGTTTATTTGTATCTCATTCAAGTTAAAACATCATTGTATTGTACTTTTGATTATCAATCTAAGTTTTCATATAAGTCTCAAAATTTCATGATTACTGTTGCACATTTCAGTTTCGAATTCTCATGTACAAGCTTCCAATAGCTTCTTTTCTCATTCAAACAAGTTAATTTAAGCTTGTTATAGCTTTTGATTAGCCTGGGAATCAGTTTCAAACAATTCTCATTTATAGTCAACAAAAGTCAAACTGGGGCTCAATTTGAAATGGAAGCTGATTTGGGTTGATGCAGTGGTGCTTTGGGGTTGGATTAGATTAGCATAGAGTAGTTATGGTTTTGTTTTAGCCTGCAACATAAGCTGGACATAAGTGAGTTTGTATTTCATTTTTCAATTTCTAGCCATTTTTGCATTTTATGCTTATCTGTGTATCTGTGGTTACCAATGGTTTAGGCTTGTTTAATTAATGGTCTTTAGGTCAAGTGAACTCATGTTGATCATTATTACCTGCTTGTTCAGTAGTTTAAGTAGTTTTTATTGCATATCAATGTTTTAAAGTGGTGTTTGGATTTACTGCTAAACCTGTCTGTAGGGTTAGTTCAGTGCTCATAATCTGTTGTTGCATGTTTGTTTAGCCATATTGAACTCAATTCAGTCACCATTTGCACCCTACATAAGTCCCAAGTCAAAATTCCATTTCATCTTTCTTTAATGCTTAACTGTTGAAATTTTTGCAAACCAAAATCTTGTTTTATGTTTAAAACTCTTAGATATAGCTTGCATTAGATCTATTTCATCATGATACATTGATATCAGTCCATAAATTGTCTTCAAATCTCAATTTGGTCAACATTTCATTTCTTCTTCAAAAGTCAAATTGCAAAAATCCAGTTTTGACCCAAGCTAGGGAGATTTTTAGTGGATTCATTTCTGGGTCAAAATCAGCAAAACTTGTGGCTTTAAAAAGTTCACTTGGTCTAGTTTATTGTTGTGATTTTTGCATATTTTTGTAAATTTTCTTTAAGCTCTTAAATAACTTGTCAAAATGGGACTAAATCCCCTGTGCAGGGCACTGAGCCTGCACAGGGATTATGCAGGTTTTGCAGAGCTTGTGCAAAGCTCATTTGAGCTCATCTAAGTCTGTTTTTTTGTTTTACATGTTCCCACCCAGGTCTAGTGTAAGTTCCAAGCTTTGGTTTTTGGTTGCTAGCTTATTTGAGTGCTTATTCTTAGGCTTGAAGTAGGAGCCTAAAACTGTTTTGGCTTATAATCTCAAATCAATCAAATCTGTTGAGCTTGTGATTTAGAGGTTTAAGATAGTTGTAATCTGTTGCATTTAGGTTCTTTTAGCTTATCCAAGTTCCTGTTTTGGTTTGGTGCTTATTGGTCTCCATTTGCTTATTCAAAGTGCTTATTTATAAGCACTTGGCACATCAGTTTCATATTCCTCCACACAGCCCCATGTTTTTCCATTTTTCCTAGCTTCCTAATATAATTTTAGAGTTTTCCTGAAATTTTCAGATTTTTCCAAGTCATTTTGCTATTTTTCTGCATTTTAATTACTTTTTAGCACTTTTTAAATAGCTTTTTAATCCAAAAAATTAAGAAAAGCTTCAAAAAATTAATTTTTCATTTTTCTTAAGTTAAGATAAATATAAAAAGCCAAAAAAATATTTTTCTAGATTTTTCTTAGTTAAATTTGTATTTTTAAGCTATTTAATTAGTTTTTAATAGTTTTTAATTCATAAAAAATACAAAAATAATCAGAAAAATATAAAAATAGTTTTGAAAATTCTATTTTGTTATTTTAGATTTTTCTAAGTCTTAATTTTATTTTTCTAGCTTTATTTCATATTTTCTTGTATTATAAGCTATTATTTATTAGTTAAAATTAGTTTTTAATTAATAATAATTAATTTAATAGTTATAAAAATAATTTTCTTTTTCTAAAAATTTTCTTTTATCATTAGGATTGTAAAAATATCATTTTCATATTTTTAGGATTAATATTGTGCAAGTTTCACATTTTTATTTGTACGTTACGTAGTTTTTAATTAAGTTTTATAAAAACATAAAATTAAAAACATCATTTTAAATATAGTGATAGCGTTTATTTAATATTTTTTATCTTTTTAATTTCCTTTAATTTGCATTTAAGCATCTGTAATTTATTTCCTTTTTCCTTAGTTATAATTGTTCAATCAATCTATCTTTACTGATCACTATCCTTAGTGATCATTCTATCGTCTGATCAAGTGTTTACACACCATTGAGTCTTCGTGGGACTTAACGACCCGGGAATTCATTGTATTCTCTGATCTTCATTGTATTTGTGTTTTGAGCAGTTTTAAGTCTATTACGGTTAGCCATTCACAAGTGGCTAGCTTGTGTGATTAGACTTGACTAGTTCAGCACAAATCAAAACCAGTAGCATATGAATTGAACCCGGTGTCTGCCCTAAATTGAATAATTTGGAGGGCTATTTCTTTTCACCCTTTTCTTTGCATTTCTTTTTAATTCTTCAACTCCTTCTTTCTCCGATTCTCATTTTCTCCTTTTTATAATCATACCTAAGGACTTCTAATTCTAACTATTGGCAGTGTCCTTGGGTAGATCCCTCCGGCTCTGGTGGATCATAGGACGGTTATTCCTAACCTTAATCACCTTATAACTCCATTGCCATAAAACCATTTTTCATGAAAATCTCTCGAAGTGTTTGTGAATGAAAAACATGTTTGAACACTTCAAGAGTTTTAGATTTTCAGAAATACTCCCCCTCAACATGTGCTTAAGAGTTTTGACAGAAATCTGCACATTGAGAGAAGAGCGCGCACTTTTGAATTGATCGACTCAAGATAGATAATTCCCTGCGAGACATGAATACGTTGCATAGTTAAAGAGATACATTGTTAGCTTTTAGGTGACAACTAGCTCTAATAACTACCTTGAAGATGTGGACAACCCCGAAAGGTTGTCAAACCCGTCAAAGTTTATGTCTATCAGGAGTTTCTCGAAAGGTACGATCTACTTGGATAAGTCTTGGAAGACAAATCTTTTCGATGTATGACTGTTCAGATCCCGTCAATTCATGGGTTGAAGTCTTTTCACACGAGAATTCAATAGCAATTCACAACATATTTCTTATCACATAATTTTTCTCCCCCTCAAAAATGGCATATAAATGTTATTTTTGACGAAATGTTTGAGAATAAATATGACCATTTTGAGTTTTATGGGAAGATGACCACTGTGAACAATTTGTGAACAAAGTTTAAATTCAAATACTCCCCCTCAACAAGTGATATAAATTGTTGAGGTTTTGAAAATCATGAGGGAAGTACTTGTTCTTTTGAGCAAAACCTTTGAAAAATGAAAGGTTTGATAAGTTTTACTCAAAAGTAAGAAGCTTTCGCTCCTTTTATAAGGATTGTGGCACTGACGCGTACCACAGGATCCTTTCATTACAAGAACGGGTTGTACGCTGTTATGTGTGCACAAGCCATTGTCAGTTAATAATCACACATCCAAAATAATGAATTGAAGCAGTTTAAGGGGTACCAGGAATATTAGGTAGGTCAGCAAGAACTCCAGGAATGCAAACTGGTCGTTAATAGCCTGTGAGATTGATGCGTTGACGACCACCTATGAAGCTTTCCAATGTTCTGAACTGATCCCTTCGAAACAACCTTTCATCAATCATCTTGATGATTCTCTTTACATCCCGTCTTTCCTTTGAATCCCATCTCTTTTGTGACCCAATGCCTTGTTGAATCGCCTTTAACCTATATGCTAGCCCATCTCTGACATGCTTCAATGTTGAATCTCCAAACTTATGAAGCTCATTACATGCCATCAAGCAGTTGCGGTGGAGTGCACTACTGTAGACTACTCCAAAGGGTTTGCTGATGAGAGTGAATTGAGGGAGATGGTTGATGTCAGGAAGTTCTAGCTTAGGTCTGGTGAAGTAGACACGAGTCTGATACGACTCAACAGCAAGTTGCAAATCTTTTACATGTTCCTGGATCACTATGCTTCTGATGAAGATGAGCAGGGACTTGAAGTATTCACGTTGAATTTCAGTCGAGAATTGTTGATCGGTGCAAAACCGTCAAGTTATCTCACGCAAGCTAGCCACTTGTGAATGACCAACCGTAAGAAACTCAAAACAGTTCACACACCAATGCAATTTAAGATCAGAGGAATATAGTGGATTCCTGGGTCGTTAAGTCCCACGGAGGATGAATTGGTGTTTAAACACTTGATCAGATGATAAAATGATCACTAAGGATAGTGATCAGTAAGGTTTTTGATGAATAATTACCTAAAGAAAAGATTTGTAAATTAAAGCTACTTAAATGCAAATTAAATAAAATCAAAAGCTAAATTATATTAAATAAACGCTATCACTATTTTTATAATGATGTTTTTGTGATTTTATAAAATAAAATGACTTAAATAAACTATATTAACTAAAACGTAAACTCAAATTATCTAAAAACGTGGTTTAAAATGAAAACGAGCGTTACGTTTAAAAATTACGCTGGAGCGCAAGCAAAAACGTAAAATTTATGAAATAAAAGTCCTACAAGTGTAAAAACAATTTTTTTTACGTACTATATGATAAAAGAAATTTTTAGAAAAAAGATTTATATTTTTTAGACTTTTATATTTTTTATTATGAATTAATTAAGATTTTACACTAATTAAATGTTTAAAAATACTAAAACTATTTGGAAAAATCTGAAACTTTTTTATAAAATACTTAATACTAATACACTTTTATAAAAAATACAAAAACTGAAAAAGCTAGTTCGAATAAGCTAGAAATAAGTGAATAAGCTCGTATAAGCTAAAATGGACAAAGTGTGCTTATGTATTTGATTTTGCAAAGTATGACCGAGACAAGTCCCAAGGGCAATTGGTATCCAGGTACACACTAACACTCTCCTAAGGGGGAGGTCTCAGGTTCGAGCCTGCCTACCCCCTTTTTGCAAAAACATTTTATTTTTGTTATTTTCTTTTTGCAAACTATTAAGCACACGTAATTAAGCAATTTTTATAACTATGACTTTTTACAAAACTGATTAATAAGCTCAGTATGAGCTTATTTTCTCAACAGTGGCAAGAAAATGGAAATAAGCTAAAGAGTCAAGCCAAATGGCTTATAAGCTACTAAATAAGCAAAATGAGATTTGGAAATAAGCTAAATAATGGTAATAAGCTAATATGAAACTGATTAAGCTTAAGGATTGACAAATAAGCTCTGAATAAGCTCAAATAAGCACTAGTGTAACTGTTTGCACAGGACACTGTGTAAATCACTATGCACCTTATAGCTTAATTTTAAGCAATGAAATAAGCTATAAATTAAAAACAAATGCTTGGATAAGCTAGATGACCAGTTAAGCTTTCTAAAAAACTAAATTACTCAGCTTGGCTTATACTAAATAGCTTGTGAGAAGCTTATGAAGAATTTGAAAAACCACTGATGATGACTTAACATATACTGAGTGACTTGGGACAAACAATAAGCTAAGTGCAGCCCTACTAAATAAGCTACAAACTCAAAACTAAAAACTGGGACCTTGAGACAGCCAGGTTGGCTTCTCAAAAAGCTAAAACACACAGGCTTAAGCTAACTGATAAGCTCTCTAAGAGCTTATGAACTAGACTACCAATTCTGTGCACAGGGGAAAATTTTGACTTTTCTAATGCACTGGAACTTTGACTTTTATGAACTTCTGATTGATCTTAATGACTGAATATGATGTATTAAGTTATAATAAAACTATATTAAGCTATGTTAACAAGTTATCTAACACTATGATGACATTTGCATTCCTAAATCTCAACAGTGAACTACAAATTGAGATTAGAAACTATGTTGACTTTTTTATAAAACAAGGACTATATTTTATGGTCTAACTGAGCTATTATATCCTATTATGACTTATAACAACAATCTATAACAACACTACAGTCCTGGATCACAAATAACTTAGCAAATCCAAACACTACTTATGATACTGTTTTAGAGCTTTTTCAAAACAAATCACAAATGTAAACCACAAATCTGATTGCAAACTTTATAATTTCACTTATTAGGACTAATGAAGCCTAAAACAACAATCATAACAACATTAAATTTAGAAATGACCATTTATCCAATTTTAACTGTCAAGATGAAATTTATGCTAAATACAAATTTAAAAGAACAAGTAACTATTTTTATGGTTTAACTATGTTTAAATATAACTAATAAACATTAACAAACAAAAATTAAACTAATGAGCAACTCTAATATTGGAATGCCAAAGTGGATCAAACTGCTTACAAATGGGATTCCAGGTAAAACTGAGAACTGAGTCACACAAACACAGCCTATAGCTTCCCAAGAAGCACTAATCCCAAGGCCATCCAATATCAACCCTGCTCCAGCCTTCTTGTACCTTTTACCATGGCTTTTTTTATTTTTAAACTATTTATTTGGTATTTTTGGATTTTTTTTCTTTTTGATTACTAAACTGAGTTTTATGGATATCTAATAGCTTTAAGAAGCTATCTAGGAGCTTATGTTAGCTTAAGAGTCCAAAACAACAACTAAAAACAACATTCGAATCATCATGAAATTTTGCATAAACTTGAAATTTTGCATAAACTTGAAATGGAACTTAAAACTGAAATTGCTTATTGAAAAAGGATTAACATACACTGAAATTGATAACAAAAGTACTTGGAAGCTTATAATTACACTAGAATATGAAAACTACACTATGTTGACACTAAATTATACTACCTACACTAATATCTCTTCTCCTCTGCTTTTCCTTCTCTCTTTATAGACTTTTTAGATTCCCCACATGCTTCTGAGTAAATCCCACCACCATTGGATCTCTGAAACTTATCTCAGCCTTTGATTTTGCTTTTGGCGCCAAAAAAGTCTTGGGCAGTTTTTCTTCAATTAAAGCTTTTGGATGGATGTGAAGGTGGAGGGGACATGGTATACAGCTGGGGGGATAAGTTTGGTGAGGTGGAAAGGTTGGGAGAAGTGGAAACCAGGTGGTTTTGGCATTGCAGGGGTGGGAGAGACAAGGGAACAGTGGTGGCGGTATTATCTGTTTAAAAATTGGGCCGGGTTGTGATATTGGGCCAGCAGCTGGGTTGGATTTGGATTGTGTTTAATTTAGGTCCATTTGGTATTAATAAGGCACAAGGACCATTTATGTAACTTTCTGAAAATATAGGGACTGAACCTGTAACATTTATAAAGTTAATACAAGGGCCTATTATGCCAAATATGATAAACCAAGGATCATACATGTAATTATTTTCTATTTTTAAATGTTTAAGGACCAAAACTGTCAAGTTTGAAACTTGAGGGACCAAATATGTAATTTTCCAAAAGTTTACCATAAGGACCAATTTTGTCATTTATTAATAGTACATGGTTTATTTTTGATAAATTTCACTTTTTAAATTAACCAAGGACTATATTTGACATTTTCCAAACTTGAGGGACTAAAGTTGTCATTTTGTGATTTTTGAACTTTAAAGGGCTTGTTTTGACAACTTATGAATCCCTAAGGACCTTTTGTGATATTTTACAAGTTTTGGAATGACCAGGGACTGTTTTTGACAAATTTCAAACTTGGGGGACTAAAACTGCCAATTATGCAAACTTGATACGTTTTTCATCTGATTTTGATATTTTTGCATTTAAAACACATAAAACACTGATTTGTGATATTTTTATCATTTTGAAGCATTTCTGAGTGTTTTCAGATGTTTTTGGCATTCTAAACAGTACAAAAATGATGAGTATTTAGACACTCATCAATCCCCCACACTAAGATATTGCTAGTCCCTAGCAATGATTTATGAAAAGTTAATGGATTTTATCTCTTTACCAAAAGCTATTACTTCTGGAGTAGCCAATTGTTTTGATTCAAGTAAGAATCTTGGTACAATGATAACCAAATGATTTTTAGCAAATCATAAGCTGTCAACGGATTTGATTTGTCTTTACCAGAAGCCGTTTGCTTCTGGACTAGCCAACTCTTAGATAAATTATCTTTGGTGAGTCGATTACCAATTATGGATTTCCAACTGCCTTTACCACAAGCCATAAACTTGCGGGCTAGCCAACTCTTTACTTTTTAGGATATGGTGAGCTGAACACCATACAATTTTGGGCAAATTGCAAGCCATAAACGGATTTGAGATATCTTTACCAAGAGCCGTTTGCTCCTGGATTAGCCAATCCTTATGTGGGTTAGACATGGTGGACTGATTACCATTTGTTGTGTTTAGTACATAGTACTTCCACTAAATAAAAATTTTTAAAATTTGGCCATTTTTGGGGAAAAAGGGACTAAAAGGGTACATTTATGATCAAATTCGCCAGAATTTCCCCCCACACTTAGAAATGAATATTGTCCTCAATATTCAAAGTACCGGCTGTTATGCCGAAACTTAGAACGTAAAAAGATAACATTACTAGCTAAGTGTAGAAACACAACAATTATTCTCTTTTTTTAAATATTTACAATTTTCATTCATTTTTAAGGTCTATATACAACATGTGGGGCATCTCCCCCACACTAGGGTGGTACACACGGGTGAAAACCCATGTTTAACTACTGTTTTTGATTACCGAGTCGCTAGCTTGACTCGGCCCCGAATTAATTTGTTCATGGGGAAGCAAGTGGAAGAGATAATCTCCATCGGACTTTCATTCAAGATGTTTGTATAAACATTGAAGTACGTGAAAGTTCCACACCGATGAGATATACATAGAACCGGCTCATAATTGATAAATGAAAATGCCGGGGTCAAAGATAATGTCTTCATTCCTGAAGGAGTGAAGAACAGGAGAAGTCACGGGATATATGAAGAAAAGAAAGAAAATCATGATAAAAATCATGACTAACTCTTCATCCTCAATAGGAGAATTCATAGTTTCATGAATTTCCTCAGTTAAGCTCACTTGATCAAGACATATTATGAGTGTGTCTAGATCAAAGTAGAAATTATCATACTCCGGCGGAGATATGATATGAGTAAGTTCACAGGAGAACTCCTCGAAGGTGAATGAATCATATTCTGGTTTGATGTGAGTGAGTTCATTGACGAACTCCTCAAAAGTAAATGATTCATAATTGGGGAGAGAATTATGAGAATGAGAAGTGGTATTACCACTAATTTTCTCTCCCATCTGATCAAAACAGAAGGCTTCCATTTCCGGAATAGAATCATCGGAAAAAATTTCACTATCCTTTATGGGGATAGGAGATGAAATGGGTTTTTCTTTGAAAGCCTCGATTTTAGAAATGAGAAGACTGACATTCAATAATGTTGCTCGAAGAGCTTCATCTTTGATTTCAGTGTCAATTTCTTCATCATTCTCTTCTTCTAAGCTGACTAGCTCAGAAGGTAATTCCTCCATATAACTGATGTCTCCACAAGATAAAGAATAGTCCTCATCAGAATCAGAGAACATCTCAATATGATTACTTTGGAAGACAAGAGGGGTAGGGATATCACACAAATGCTCGAGAATTCCCTGTGACTCTCTTGGGATTGGGACAAGGTCCTCAACACTAGACTTTATGAATTCGTCCGATTCCTTTTCAGGAACAGTGTCAAGAAGCTCATCCCCTATGTTCAGAGAGTGAGTGTGAACCTCAGGTGTGATAGCAGTTGTTTGAGAATGAATCTCAACTGCTGAGATATCAACTGATGAATTTGATGAATCTTCAAGTGTATCTTCATCATCACTGTCATCAGGAATAAAACGAAATTGAGAGCTAGATCTGGCTGCTTTTTCTTTTGCAATTGATTCCCTAACAGATTTTTCAAAGGCAATTTGGGAATTTATTTTAGCAGCCTGCTCTTCAGCTAGCAATTCTTCCATGGATTTCTCATGTGAATTTTGAATGACGGGATATTGTGGGAGTGGAGATTTGTCAAAACCGGAAGGTTGACATTGATAATCATCATGAGGACCCCCACAATATACACAAGAAA
Source organism: Chrysanthemum seticuspe (assembly GCA_019973895.1). Classification (NCBI taxonomy): domain Eukaryota; kingdom Viridiplantae; phylum Streptophyta; class Magnoliopsida; order Asterales; family Asteraceae; genus Chrysanthemum; species Chrysanthemum seticuspe. The sequence goes on from BPTQ01000003.1 coordinate 26,109,771, forward strand.
AACTGGGAACATTATGAAATGTTGTTTTACTCAACTCCTCAGTTCTTTTCACTAACTCTAGAAGCTCTAGATAAGTGTCTTGTTGGGTATGCTGAGGAGTTTGAGTCATTTGGCACTGTGGAGGTTGGTTGTGATATGGATAGTCGTAATTGTTACAAGGAAATGGATTCCCTGTTTGACAATCAGAGCTGAAATGGGGACCTCCACAGTATTCACAGCAGTTAGATAAGTCGGGTTGTGGTGGGTAATTGGAAAAATTTGATGGGTCGTTAAATGAGTTCGGATTAGGATCATAATCAAATGAATTCCTCGAACCACAAAACAAACAATTCCCGTTATGAATATCATTACCACACTGTACACACGTACACCAGTGACAGGGTGAACCAAAAAGAGGCTCACCACAACCGACACAAGGAATAAACGATTCCATGAGAATAGAAGAAGTTAGAATCAAAATGGATAGAGGGTAAAGGGATAAAGAATCAAAAAGGGTAAGAGGGTAAAGATGAATATTTTTGGATTTTTGAAAAACATGCCATAAAAACAAAGAATGAAAATATTTTTGGTGTTGTTAACACTTTAGGAAAAGTGTTAATGAACTTTTTGATTTTTAAAAAAATTGTTTACAAAAAGGTGGTATATGTGCAAGAATGGATCTGGAAATGCTTAAAACACGCTTACAGCTCCCCGGCAGCGGCGCCAAAATTTGATCGGTGCAAAACCGTCAAGTTATCTCACGCAAGCTAGCCACTTGTGAATGACCAACCGTAAGAAACTCAAAACAGTTCACACACCAATGCAATTTAAGATCAGAGGAATATAGTGGATTCCTGGGTCGTTAAGTCCCACGGAGGATGAATTGGTGTTTAAACACTTGATCAGATGATAAAATGATCACTAAGGATAGTGATCAGTAAGGTTTTTGATGAATAATTACCTAAAGAAAAGATTTGTAAATTAAAGCTACTTAAATGCAAATTAAATAAAATCAAAAGCTAAATTATATTAAATAAACGCTATCACTATTTTTATAATGATGTTTTTGTGATTTTATAAAATAAAATGACTTAAATAAACTATATTAACTAAAACGTAAACTCAAATTATCTAAAAACGTGGTTTAAAATGAAAACGAGCATTACGTTTAAAAATTACGCTGGAGCGCAAGCAAAAACGTAAAATTTATGAAATAAAAGTCCTACAAGTGTAAAAACAATTTTTTTACGTACTATATGATAAAAGAAATTTTTAGAAAAAAGATTTATATTTTTTAGACTTTTATATTTTTTATTATGAATTAATTAAGATTTTACACTAATTAAATGTTTAAAAATACTAAAACTATTTGGAAAAATCTGAAACTTTTTTATAAAATACTTAATACTAATACACTTTTATAAAAAATACAAAAACTGAAAAAGCTAGTTCGAATAAGCTAGAAATAAGTGAATAAGCTCGTATAAGCTAAAATGGACAAAGTGTGCTTATGTATTTGATTTTGCAAAGTATGACCGAGACAAGTCCCAAGGGCAATTGGTATCCAGGTACACACTAACACTCTCCTAAGGGGGAGGTCTCAGGTTCGAGCCTGCCTACCCCCTTTTTGCAAAAACATTTTATTTTTGGAATTTTCTTTTTGCAAACTATTAAGCACACGTAATTAAGCAATTTTTATAACTATGACTTTTTACAAAACTGATTAATAAGCTCAGTATGAGCTTATTTTCTCAACAGTGGCAAGAAAATGGAAATAAGCTAAAGAGTCAAGCCAAATGGCTTATAAGCTACTAAATAAGCAAAATGAGATTTGGAAATAAGCTAAATAATGGTAATAAGCTAATATGAAACTGATTAAGCTTAAGGATTGACAAATAAGCTCTGAATAAGCTCAAATAAGCACTAGTGTAACTGTTTGCACAGGACACTGTGTAAATCACTATGCACCTTATAGCTTAATTTTAAGCAATGAAATAAGCTATAAATTAAAAACAAATGCTTGGATAAGCTAGATGACCAGTTAAGCTTTCTAAAAAACTAAATTACTCAGCTTGGCTTATACTAAATAGCTTGTGAGAAGCTTATGAAGAATTTGAAAAACCACTGATGATGACTTAACATATACTGAGTGACTTGGGACAAACAATAAGCTAAGTGCAGCCCTACTAAATAAGCTACAAACTCAAAACTAAAAACTGGGACCTTGAGACAGCCAGGTTGGCTTCTCAAAAAGCTAAAACACACAGGCTTAAGCTAACTGATAAGCTCTCTAAGAGCTTATGAACTAGACTACCAATTCTGTGCACAGGGGAAAATTTTGACTTTTCTAATGCACTGGAACTTTGACTTTTATGAACTTCTGATTGATCTTAATGACTGAATATGATGTATTAAGTTATAATAAAACTATATTAAGCTATGTTAACAAGTTATCTAACACTGTGATGACATTTGCATTCCTAAATCTCAACAGTGAACTACAAATTGAGATTAGAAACTATGTTGACTTTTTTATAAAACAAGGACTATATTTTATGGTCTAACTGAGCTATTATATCCTATTATGACTTATAACAACAATCTATAACAACACTACAGTCCTGGATCACAAATAACTTAGCAAATCCAAACACTACTTATGATACTGTTTTAGAGCTTTTTCAAAACAAATCACAAATGTAAACCACAAATCTGATTGCAAACTTTATAATTTCACTTATTAGGACTAATGAAGCCTAAAACAACAATCATAACAACATTAAACTTAGAAATGACCATTTATCCAATTTTAACTGTCAAGATGAAATTTATGCTAAATACAAATTTAAAAGAACAAGTAACTATTTTTATGGTTTAACTATGTTTAAATATAACTAATAAACATTAACAAACAAAAATTAAACTAATGAGCAACTCTAATATTGGAATGCCAAAGTGGATCAAACTGCTTACAAATGGGATTCCAGGTAAAACTGAGAACTGAGTCACACAAACACAGCCTATAGCTTCCCAAGAAGCACTAATCCCAAGGCCATCCAATATCAACCCTGCTCCAGCCTTCTTGTACCTTTTACCATGGCTTTTTTTATTTTTAAACTATTTATTTGGTATTTTTGGATTTTTTTTCTTTTTGATTACTAAACTGAGTTTTATGGATATCTAATAGCTTTAAGAAGCTATCTAGGAGCTTATGTTAGCTTAAGAGTCCAAAACAACAACTAAAAACAACATTCGAATCATCATGAAATTTTGCATAAACTTGAAATTTTGCATAAACTTGAAATGGAACTTAAAACTGAAATTGCTTATTGAAAAAGGATTAACATACACTGAAATTGATAACAAAAGTACTTGGAAGCTTATAATTACACTAGAATATGAAAACTACACTATGTTGACACTAAATTATACTACCTACACTAATATCTCTTCTCCTCTGCTTTTCCTTCTCTCTTTATAGACTTTTTAGATTCCCCACATGCTTCTGAGTAAATCCCACCACCATTGGATCTCTGAAACTTATCTCAGCCTTTGATTTTGCTTTTGGCGCCAAAAAAGTCTTGGGCAGTTTTTCTTCAATTAAAGCTTTTGGATGGATGTGAAGGTGGAGGGGACATGGTATACAGCTAGGGGGATAAGTTTGGTGAGGTGGAAAGGTTGGGAGAAGTGGAAACCAGGTGGTTTTGGCATTGCAGGGGTGGGAGAGACAAGGGAACAGTGGTGGCGGTATTATCTGTTTAAAAATTGGGCCGGGTTGTGATATTGGGCCAGCAGCTGGGTTGGATTTGGATTGTGTTTAATTTAGGTCCATTTGGTATTAATAAGGCACAAGGACCATTTATGTAACTTTCTGAAAATATAGGGACTGAACCTGTAACATTTATAAAGTTAATACAAGGGCCTATTATGCCAAATATGATAAACCAAGGATCATACATGTAATTATTTTCTATTTTTAAATGTTTAAGGACCAAAACTGTCAAGTTTGAAACTTGAGGGACCAAATATGTAATTTTCCAAAAGTTTACCATAAGGACCAATTTTGTCATTTATTAATAGTACATGGTTTATTTTTGATAAATTTCACTTTTTAAATTAACCAAGGACTATATTTGACATTTTCCAAACTTGAGGGACTAAAGTTGTCATTTTGTGATTTTTGAACTTTAAAGGGCTTGTTTTGACAACTTATGAATCCCTAAGGACCTTTTGTGATATTTTACAAGTTTTGGAATGACCAGGGACTGTTTTTGACAAATTTTCAAACTTGGGGGACTAAAACTGCCAATTATGCAAACTTGATACGTTTTTCATCTGATTTTGATATTTTTGCATTTAAAACACATAAAACACTGATTTGTGATATTTTTATCATTTTGAAGCATTTCTGAGTGTTTTCAGATGTTTTTGGCATTCTAAACAGTACAAAAATGATGAGTATTTAGACACTCATCAATTGTCTCATTCTTCCCTGTACTTTGGCAAGATACAGATCTTCAATATCATTGAGAGACAAGTTCTGAAATTCCACTTCACAGAATTCATAGTCCTCTTCGTCTTGTCTTTTGACCATGATTGTCTTGAGAAATGTGTAGTCCCATTTAGACGAGAGAGTGACATGCTTAACAGCAACGATCCCTTGTGTACTATACACTTCATGTTGAGACCTTCGAACCTGGCAGCTTCTGTAGTAGATTCGTCGGCGTTCTGGCCAATGGTGAATCCCGTACATTGCATCGATGTCATACTCTTCCACTCTGTTGTTGAACATGTGGGTAGCCTTTTCCTCGATGGCTATGTAGTTAGAGTATATGGCTGCCGGGAACGGAAGTGTAAGTGATGTAGCGTATTTCTTTGACACATCGCTACCATGTAGAAGAAATTCCAGATCGTTGTTGAAGAAGTATCGAAATGGAATCTGAGGTTGATCTGTTCGACCAATGGTAGGTAGAGGTTTGGTCCAATCTGTGTAGTATGGAGCGTTGTCTTTTCTGGTGTAGTCGATGTTTGCTTCAGGGTTGAGCCAATCAATGTTGTTAGACATGGCTCGTGCTATGTTTTCAAGGTGATATTCAACTTCAATAGCACTTTCCGAGCTGTCTTTGAGTATTTGAAAAGCTTCATTCTTGATTCGTTTCAACTCTGATTTCGTCATCTTCTTCACTCGAAACTTCTCTTGCAATACCTTTGTATGCTCCAATGTACTACTTCCTACTATATCTTGGTCTTCAGTTAAGGCGGGTGTAGCAGCAACAAGTGTGGAAACCCATTCGTATTCGGTGTCATCGTCGTCTAGCCATGAAACGACATCAGCATTAGTCGTCTTCTTCTTCTTCTTCTTAGGCTTAGAGGAGGATGCTGGTTCCTTTGTTGTGCTGGGAGAGAAGGGTTGTTGTTGGGGCTCAAGGACTTCCTCATCGTCACCACCCGTATACTCAAAGTGATCACCAGTTTTCTGAGTCTGGGGTGGTAACTCAGAATCCTGAGGTTTTTCAGTTGAAGAGCAAGGAGGAGATCGTGGTTGAGCTGGAGTCCTTTGGGGTGGAGGTTGCATGGAGGATGATTCACCAGACATCTTCGGGCATTTCGGCTCTTTATCTTTATCCTTATCTTCATCGTCTCTTGGACGCTTGGGCCTCTCAGCTTCTTCGCTGCATGCTGATTTAAGTTGGTATTCCAACAATGCTTCAAACAGTTTACCTTCGTAAGAGGCAAATGTTGCAGATCGTTTAGACATTTGAGCTACGAGCCTGGAAACCAATTCAGCATCTGAGAATATTATGGGATCAACTGGGTTGATGTTGACATGCATTGGTGTTGATCTCATAGTTTGCTTGGCCAAGTGTAATAGATTCGGATAGAGTTTTTTGGTAAACATCTCCTTTGTAACTCCAGGAACGATGTCAAGAAGGTACTTGTGAATGTAACCTTTGATCATCTCGCTCATTTTCCCTTGAAGATCATCTTTCATGAGCTTCTGGACATATTCCCTTTCAACTTGCATCTTGTCATTCTCATCATGAAGATACTGTACCTGGTCAGCAAGAAAATTCAGCTTCTTGTACAGCACGTCTTTCTTTCTGACCTGCTTGACAGCTTTAACGATTCGTGTCTTAGCTTGAGAGATCTAGGATGCAGTTGGCTTCTTCACTGATTTGGATGTAGATCTGGTTGATCTTTTGGATGCAGTTGGCTTCTTCACTGATTTAGCTTGAGAGATCTTTTGGATGCAGTTGGCTTCTTCACTGATTTAGCTTGAGAGATCTTTTGAGAGATCTTTTGAGAGATCTTTTGAGAGATCAGTTGGCTTCTTCACTGATTTAGCTTGAGAGATCTTTTGAGAGATCTTTTGAGAGATCTTTTGGATGCAGTTGGATGCAGTTGGCTTCTTCACTGATTTAGCTTGAGAGATCTTTTGGATGCAGTTGGCTTCTTCACTGATTTAGCTTGAGAGATCTTTTGGATGTAGATCCGTTTGATCTTTTGGATGCAGTTGGCTTCTTCACTGATTTAGCTTGAGAGATCTTTTGGATGCAGTTGGCTTCTTCACTGATTTAGCTTGAGAGATCTTTTAGATGCAGTTGGCTTCTTCACTGATTTAGATGTAGATCTGGTTGATCTTTTGGATGTAGATCTGCTTTAGCTTGAGAGATCTAGGATGCAATTGGCTTCTTCACTGATTTGGATGTAGATCTGGTTGATCTTTTGGATGGTGGTGGTGAAGAGTGAGAGGATGAATCTGATGATGAAGAGTCATGAGAGGTTCAGGGTCCTTAGGAGGTTCAGAAGTTTTCTCCTAGGTTCATTACATTCAGATGTAGATCTGGTTGATCTTCATCTGCTTTAGCTTGATCTTCATTACATTCAGATGTTGATCTTCATCTGCTTTAGCTTGAGCTAAACTTAGCTTGCTTTAACAGAAGAAGAAGATTTTGGAATCCATTTTGATTTTGGTTCCTTTGGGTTAGAGGTAAAATCCTGATCACACTCATAGAAGTTATCTATTGGTAAGACAGGTGCATCACTCATTCTACCATTCTCGAGTGTGAAAGTTCTACCTGTGGGTTTCCAAATGTCATCCCTAAAGTAAACATTATGCTCCCTATCAGTAGTGTAGAGCCTAAGTCTCGCAACTAGTCTTCCTATTCGTTTAGCATACGTTCTTTTGGGAACATTCTTCTTAACAGGCTTAACAATCTCATTCTTAGAAACACAATCATCATGAACATTAGTTAAAGATTTCTTGCAAGTTAAACAAACAGATTCAACAGATTCATTAAACTTAGCAAATTTCATAGGTTCATTACATTCAGATGAAATGTCTTTCTTATTACAAAGCGGTAAATTCCTAGAGTGTTCTTCTACTTTCTTCTCTTTATTCAAGCGACTACTCTTAGAGGCAAGCGAGACTCTATTGTTCCTTGTATTGCTCTTAGGCTTTAGTCTGCTGCTCCTAGAGGTGCTTCCTAGTACTGTAGAAGGTAAGGCACACTCATTAGGATTCACATTTTTATCTAGAGAAGTGGTTTCAGCTTTCCTAGTCTCTTTAGAGTGCTTATCTAAACTTATGTCGTATGTTCCATATGGTTTAGATGTGGAGGCAGACGCATTAGTGGTACTCATCTTAAAAAGGCCAGGAGCTAAAACTTTTGGTTTCTCAATAACCGCTTTTCCTTTTTGAACATTTTGTTTAGGCAAGGCAGGTGGAGTGACTGATTTTGATAAATCATTTTTCTCATTGACTTTTAGATGAGGCATTGAAACAGACATTTTTGGTTTTAAAACCGGCTTGGGAACATGATTCTTTGCAATGAGTGCCAATGGATCATGATTCTTTGCTAATCTTTCTTGCCTGACTTCATTCACTTCATTTTGGTTTTGTTTCAGAAAATCGTTGAGTTGATCAAAGTTCACTTGATGTAAGTCTTTTGTTTGGTTGACAATAGTGACATATCGTCCCCATTCTTCTGGTAGATTGTTCAGGAACTTGATGTTGCTCACGATAGTTCTCGGTGTCAACTTGTTTCTGATCAGCTCATTCATTAAAGTGCAGAACCTTCCATAGTAGGATTCAATGGATTCTCCTGGAGTAGATGTAAACTTCTCCCAAGCAGTTAGCAACTTGTTCTCCGTGTCTTGTTGACCAATTTTTGTTCCATGACAAAGTCGTCTAACTTGTTCCCACATATCGAAAGCAGTTTCACAACTGTCTACAGCAGCAAAGATGTCTCTTGGTAAACCCAGTTGGACAATATGAATTGCCATGTCATCTGCTTCGACTTGCTTCTGATCCTCTTCAGAGTATTCCGATTCTTTTTGAAGACGAAAAAATGGTGGGACGGGAGGTGTTGCATCAGCATTTCCAGGGTCTTGGACTTGTCGAGGTATGAAGGGTCCATCTTGAATGGATTTGATCATCAATTTTCCATTAGGATTTGTCTTGATGTAACGAAGCATTCGACTTATCCATTGAAGATAACCACCTTTTTCCAACATAGGAGGATGGTTTTCGGCACCGGCTGCATGAATATCTTGTTGAGTTGCCATTGATGAAGGTATGATCTGATAAAGTTGATGTAGGATCGATTCAACGATAAAGGAGTTGTGTTGGATGAAGATTAAGCTCGGTTGTTGTAGTGAAAAATTGCTCTAAAAACTTAAAAACCTCAATAACTTCTGTTCGGAGCGTTTTTAGGACTTGAAGGTTGACCCAAAAGTTGATTCGGCGGTCTATTCTCCTCGTTCTCACGGTTGTTTTGATGGGTAGATCGCTGAAAACGGAGTTACGGTTCAAAAGTTATAGCCGTTTGAAGTTTTGCTCAAAATCTTACTCGTAAAACCAGTTCTTATGCGTAGAAATGAATGCTTATGCGTAGGATTTCTTATGCGTAGGAGTCCTTATGCGTAAAGAGCTTAGGCGTAGGATTCTTATGCGTAAACCTAAGGTTAAACGTAAGTCTTATGCGTAAACTTTAAGCGTAGAAGTAAAGTACCTTACGCGTAAGAGTTAACTTATGCGTAGAGTGCTTACTCGTAAGCTTTCTGCTTATGCGTAAGAGTTGGTTTAAAACCAAAAATCCTTTACACTGTCACAGCGCAAAAGATATCCGAAAGTCGAAGTGTTCCATACACTTATCCAAGTGAGGGAAGCACTGAGTCACCTTTGTTGCACGAAGATTCTTCACCAAAAAGTTATGCGTAGAAACTTATGCGTAGAAAAAGGGTTTTGACTTTCTTACGCGTAAAACTGGGGTTTTGACTTACGCGTAAAAAATTTCCAATGATTCAACCAATTTCTGATGCACAAACAGCCTTAAAAACACTCAAATAACAAGATTGTTTTGACCAAAAACACCCAAAATGCTTTTTGTGCTTACGCGTAGAAATGAACAACGAACCAAAAACTCATTTAAAAACGATGTAAAACACATAAAGCTTCGAACTTTTTTCCAAAACTAGAATCTTTAACACTATATAAACCTTAGACCATAAGAATCTTGAAGATTTAAGTGCAAAAATTAAAGTTTTATGCGTGAATCTTTGAGAACGAACACTACGCGTACACTACAACAAAAAACTTCAACCAAAACACTCCTAAACCATTGTTAGGCGATTGATACCAATTGTAGGACCTTACTTTTATCAACCTTATCACAAACCCAACACGTTACGCGTATAACACGTTAACCACAAACACAAACAAAGCGTAGAAATGAAGATGAGAAAGATGGTGACTTGATGTTAAAACCGTGTATATGTGTAGAGAAAAGATGAAAACAATAAGTTGTATATTCCAAAGAAAACACACACACACACACACTCAAGCACACCCATCAAATGAGACTTTGAGGGGTTTATATAGTACAAGAGACTTGATGCCCTAAAAGGCTTGCTATGGGCTTCGTGGGCTGGGACATGGGTTGGATTGGATAAAAGGCAAGCTTAACATAACTAGTACCCATTTAGCTTAGTCCAATCCACGAGCCCGTTGACTATTCTATCACGATATCTAACACACGATATTAAGTTCCTAAATGTGAATGACCATCACTTCTAATAAAAACTATTAAGGCTAACATAGACTCTTGTTGGATTTGTTTAGTTTGTCTTTGCAGGATGGTTCTACCAAGTCCAGACCTTTCTTTTGGTGAGTGAGGATTGAATTTTAGAGGAGTAAGCTCAGAGCTTGGATCAACACCCTGAAGAGGTTTCAGGGGTGGAAACGGTGTTTGAGATTCTGCTTCAGACTCAGAGATGTGTTCAGTACCACTGGGCACATCAGGGAGTCCAAGCATGCTCTTAAGAGCTTGGCTCTCAGGCTCAAGAATCCTTCCAGAATCGAAATTTGGAAGCTTACTCTCAGGATTAACCCTTTCAATCCAATCACTGGAATTTGGAGTTGTCAGCATATTGGTAATCATACCACCAGACACAAATGGTTTTGAACTTTGGTCTTTGTTGCGAGAGTCAGGGAGATGATCTTCACCTATGACTCTCTTTTTGCTACTTGGGGGAACCCACAGCATCAAAGACCCTGGGATTCTTAGCAGTCCAACTATCAAGAATATCTTGTACCTTTTTAAGTTCATCTTGAAGAGCCTGATTTCTCTTAACTAGTTCAGTGTTTTGAATTTGCAAAGTGACAGCCTCAAGCTTGGCTTGTTTTAAAATAAGCAGTTCATCTCTACACTTGTTTAATTCAAAACTTAGCTTGTTGTATTTTGAAAAAAGATTTAATCTTTGCTCTTCTACGAACTTAAGGTCAACATTAAGATAATTCATATAAGACTGCCAATCAGAGTCATCATCCATTGAAAGTAAGATATTTACCTTCTTCATTGTGATGTTGACCCATTCCCCGTTTTTGTCATGATTCTTCCCAACAGCTAGCTTGTCCTCTTCTGAGAGGGCCATCAGTGCACTGACATGCACCATTTCATCATCAGATGATACTGGCTCTTAATCCCAGTCGAAGGTTTCAGCAACGAGGCCTTTGTTTTTACCCTGCACAGATTTAACACTGGTTGTTTCTGAGGGATAGGCCTCAAGCAATGCAAGCTTAGCTTTTTCTTTCTTATACTTGGTTTCATAATCAACAGCTTTGTTTTGATCAGACTTGTTTTGAAAATTTTGATGAGACTGAAGGATTTTTGGTTGAAATTTGCTAAAGCCTGAAGATTGGTTTGACCCTGATGGTTTGTAAGAGGGTTCAGAAATTGTTTTTGAAAAGCAGTCTTTTGCAAAATGACCCTTTTTGTGACACTTAAAACATTCAGTGTCTTCATTAGCTTTAGCGTTTGAAAAACTTTTGTTTCTTCGAATAAACCTTTTAGATTTAGCGAGGAGTGCTCTTTCCTGAAACTCAATATTTAAATCGTTCAGGTATTCCTCGCTAGTCCTCTCATTAGCCTCATCATCAGAGTTTTCCTGAAAATCTTGAATCACATTGTTAGAATAGAAAGCAGTTAACACAGGATTAGAAATGGTTGTCAGGGACTTCTTGACTTCCTGAGATTTTTTCAAGTTAGGGTATCGTTTGTTGATGAGGTTTTCCTCATAGACAAATTTCCCATATATTTCAGGAAGCTCAAGATTCTGAATGTGGTTAGCATTCCTTAGTCCCTGAGAGAAATTCAGCCATTTCTCAGGGAGACTGTTTACAAAACCAACATTGATTTCATGTTTGGACAATTTTACACCATCATTTGAAAGTTCATTTAACAAAGTTTTGTACCGGGTGTAAGTTTGAGACAGAGTTTCTGAGTCCTTAGCCCTGAAGGTATTATACTCAAGTTTCAGGTCCATAATCCTGTTTTCCTTGGTATTAGATGGACCTTCATGACTATGAACCAGGTCATCCCAGGTTTGTTTAGTTGTACTACAGCTTATGACTGACTCCATAATATCATCAGGAAGACATGATATGATGATACTTTTGAGTCTTTGGTCCTGGTTGACCACTCTCCTCTCATCCTGAGTCCACTGGGCTTCAGGTTTAGGCAAACCTTCAGCAGTCTTTGGGATAAATGGACCTTCATTTATACACTTGATATAATAAGGTTCCATCCCAATCAAATAGCAAAGCATACGCTTTTTCCATTTGTTGAATTTTCCAACTTCAAGTCTAGGGGCAACAGCTGAATAAGCTCCACCCTTTTTATCGACTAGTTGGGGTACATCAATTTCAGCCATTTAGGATCCTAATTTAAAAACTTTTAGAGCGGCCTAAAAATGAGTTTTATAATTAGCCTTGCTCTGGTACCACTTGTTTTTCCCCGTTCACTATCGTTTAAAACAATTTAAGTATATAAAACAAGTTAATAGTGAACTATGACTGAAATTAACATAAGTAAAACACACAAAGTAATTTTCAACATCATATTCTTATTAGAAATAAATCAACAAAGAATACGTTACCCAAGTACTTGCGGAATAGTACTTGGTATTGAAATGACAAAGTTTGGTGACTCCTCTCTAAGCTCAGGCTAAGTCTGAGCACAACTCTTAGAGCTCACTGAGCTATCTCAGGAACTAAGTTGTATTTGGAGGAGTGAAAAGATGGCTTGCGTGTATGTGTGTTTTTACAATTCACAAGCTTAATCTTTTCACTCCATCTCTTATGCTATTTATACATGTATTATATTTGACTCTTTCCTAAGTGACAAACTGACATCATACAGAAGACAAAATACTGATGTATTTTGTCTCTGTTTACAAAGACTATTCTAGGTAAGAGACAAGACTACTTTCCTAAGTTCAGTGATGACACTGAGCCTGATCTTTTGCTATTCAGGGAAAGTTGTCTTTGGTTGATAAGTACTTCGTCTTATCTGATTCAAACTTATCCCGCCACGTCCCGCTCTTTCTTTAGTCTTTACATCCTTCAGTCTTCTACTTCAGTTTGTCTTCAGTGTAATTAGTTGGAGAGGAGTCTTAGGGATTCAGTGAGTTATTGTCATCACTCACTGAATCCATCATCTTTTTCTTGACTCAGTCTTCACCCTTTAAGTTCCGCCTTACTGAGTGGAGAGACTTCTTCTTCGCCTCATACTGAGTATCCTGAAGATGACTCACTGAGAGACTATGCACTCAGTGACCTGTTAGTGTTAACGGACAAAACACTTGGGCTATTTTCTATTCAAATCCTAGATTAAGGGGTTTGGGTATTTACTGAACCCAACACTATGTCACCTGCTTCGATCTGCTGCTTATCCTCTTCATTGTATTCAGATTCATGTTGCTCACGAAAGAATGGTTGAACGAGAGGTGTTCCATTAGGATCTCCAGGGTCTTGGACATGTCGTGGCTTGAAGGGTCCTTTCGTAATGGATTGAATCATTAGTTTTCCATTAGGTTTGGTCTTGATGTAGCGGAGCATACGACTTGTCCATTGAAGATATCCACCTTTTTCCAGCATAGGAGGACGGTTTTCAACACCGGCTGCATGAATATCTTGCTGAGTTGCCATTGATGAAGGTGTTTTATGATAAAGTTGATGTAGGATCGATTCAACGATAAAGGAGTTGTGTTTGATGAAGATTAAGCTCGGTTGTTGTAGTGAAAATTTGGTCTGAAAACTTAAAAACCTCAATAACTTCTATTCAGAGCGTTTTTAGGACTCGAAGGTTGACTTGAATGAACTTGCCATTCTCCTCGTTCTCACGGTTGTTTTGATGGGTAGAACGCTGAAAACGAAGTTACGGTTCAAAAGTTATGGCCGTTTGAAGTTTTGCTGAAAATCTTACTCGTAAACTTGTTCTTAGGAGTAAACTTTGGGTTCTCAGGCGTAAACTTGGTCCTTAGGCGTAAGATTTGAAGCTTATGCGTAAAAACTGTCCTTACTCGTAACAATTAACATTTATGCGTAAAAAATATCCTTACGCGTAAGATTTTACTCTTAGGCGTAAAAAAATATCTTTACTCGTAAGGTTTAACTCTTAAGCGTAAACCACAGTCTTAGGCGTAAGATTGAAGTCTTAGGCGTGAAAACTGTCTTACGCGTAAGAAAGAATCGTATCTTACTAACTTGTCCAAGCTAGCGAGATTTCACAAGTCGAAGTATTCCACAAACTTATCTAAGTGAGGGAAGTACTGAGTAACCGTTGTTGCACGAAGATTCTTCACCAAATGCTTAAGCGTAAACCTTAGGCGTAAACTTCACTTCTTACACGTAAACCTTAAGCGTAAGAAAAGGGTTTTGACTTTTCTTAAGCGTAAAACTAGGGTTTTGACTTTTTGTACTTGAAATCCTTACGCTTAAACAGCCCAGATTTTTGCAAAAACACGAACTTTCACCAAAAAACACGATTCCAAATGATTTCTTTTGCACAAACTTCTTCCAAAACACTTAAATATCAATAAAAACTACAACTTTATCTTAACAAACACGTAAAAAATCAAAACTTTAAGCCAAAAAGCTCACGTCTTTATGGAAAAAACGCAACTTTTTGTAAAGCTTTAACAAAAACATAACACAAACACTCCTAAACCATTGTTAGACGATTGATACCAATTGTAGGACCTTTATCACGTTACCAACCTTAACACACAAGTATAACACGCAAATATTAAGCACTAGATAAGATGAAGAAAGTTGGTGACTTGAAATATGTATATGGGGCGTGTATGAGTAGAGAGAAATAAAGATGAAGAGAAAACTTGTATTGCTTAGAAAACACGCACACTTACACACTCAAGCACACCCCTCAAATGACACATTGGAGGGGTATTTATAGTCAAATACAAAACGCTCTAATGGGCTTGGCATGGGCTTCGTGTGGGCTTGGCATGGATTACAACTTAATAAAGGTTAGCTTAACATAACTACTAACCATTTAGCTTAGCCCAATCCACGAGCCCGTTAACTATTTTAATACAATGTCTAACACATGTTACAAAGTTCCTAAACGTGAATGACCATCACTTCTATTAATTACTATTAAGGCTAACACATTGTAATGTTTTCCAATACTAAGAGGAACCTTACAAATCTCAGTCACCTTAATCGCCGGTCCTTTCTTAATCCACCTAATTTGATAGGGATTTGGGTGAGGCTCGGTTGGTAGCTTAAAATATTTAACCAAAGCCTTAAACACCAAATTTCCGCAAATCCCTCCATCAGTAATAATAGAACAAAACTTCTCTTTAACCAAGCACTTAGTTTGAAAAATCTTATTACGTTGTGAAGAATCAATAACCTTAGGTGAACATAAAGTTCGTTGGATGACTCACGTAACTTGTTCAACCTCTCCATCTAATGGCTCGATATACTCCAACTCGTCTTCTTCTTGAAATGACTCATTACCAAATACTCCATCATTCCCAACCTCCGATGTATAGAGTGTATTCCGCTTAGGACACACATTCAACCTATGTCCCAGTTCACCACATCCAAATCATTTATCATCCTTCGGTTTAACATAAAGATTTGGTTTGACTGATTGAGTCCTTATCTTATCCACTCGACTTCCACTAACCTTAGAACTCGTAGTTGTAGAAGTGGTAGTACTAGGAAGGGAAATTGGCTTTGACTTGGCCGACTTCTATAAGCACTTGAACTTTCTACAGTTGAACGTCTAAACCCAACTCCATTTAAAAGCCATCCTTTCCGCCTTCTGATTGGTGCTAAACCGTCAAGTTTTCTCACGCAAGCTAGCCACTTGTGAATGACCAGCCGTAAGGAACTTAAAACAGTTCAAACACCAAATGCAATTTAAGATCAGAGGAATATAGTGGATTCCTGGGTCGTTAAGTCCCACGGAGGATGAATTGGTGTTAAACAACTTCAGATGTCGAATAATCACTAAGGATAGTGATCAATAAGGATTTTGATGGATAATTATACCTAAAGAAAAGATTTATAAATTACAGCGACTTAAATGCAAATTAAAGGAAATTAAAAAGATAAAAAAAATATTAAATAAACGCTATCACTATTTGCAAAATGATGTTTTTGTTTTTATCCTTTTATAAAACTTGAATTAAAAACTACGTGACCTATACAAGAAAATGTGAAACTGAAGCAGTATTAATCCTAAAAATATGAAAATGATATTTTTACAAACCTAATGATAAAAGAAAATTTTAAGAAAAAGAAAATTATTTTTATAACTATTTATCTAATTATTATTAATTAAAAACTATTTTTAACTATTTAATAATAACCTAAAATACAAGAAAATATGAAATAAAGCTAGAAAAATAAAATTATGACTTAGAAAAATCTAAAATAACAAAAGAGAATTTTCAAAACTATTTTTGTATTTTTCTGATTATTTTTCTATTTTTTATGAATTTTAAACTATTTAAAACTGATTAAATTACTAAAAATTACAAATTAAACTAAGAAAAATCTGGAAAAATAATTTTTTTTACTTTTTATATTTATCTAAACCTAGGAAAATTGAAAAATTATTTTTTTGAACTTTTTCTGATTTAATTGTATTAAAAGCTAATTAAAATTACCTAAAAATTGATTAAATTGAAGAAAAATAGCAAACTAACTTGGAAAAATCTGAAAAATTCAAGATAAGTCTAATTTAATATTCTAAAGCTGAGAAAAATAGAAAAACAGTAGCTTATGTGGAGGAAATTGAAACTGCAGTTATAAGTCCTTATTAATAAGCACTTTGAATAAGCACAAGTTACAAACTGAGAACCAAACTTTCACAGAAGCTCTAATAAGCTATAAGTACTTTAAAACAACAAATTACAAATGACCTTGACCTCTGAATTGCAACTGCTTGTGATTTGATTTATTTGAGTTAAGATGGCAAAACAGATTTTTGGTGCTACTTGGAGACTGGAAAATAAGCACTTAAACAAGTCCAAACTCAAAACCAATTGTTGGAGTCTAAACTAGACCTGGCTAGGTACCTTCAAACCAAAAACCAGCCCTAGAGAAGCTCTGTGGAGCTCTGGATAAGCTCTGCAAGAGCTTGAGAAAACTCAGTGTTGACTGAGTTGTATGAGCAGGGCAACTGAGCCCTGTTTGACAAGCTCTGTTGGAGCTTATGAAAAATTTGTAAATTTCCACAAAAATGATAATAATGAACTAGACCAGCTGAAGTTTTAAAACCTACAATTTTCACTTAATTTGACCCAAGAATGAAGCAATGATAATTCCTTTCAGTTGGGTGAAAAGTGGATTTTTCAACTTTGACTTATGAAGCAGTTGAGAAAGGTTTGACTTTTGTGAGATTTAAAGCTAATTTGTGGACTGATTATGTTGTTTAGTGATGAAATGAAACTGAATCAAGCTTTGTCTATGAATTTTAAACACAAAACTAGAGTTTACTTTTATAAAAATCCAACAGTTAAGTAATTAAGACAGTGGATCAATGATTTTGACTTTGGTGTTATGCAGAAGCAAATGACTGACCAAAATAACTCAATTGGTCCTATTAGAGACTAAGTATGCACATGTCAAGTGCAAACAAGAGCTCAAGCTCAATGTACCCATCTGATCCAAACACTGTTTTAGAGACTGATTTGACTATTAATCTAATCTAATCACTGATTTAACTCATTCAACTACTTAAGCTAACTCTAGTACCTTATATACCACTAATTAAACATGTATAAACTATTTAATGACCAAAGATTCAAATATAAGCACAATATGAAACCTGCATTAAAATTGAAAATGAGACTAGCACTCACAAGTATCCAGCTTGTTTGCAGCTTAAACCAGAAACCAAACCATACTTAAGCTATTCAAATCCACCCCAAATTCATCTCTGCAACACCCACTATCCAATTCCAACCTGCTTGAACCAAAATTTCTTCTTTGTTGACTTTTGTTGACCATCAACCCATTATGCTTGAAACTGAACTCCAGGCTTACAGAAAGCTATATTGAGATTATATAAGCTTGTCTGAGCTTATAAATAAGCTAATTGAAACTTTAAGATCAGATTTTAAAATTGAAAATTGAAACAGTGGACATGAAACATGAATTGTAAACTCAAACTTGAATTGATGCTTGATAACAGTTGAAGTACAATGAAATACTTAAGTTTGATATAATTAAGCTTGAAATTACAACTTTAAAGCTACTTAAGACATTTAAAAAAAAAATACGACATACTTAAAATTAAAAAACTCAAGACTGGGCTTCTCTCTTGTTTCTCTTCCTCTTTTATGCACCAAAAAGCATCCACGTGTCCTTCTGAGCAAATCCCACCTCTAAACTTGACCAATGGATGAGTTTTGAGCATTTTGGCCGTTTTATCATTTTGGCGGGAAAGCCTGTTTTTGACTTGTAGCCTCTGATTTTTGCAACTAGGGGGGGTGGCATTTATTGTGGTGGGAAAGGTGGGTAGTGGTGATGATGAGGGGGGAGAAAGGTGATGGGAGATGGGTTGATAGTTGCAGGCCACTTGGGAGGGATAAACAGGAGGTGGCGGGTAATTGGGAGGTTTGACTTTGGGTTTGACTTGGGGTTCAAAAAGGGGAATGACAGGGGTCCAAAATGTATAAGTGACAGGGGGTCAAAAGCAGTTTTGACAAGGCATGGTTTTAACTACAAGGACCAAAACTGAATTTCTTGATATTTGAGGGACCAATTTTGCCATTTTTCCAAAGTTCTCACAAGGGTCACTTTTGAAAAGTTTTAATAGTACAAGTACCATTTTTGACATTTTCAAATTCTCAAAGGACCATTTTTGCCAAATTTCAAAGTTTAGGGACTTAAGTTGTAAATTTTGCAATTTTAAATCTCAAGGACCAATTTTGACAACTTAAGAATCCCTAAGGATTTAAAATGATATTTTTCTTTATTTAGATTTACCAGGGACTGTTTTTGACAACTTTTGAAACTTGGGGGACTAAAACTGCCAATTATGCAAACTTTATACGTTTTTCACAAGATTTTGATATTTTTGCATTTAAAACATATAAAACACTTATTTGTGATATTTTTATCATTTTGATGCATTTCTGAGTGTTTTCAGATGTTTTTGCAGTTTAAATGGTACAAAAATGATGAGTATTTAGACACTCATCAATCCCCCACACTAAGATATTGCTAGTCCCTAGCAATGTTTTGAGAAAAATTTAATGGATTTCATCTCTTTACCAAAAGCCATTACTTCTGGAGTAGCCAAATGTTTTAGTTCAAGTAAGAACTTTGGTACACCGATAACCAAATGATTTTGAGCAAATCACCAGCTTCCAACGGATTTGATTTGTCTTTACCAGAAGTCGTTTGCTTCTGGACTAGCCAACTCTTAGATAAAATATCTTTGGTGAGCTGATTACCAATTATGGTTTTCCAACTGCCTTTACCACAAGCCATAAACTTGCGGGCTAGCCAACTCTTCACTTTTAAGGATATGGTGAGCTGAATACCATACAATTTTGGGAAAATTGCAAGCCGTCAACGGATTTGAGATATCTTTACCAAGAGTCGTTTGCTCCTGGATTAGCCAATCCTTTTTGTTTATTAGACAAGGCGGACTGATAACCATAATCTGAGTAAGTGAAAACACTTACTCCAAAAAAAAAATTTGGCCAAAAATGGGGGAATTGGGCGGTGTAATTACATGATAAAATTCGTGAGAATTCCCCCCCACACTTAGAAATGAATATTGCCCTCAATATTCAAAGTACCGGCGGTTATGCCGAAACATAGAACGTAAAAGGGAAATACTACAGCCATTATTTAGCATGATTTTTTTTTTTTTTTTTGATGAAACTCTTATATATATACACAACCTGTGGGGCAACTCCCCCACACTAGGGTGGAACAGACGGGTGAAAACCCATGTAACATGCTACTGTTTTTGATTCCCGAGTCGCTAGCTTGACTCGATCCCCGCATTCATTGGTTCATGGGGAAAGTTTGTAGATCCGGGACAACCACAGGGGGAATGTCCTCTCCAAAATAGTGCTTCAATCGATGACCATTCACTTTAAAGTTTGGACCATCGGGTTGAGATAACTCAATGGTGCCATAAGGATAAACCTTAGTGATAGTAAATGGACCAGACCAACGGGATTTAAGCTTTCCTGAGAAAATCTTCAATCTTGAATTGAAAAGAAGGACTCGATCACCAACGTTGAAAACGCGGTTCTTGATTTTAGAGTCATGAATCTTCTTTGTCTTTTCTTTGTAGATCAAAGAGTTCTCGTATGCATGATCACGGAGTTCATTTAATTCATTCATTTGAACTTTCCGGTGATCACCAGCTGTCTGAATATCGAAGTTGGCATGCTTCAAGGCCCAGTATGCCTTGTGCTCAAGCTCAACCGGCAGATGACATGCCTTCCCGTATACAAGCTTGTATGGAGTACACCCGATGGGTGTCTTATAAGCTGTACGGAAGGCCCAGAGTGCGTCATCTAGCTTATCCGACCAAGAGGCACGGTTTTCGCCAACCGTCCTCTCCAGAATTCTTTTAATCCCCCAGTTGGAAACTTCCACTTGCCCACTTGTTTGGGGGTGGTACGCAGTAGAGAGACGGTGAGTTACACCATACTTTTGCATGACTCTATCAAACTGGTCATTGCAAAAATGCGTACCACGATCACTGATTATGGCTCGTGGAGTTCCAAACCTAGCAAATAGGGATTTTAAGAATTTCACGACAACTCGGGCATCGTTGGTAGGTAAAGCTTTCGTTTCAACCCATTTTGACAAATAGTCAACGGCCACGAGTATGTATTTGTTTCCTCGAGATGATGGAAATGGCCCCATAAAGTCAATGCCCCAAATGTCAAATATCTCACAAACTTGAATGGCATTTTGTGGCATTTCATTTCTTTGAGAGATATTTCCATGACGTTGACAAGCGTCACAGGCTTTGACAAATTCGTGGGCATCCTTATAGATAGTGGGCCAATAAAACCCGGAATCAAACACCTTTTTGGCGGTGTAGTTTGGACTATGATGGCCCCTAGTGGGTCCAGCATGGCAAGCTTTGAGAATGTCAAGAGCTTCTTGTCCATAAACACACCGTCGGATGACTTGATCTGCACATATTTTGAATAAGTAGGGGTCGTCCCAGAAGTAATGTTTAACATCTTTAAAGAATTTGTTCTTCTGTTGGGACGACATCCCTTTCACTATGAAGTTACCCGCATGGTAATTTGCGAAGTCAGCAAACCATGGGGTAGTAGAGTTTCCACGAAAAGAAACCGCATTGAGTGTCTCAAGAGGAAATGTTTCATTTATTTCCTTTTTCTCGAAAACATCTTGGTGAGGGTTCTCTAATCGGGACAGATGATCAGCAGCCAGGTTCTCAACTCCTTTTTTATCACGTATAATGATATCAAATTCTTGTAGGAGCAGAACCCAACGGAGCAATCTCGGCTTTGCATCTTGTTTTGCAAAGAGATATTTGAGAGCCGAGTGATCCGTATACACCACGCATTTGGTCAATATAAGGTATGGCCGAAACTTTTCAAACGCATACACCACAGCTAATAATTCTTTTTCTGTAGTGGTGTAATGGGTTTGAGCTTCAGTCATAGTCTTACTTGCGTAGTGGATAGGCTGAAAATGCTTGGTTTTTCGTTGCCCCAAGACTGCACCGATAGCAAAATCACTTGCATCGCACATGAGCTCAAAGGGTAAATCCCAGTCGGGGGCAACTAGAATGGGTGCTTCCGTAAGCTTTTTCTTTAATGTTTCAAAAGCTTCGATGCACTCAGGAGAGAAGATAAAAGGAGCTTCTTTTTCAAGAAGATGGGTCATAGGCCGAGCGATTTTAGAAAAATCATGTATGAATCTACGATAAAACCCGGCATGACCAAGAAAACTCCTAATACCTTTGACGGTAGTAGGATGAGGCATTTTAGCAATAACATCAACTTTTGCTCTATCTACCTCAATCCCGTTTTTGGAAATCTTATGGCCAAGGACTATGCCTTCTTTGACCATAAAGTGGCTCTTCTCCCAATTTAGACAGAGATTGGTGTCTTCACACCTTTTTAGCATTTTGTCTAAATGGGAGAGACATGTTTGAAATGAGTCCCCAATGACCGAGAAGTCATCCATAAACACCTCCATTGTTTCCCCGATCATGTCGTGGAATATGGCCATCATACATCGTTGGAACGTGCCAGGAGCATTACATAAGCCAAAAGGCATACGTTTGTAGGCAAAAGTTCCGTATGGGCAGGTGAATGTGGTTTTCTCTTGATCCTGTGGATCAATGGGGATCTGAAAGTAACCCGAGAAACCATCAAGGAAACAATAGTACTCATTCCCTGCTAATCTCTCAAGCATCTGATCCATGAAGGGTAGAGGAAAATGGTCTTTACGGGTGGCTTCATTCAACTTACGATAGTCAATACACACACGCCATCCCGTAACCAATCGAGTTGGAATTAACTCGTTTTCTTCATTCGTGACAACAGTTATGCCACCCTTTTTAGGAACACAATGAATTGGGCTAACCCAAGGACTATCTGAGATTGGGTAAATCAATCCTGCATCAAGAAGTTTGATAACCTCCTGTTTGATAACATCATAGATTTTTGGATTTACTCTTCTCTGATGTTGAACTGCTGGTTTGAAGTCATCCTCCATCAAGATTTTGTGAGTACAAAACTCAGGGTTGATACCCTTAATGTCGGAGAGTTTCCAAGCAATTGCTTGCTTGTGTGACTTCAAGACCTTTATGAGAGCAGTCTTTTCATCTTTACTCAAATCTCGAGCAATAATGACGGGTAATTTATCATCACCCTCAAGAAATGCATACTCGAGATGAGGTGGTAAGTCCTTAAGTTCGACTTCAGGAAATTCTTCAGTTTTCTCAACTGACTTGACTTCCTTGTTATGAAGCTCGACGGGAGGGAGTGGAGGAGAAGTGTCCTGATTTAACAACTTCTCAAGAATAAGAATATCTCCCTCCGGATTAATCTCATGGTGATTAATCTCTTCTGGAATTGCATCACTAGTATGGGGGGTTGATGAGTGATCATCTTTAAGCATTTTCTCAATGAGAAGTATGTCCCCCTCGATGTCAATTGGAGCGTGATCAATTTCCCATGGAACAGAATCACTAGCCAAGTATGCTTCAATCTCTTCCAAGATGAAGTCGCTTCCCTCAAACGGAGTGAGAGAAGGAGTAGAATTGGCTATGATAGGTTGAGAAGATGTGGTGGGATCCCCACTCACAGAATTATGAGAATAACCAAGAACTTCTTGAGAGTACTCTTCAGAAGCAACATCAATGATATCTATTCGGTTAACCGACTCAGAATCATAGTTTGCGGAGTACCTCGAAGTTTGATCAAGGTTAAAGGTGACAGCTTCATTACCAACACGTAATGTGATTTCTTGCTCAAATACATCAATGAGAGCACGGCCCGTTCTCAGGAATCCTAAATGAGAGGAACCCGTGGATCAGCATCAAAATCAACAACTACAAAGTCAGCTGGAAAATGGAACTTTCCTACTTTCACAAATACGTCCTCGGCAATTCCAAGAGGACGGGATATTGTACGATCTGCAAGCTCGAGAGTCATGCATGTAGGAGTAAGGTCCGGAAGAGAAAGTTTCTTCCATACTGAATGAGGCATCAGGTTTATGCTTGCACCAAGATCGGCTAAGGCAAAGCATTCAACCATTCCTGGAAATACACAAGGTAAGAGAAATTTTCCAGGATCTCCAAGCTTTTCAGGAAGCTTCTTCAAGATAACTGCAGAGCAGTTCTCGTTCAGAGGAGTTTTAGCCATTTCAAACAGCTTTTCCTTGTTGCTTAACATGTGTTTGAGAGTTGATGCAAACTTGGGCATCAACATGATAGCATTCGCAAAGCTTATGTCAAAATGTAGTTCTTGGAAAATTTGAAAAAATTTGTCCATTTGATGACTGGCTTTTTCGCGGAGCTTTTGCTCATTCAAACGTGATGGGTAAGGAATAGAAGATTTGGATTTATGGTTTTCAACGGGAGCTACAGGAGGTTCAAAAACAACTCCTGGATTGGATTTGGGTTTCGGGACAACCTGAGGATGGACATTGCTGGTACTTCCGTTATTAGTAGGAAGTTCCTTGTCCTTTGTCGCCTCAGGTTCACTTTCCACTACCTTCGGGAGAGAAGAAGAAGAGGTAGTAGGAATAGCGGGTCCATCATATGAAGTACCACTTCTGGTTGTGATCGCCTTTGCATCGCCCCTCGGATTAGCGATCGTGTTGCTAGGTAAAGTACCTGAGCCCGAGGGTCGATCATTTAAAGACTTCTTTAATTCAGCGATCTGACTGACCAACAACCTGTTTGTCTCCTCTTGAGTCTTCATGAATTGTTTTAAAAGCTCATCAGATGTTGACACAGGAGGAGGTGGAGGGATAATTTGAGGCCGTATGTTCTGATTATAGCCAGAATTCCCTTGATTAGGATTCATATTCCCCTGAAATTGATTCCCTCGATTGAAAGTGTTTTAATTAAGATTTCCTTGATGTTGGAAACCTTGATTTGGTCCGGGATAGAAATTACCTTGGTTTTGATAACCTTGGTTCATTCTTGGTTGGTTCTGATTCCGGTTAGGATTCTGGTTAAAACCGGGTGGTGCCTGATAAGTATTAGCTCGGTAGTTTGGTTCATTTTGAGGGCGGTATTGATTACCTCCTTGATTTGAAGTACCGGCCATAGCATTGGCTTCAAAAGGACTACCATCGGTGGCAGTACAGTTGTAGTATGCATGAGGACCACCACAAGTAACACAAACTTCAACTTTCTTCACTTCACCATATGATGGTGCTTGTGTGAAAGTGACTTTCTTTTGGTTAGCAAGAACCAAAGCCTGAACAATATCCGTGAGTTTGTCAATCTTAGCATCGGTGCTAGATGTACTCACGGGAGATGAAGTAGAAGGTCCGGCATCAGACTGAGTCTGATATGTCTTTGTGCGGAAAGGACGGACCTAGGACTTGTTTTCAATGATTTGCAAGGCTTCTTTTGTGGTCTTGCTCAAGAAATTACCTCCCGCGGAGGCATTTAGAGAGTCTTGATTAGTCTGGTTCAGACCATTGTAGAAAGTATCCATTTGCATTAACTCGGAAAAACCATGATGCGGACACTTACGGAGCAATTCTTTGTAACGATCCCATGCCTCCCCGAATGACTCATCAAATCTTTGAGAGAATTTCATTATCTCATTCTTAAGACTTGTAGTTCGGGATGGAGGATAGAATTCGTTAACAAACTTTGTGACTAGATCTTCCCATGTCTCAATGGAACGAGGGGGTTGTTTCTCAAGCCAATTCCGGGCTTGTCCCTCTAGAGAAAATGGGAACAGAAGAAGCTTGATGGCTTCATGTGGGACATTCTTGTATTTGATGGTAGATGCAATCTTGTTAAACCATCGAATGTGTGCATGAGGATCATCCCGCTCAAAACCATAGAATTGGCTTTGGGTTACAAGATTAAGCAACCCGGTTTTGAGCTCAAAAGTATCAGCCACGATGGCTGGGACAACAATAGCATCTCCGTAACCCTCGATGGGTGCTTGGAGAAGCTCATTCATCGGCTTGTATTCTGCCATTACGGCAGGTGGTGGTGGTGGTAGACGTTCCTCAGTCACGGCTGAAGGAGCAGAACGTCCTCTACGTCTACGAGGAATCTTTCCAAGTTCTGAAAGTGGACTTGTAGAATTGGAAGAATGAGTGCGCATGCACTAAGTATAAAAATCAGTTTTCAAAACAAATGCGAGGCAAAACGACAAGTGAACTTAACCAATAATCACAAATGAAATGGCTTCTTTGAAAAAGGTACACCAAATCACAAGGACACAAAGGCAAGTTTTAAATCTGTTGTTCGGGAACTTATTATGGTTACACCCCCAGTTAGTAGGTGTACTGCCTTGATTTGCGGTGGTTGATTTTTATGTATATATTAAGTACCACTGAAAAGACGTAGGTATAGATTTGTGCTGATGGGTTTAAAAACTTTTGGACAATATTTTTGGTATCGTCTCGTTTAACCAAATCGTATTTCTTTAAGAATCACCTTAAAAGAAACACAAGCTAGAAAACGTTACGATTGTTTTGTTGTTTTATATTTTGTTTGGTGTTTTTAACACTTTAGGAAAAGTGTTAATGAACTTTTTGATTTTGTTATAACTTTACAAAAAACTGTTTACAAAAGGTGGTATATGTGCAAGTACGGGTCTGAAAATGCTTAGGACACGCTTACAGCCTCCCCGGCAGCGGCGCCAAAATTTGATTGGTGCTAAACCGTCAAGTTTTCTCACGCAAGCTAGCCACTTGTGAATGACCAGCCGTAAGGAACTTAAAACAGTTCAAACACCAAATGCAATTTAAGATCAGAGGAATATAGTGGATTCCTGGGTCGTTAAGTCCCACGGAGGATGAATTGGTGTTAAACAACTTCAGATGTCGAATAATCACTAAGGATAGTGATCAATAAGGATTTTGATGAATAATTATACCTAAAGAAAAAAATTATAAATTACAGCGACTTAAATGCAAATTAAAGGAAATTAAAAAGATAAAAAAAATATTAAATAAACGCTATCACTATTTGCAAAATGATGTTTTTGTTTTTATCTTTTTATAAAACTTGAATTAAAAACTACGTGACGTATACAAGAAAATGTGAAACTGAAGCAGTATTAATCCTAAAATTATGAAAATGATATTTTTACAAACCTAATGATAAAAGAAAATTTTAAGAAAAAGAAAATTATTTTTATAACTATTTATCTAATTATTATTAATTAAAAACTATTTTTAACTATTTAATAATAACCTAAAATACAAGAAAATATGAAATAAAGCTAGAAAATCTGAAAAATTCAAGATAAGTCTAATTTAATATTCTAAAGCTGAGAAAAATAGAAAAACAGTAGCTTATGTGGAGGAAATTGAAACTGCAGTTATAAGTCCTTATTAATAAGCACTTTGAATAAGCACAAGTTACAAACTGAGAACCAAACTTTCACAGAAGCTCTAATAAGCTATAAGTACTTTAAAACAACAAATTACAAATGACCTTGACCTCTGAATTGCAACTGCTTGTGATTTGATTTATTTGAGTTAAGATGCCAAAACAGATTTTTGGTGCTACTTGGAGACTGGAAAATAAGCACTTAAACAAGTCTAAACTCAAAACCAATTGTTGGAGTCTAAACTAGACCTGGCTAGGTACCTTCAAACCAAAAACCAGCCCTAGAGAAGCTCTGTGGAGCTCTGGATAAGCTCTGCAAGAGCTTGAGAAAACTCAGTGTTGACTGAGTTGTATGAGCAGGGCAACTGAGCCCTGTTTGACAAGCTCTGTTGGAGCTTATGAAAAATTTGTAAATTTCCACAAAAATGATAATAATGAACTAGACCAGCTGAAGTTTTAAAACCTACAATTTTCACTTAATTTGACCCAAGAATGAAGTAATGATAATTCCTCTCAGTTGGGTGAAAAGTGGATTTTACAACTTTGACTTATGAAGTAGTTGAGAAAGGTTTGACTTTTGTGAGATTTAAAGCTAATTTGTGGACTGATTATGTTGTTTAGTGATGAAATGAAACTGAATCAAGCTTTGTCTATGAATTTTAAACATAAAACTAGAGTTTACTTTTATAAAAATCCAACAGTTAAGTAATTAAGACAGTGGATCAATGATTTTGACTTTGGTGTTATGCAGAAGCAAATGACTGACCAAAATAACTCAATTGGTCCTATTAGAGACTAAGTATGCACATGTCAAGTGCAAACAAGAGCTCAAGCTCAATGTACCCATCTGATCCAAACACTGTTTTAGAGACTGATTTGACTATTAATCTAAGCTAATCACTGATTTAACTCATTCAACTACTTAAGCTAACTCTAGTACCTTAATTACCACTAATTAAACATGTATAAACTATTTAATGACCAAAGATTCAAATATAAGCACAATATGAAACCTGCATTAAAATTGAAAATGAGACTAGCACTCACAAGTATCTAGCTTGTTTGCAGCTTAAACCAGAAACCAAACCATACTTAAGCTATTCAAATCCACCCTAAATTCATCTCTGCAACACTCACTATCCAATTCCAACCTGCTTGAACCAAAATTTCTTCTTTGTTGACTTTTGTTGACCATCAACCCATTATGCTTGAAACTGAACTCCAGGCTTACAGAAAGCTATATTGAGATTATATAAGCTTGTCTGAGCTTATAAATAAGCTAATTGAAACTTTAAGATCAGATTTTAAAATTGAAAATTGAAACAGTGGACATGAAACATGAATTGCAAACTGAAACTTGAATTGATGCTTGATAACAGTTGAAGTACAATGAAATACTTAAGTTTGATATAATTAAGCTTGAAATTACAACTTTAAAGCTACTTAAGACATTTAAAAAAAAATACGACATACTTAAAATTAAAAAACTCAAGACTGGGCTTCTCTCTTGTTTCTCTTCCTCTTTTATGCACCAAAAAGCATCCACGTGTCCTTCTGAGCAAATCCCACCTCTAAACTTGACCAATGGATGAGTTTTGAGCATTTTGGCCGTTTTATCATTTTGGCGGGAAAGCCTGTTTTTGACTTGTAGCCTCTGATTTTTGCAACTAGGGGGGGTGGCATTTATTGTGGTGGTAAAGGTGGGTAGTGGTGATGATGAGGGGGGAGAAAGGTGATGGGAGAGGGGCTGATAGTTGCAGGCCACTTGGGAGGGATAAACAGGAGGTGGCGGGTAATTGGGAGGTTTGACTTTGGGTTTGACTTGGGGTTCAAAAAGGGGAATGACAGGGGTCCAAAATGTATAAGTGACAGGGGGTCAAAAGCAGTTTTGACAAGGCATGGTTTTAACTACAAGGACCAAAACTGAATTTCTTGATATTTGAGGGACCAATTCTGCCATTTTTCCAAAGTTCTCACAAGGGTCACTTTTGACAAGTTTTAATAGTACAAGTACCATTTTTGACATTTTCAAATTCTCAAAGGACCATTTTTGCCAAATTTCAAAGTTTAGGGACTTAAGTTGTAAATTTTGCAATTTTAAATCTCAAGGACCAATTTTGACAACTTAAGAATCCCTAAGGATTTAAAATGATATTTTTCTTTATTTAGATTTACCAGGGACTGTTTTTGACAACTTTTGAAACTTGGGGGACTAAAACTGCCAATTATGCAAACTTTATACGTTTTTCACCAGATTTTGATATTTTTGCATTTAAAACATATAAAACACTTATTTGTGATATTTTTATTATTTTGATGCATTTCTGAGTGTTTTCAGATGTTTTTGCAGTTTAAATGGTACAAAAATGATGAGTATTTAGACACTCATCACCTTCATTGCCAAGTTTTGAGCTTGATTCACGGACCAAATCGTAATCAAACTCAACTTCTCTTGAATGGAAGAACTTAGACCATTATATACCTAGCCGCGGTTTGTTCATCCGTCTCCCTGAAGTTACAACGAGCTTGCAACCTCAAAAACTCACCCATATATCGGCTACAATTCTATTCCCTTGAATACAATTACGGTGTTGTTGGTATAAAATTTGCTAAATATCCCGGGGTAACCTTTGATCATCCTCTTCATTCTTATCCAAGTATCCACGAGTCGCTTACCTTGAGCCCTACGGTTATCTTGTTCACATTGCTACCAAGCATCCGCTCCTCCACGTAACATATAAGCCACGATCTTCACTTGCTCTTCCTCGGGAACATCCATGATGTCAAAGAACTTATCAACCTCATATAATCAATCTAGCACCGCTTCAATGTCAGGATTTCCAACAAAGTTAGAAATCTCAGCCTTGACCCCATAACCTTGTCGCTCACCATAACCTTAATGATTGACATTTCTTCCAACCATAACCCTATGTCTTGGGTCGCCTCCCCTAAGACCTTCACCAAACTCTTCATAATCATCTTCACCTTCCTCATTCGAAAACATGATGTCCTCATGTCCCCAAACTCGTTTAAGAGGTTGGTTACGCCCATGATTATCATAGAATTCCACATAATTGGTACGAAATTTAAACTTACCACATTCATTACCCTCACGATTTGGATGTTTACCACCACCACCCCGATCGCGGATTGGATCACTTCAAGCACAGTGGACATACTCGCGAATTTGGATGTGAGATCATTGATCGCACGATCTATGTCTTCGGTCGACCGCACTCAACCAATAGTACAGGTTTTTTGATCTTCTACACCGTTCACCATCTAGGATACTAACAAGCTCTAGATGTTTAATTGACGTAGAACCTTCTATACTAATTACCACCAAAGAAAACGTGTCTCTAATGCCAACTAACGTAGAATGGAAGCGTGTAACACAAACCCTAACAAGGGTTAAACAAATCACAAAGGATTTTAATGACTGGAGTCATGAGTTTTATTAATCATTCCATACCAACATAATAAACCCAAGCCCTAAACTTTGGGAAAATTTAAATCAAATTATTCTAGAACAAACAAAACAAGAAAACTAAAAGTCACAACAAAAAAAAAATAAAAGAAAAAAACCAGTAACTTCAGTAAAATCACGACAAAAAAAAAAAAGAAACATTACTCCTACTACCAGTAACCTCAGTTTGTTAGCTTTGTGATTATTCCAGTAACCTCAGTTTGTTAGCTTTGTGATTATTCCAGTAACCTCAGTTTGTTAGCTTTGTGATTATTCCAGTAACATCAGTTTGGTTTAGGAGTACCCTTATTCCTACTACTACCAGTAAGGTTATTCTTTGCTCTCTTCTTGCCACACTCTAGGTGCTCCAAATATACCTCTGCTAGCTCCTTAATCATGCCCTCATCATATGATCATTTGATGCAATATTTGAACATTTAACATGTTGTGATTATTGCCATATACTCCCCCTTCCTCCAATGAGCATATGTAAAATGTTAAAAGGGTCATGATGGTTTTATTTGATAACATAACATGATACTAGTAGCATAGCTTATAAAAATATATGGTATTCATCTGATTATCTTTAATGTTTCTAAAATATCAATGACATCATGAAGCTGTAACAATGACAACAAGTAAATGGGTAGATTTCAGCCATGGAACTTTGAATATGAGCAAACTTGTTGCAAGTTTATTGGGATATAATTTGTATGGGATTACCTAAGAGTTGTAAAACCTTGTTCACTCTGATTTTCGAGTGCTCCCTCTAATGACTCAATTGAGTTGACAGGAACTCTAAAATCTACAGGTGGAGCATCCCTTGAGCAAAGCATAAATCTAATTACACCGCTGCAGAATTAATCAATAACAGGAAGATGACCATTTATGTTATGAGAAATGTAAAGAAAATTATATGGAAGAAGTTGAGACGAGACATGTTAACAAAGAGTTCATCGCATAAGAGGCAAAAGGGTCTGGTTGGGTAGATGGTTCATGTAGATTTGGGGTTTTTTCGACTTTAGTACATGTCGAAAAGGGACTTATGGGATTGACCTGTAACTCGACAAGACAAATGGCTGCAAGAACCCATCAAATGTCGTATTATGTAGTAAGGATATGTTGTTTTTAATAGGTATATGCTCATACTGCTTCACTTCAAGAGCTGAGGTTTCATTATGTATTGTTCGTGTGGTCCAGGTTATGTGTAGAGTTTTCATAGTTAGTATGGTATCATTGTGTTCGGGTTATAAGTCATATTGTGTTTGGATTTGAGTCGGGTTAACCCGACCCACAATCCTAAGTGTATTTGTAACCACAACTTGCCCATTGGCAATTACTTATAAAAATTATCGATGCAAACAACAAGACATGAAAAGTCATCGATATATTTTCACCCTCAAAACACCCATGGAGGATCACCCACCGGTAAAAGGATATTTGAATTTCCTGGGTAAACAACATTTACCCACTAAGTTACCCACAAATATAGCCACAATAACTCATGATCTAGGCAATATGTGAGAAATATTTTGGCGCCAATTATTTACCCACATATTGCACACCAAATATTCATGTGGCTATTTGTGTGGGTAAATTCGTGGGAAATTCGAGGGAAAATAAAATCGACTTTGTAAGTCATTGATCGTGGGTAATCGGTGATATTCGTTGATATTCTATGAGATTCGGTGATATTCTATGAAATTCGGTGATATTCGTTGATATTTGTAAGTCATTGATCGTGGGTAATCGGTAATCGTTGATATTCGTTGATATTCATTGATCGTGGGTAACCGGTGGGTATTGGGTTGGTAAATGCCCTCAAAAGGATGAACGTGGGTAATTTTCGTTGATATTCTATGAGATTCTTGTAGTAGGAGTAAACCAATTACGTGATTAGTAAGATAAACGTAAGGATTATGGTCACTTAAATACTTTTCCTTTGAAGTTATAGTGAAAGTATAAACCTCTTAGGTTTACGGAAAAACATTTTTGCCTTAGCTAGAGACTTTGTAAAAACGTTTATGAGTTGACATTTTTGTAAAACCGGGAGGACTTATTTTGGGTATCTCTCCGAGTCTAAATCATAAAGTAAACTTCTCAAATATCATGTATGAACCTGTATTGAAAGAAGCACCTTAGTCGGGTAAGAGGAAAACCGACTTTGAAAAACCGGAAACACACTTTGATCCGAGATTGGCGCTAGTCATGTGCTTGGCGCGCGAGTTAGTGCGCCACACTCAGCTTTAAGGTGTTTTCGATTTTTGACTATTGCTTATAATTTTAAGTATTTTGAATGTTTGTGAAGTTAAAAGATAATAAGGGTGCATTTGGCATCCCCCAATCAGAATGAGTCTATGGATTTCATTCCGATTCAAGGTGTTTGTTTAGTTGTCCCAGGAATGAAATGAGTATATCATAGTCATAGATTAATTACACACCAATTTAATGTCTATGAAATCCATTCCCATAGGCACTTCTCTTTTTCACTACAAAACTCAAATATGTATACATTGTATATTTGTCATCCAAACATAAACAATCATAATAATACGCTTTTTCATATCTATTATAAATATAACCCATACTAAATTCGATACTTATTATCATTTCTAGCAACAAACCAAACGAGCCATAAGTGCTTTGGTCATCGGCACGAGGCAAATAAAGACGTAGGAAAGAGGGTTTAGGGTGGGTGATATGTATGAGGGTGGGGTCATCGGCATGAGGCAAATAAAGACGTAGGAAAGGGAAAAACAAAAGTAGGGGTTTTAGAGAAAGAAATATATATTTGTTCCGCTTCTCATATTTGCATATATAGCCGCCACACCACACCTCTTCTTCATTCATACACATCCCCCATTCCATTCATTTCTCTCTGCTGTCTATTGTACACTCATCTTTTGATTCATATATGCAAAAGGGTAACGTTATATCTCTTGGGTTTATTTTCTTCTTCTTGGTTATGTAAATCTTTTATATAATGAAATGGTTCAAGGTTTCTATAGGTTTTCCTTAAAGTTATGGACTTTTTGTTTTTCATTTTGTTGTTCCATATTTATTTTTGTGTTGATGGTGTTTATATTTCATCAAAACAATGTTAGTATTAAGAAGGTGGAACCTCTTATGGCGCGTTTAGTTGGAGGAATTTTTTTTATTTTCTAATTTTATAGGAATTTGAATGTTTTTTTTTTTTTTTTTTTTTTTTTTTTTTTTTTTTCTTTTTTAGAAGAGTTGAGAATTTAGAAAACGCCTGTATCTTCCATTTTTGTGAAGGAAAGTTGTTGGTTTTGAGTTATAGATGAAACAAGGATAATGTTAACAATCTGTTTTGTAATGAAATGATTTGCCTATTTGATTTTAGTTTGTTTTATGTTTTACTTTGTTTAAATTTGTCTATTTGATTTAAATGAAATTAAAATGGCAGGGAAAGCAGAAATGAAGTATGTTCTTGTGACTGGAGGTGTTGTTAGTGGACTTGGTAAAGGAGTCACTGCTAGTAGTATCGGTGTTCTTCTTCAGGCCTGCGGTCTTCGTGTTACTTCTATCAAAATTGGTTTGTTATGGTTTCGATTGTAATTAAGATTATTTTGCATATATATGCTCAGTTTGTATACACATTGAAAAAAGCCACTAAATGACTACAGATATTAGTCAAGTACATTGCAAATCAATGGGGTAACAGTAAGCTATAGCTTGGAAATGTTGTAAGTTTGATATCAGAAATGGTAACATGAAATTGTTGTGAAATTTGTGGGACGGACATAATATAAAAATCTCATTGGTTTATCCTCAATGAATAAATGGATAACTTAGATTAATGTGATGGTTTTGTTTTTCGTATCTAGTCATCCTTATTTTGTTCTTTGTTTAGTAGTTAACTTTTATGAAAAAGAAATGGTCTTTGTTGGTAGGCATTGTATCTGCCTCTTTGTGTTTTACCTTTTTTATTTGATAAATTATAACCACTTTCTAAAAATGGTACCTTGTTGTTTTGGTTTGAGTTAATATTGACTAGATTATGATTTGTAGTTTGGATTAAACAATTCTCAAGTCTACCCTTGAATCGGGTTGGTGTTTTAGTACTTTGTTCTTTTTTGTTGGCGCTTCCATACAAATAAGAAACGTGTACATAAGCCCCAATTTGAGCTCTATAAGTTTTGTTTTTTCTTTAATATTTGGTTTGACTAATGTTCAAGTTTGGTTCGTGTCTAAGACAATAGGTTAAAGATAACTCACTGCTTTAAAGAACATGTATTTCATTTCAGGGTTATTACTTTAGCAGCCAGTTTATAATATGAATTTTATTAATATATTTTGGTGTTCTTCTACCTGCAGATCCCTACTTAAATAATGATGCAGGAACAATGTCTCCTTTCGAGCATGGGGAAGTTTTTGTGTTGGATGATGGGGGAGAAGTAAGTAACATATATTTTAGCATAACTCTACGCTATGAATGGCTTTTAATTTCTCGATGTACAGCTTCACTTGTAATTGATTTTGATGCATTGTTTGAAGGTGGATTTGGACCTAGGAAACTATGAGCGGTTTCTTGATGTTAAGTTGACCCGCGATAATAACATTACCACTGGGAAAATATACCAGGTAACTCAGTTGAATCTTAACATTTCTATGCAAACTGTGGATAATGAGTAAGATCACATTATTGGTATTGATTTTAATTAATATTTGCTCATTATTTTTGGTGGCAGGCGGTTATTGACAAGGAGAGGAAGGGAGATTATCTTGGCAAAACTGTTCAGGTAATAGAAAGTTTTTGAACATGGTTTGTGATCTTATTTTTATTTTTTAATACTGTAGGACGATTGGGCAAATAAGCAAGTCACCAGGAGCGTACCCAATTGCCTAAAAAAACAATTGTTAAAGCAAAGTTTTTATTTGTAATCTAGTTTTGATAATTTTATTTAGTACATTAGTATTCTACAAAACTCAAGAATGTGGAAAAAAAATTATTTGGCGGGTGGCCCACTTTGACCCTACCTGTTTGACCAAATTGTCAACCCGTCAATTTTGCTACTTATAATGGCATATACTATGAACTATGTAACAACATGTGATTTTTGTATTTCTGGCTCAGGTTGTTCCTCACATCACGGATGCCATTCAAGATTGGATCGAACAAGTGGCTGCTATCCCTGTTGATGGAAAAGAAGGTCCACCAGATGTTTGTGTCATTGAATTGGGTGGTACTATAGGTATATATTATAGTCTATAACATCTCCCTTCATACATTATTATCTATTTTGGTTTATTGGTCTTACACAAGTACCTTTTCATGCAGGGGACATTGAATCTATGCCATTTATTGAGGCTCTTGGACAATTCTCATACCGTGTTGGTAAGTATTTTTCTCATTTGTCAGTTTATTCTGTGAAGGATTAAACGGAATCAAACTAAAATAAACTGTTGGCTTTTAGGTGCTGGAAACTTTTGTTTAATCCATGTCAGCCTGGTTCCTGTTCTAAATGTTGTTGGTGAACAAGTGAGTTTATATTAAATGTCTCCGGTGTATTTTCGAACAGTTATTTGAATCTTTATATGGAAGTAATTATATTGTTTTTGTTTTTTCTTGTTCAGAAAACGAAACCAACCCAACACAGTGTTAGGGGATTAAGAAGCTTGGGATTGACGCCAAATATATTAGCTTGTCGCAGCACAACGGTCTCAATTGACTCTTGCTTTTCTGGTTATTTATTTGTCAGTTAGGATTATGCTTTATCTCACAGTCTCAAGTGTTAAATGGGTAGAGTTATAGAATTTAGCTAAAATATTAAGTGCCCAAATGGGTCAAAAGGTGTCAAATGTGTATTTTTATAATGCACGAGTTTCTTTATTAAAAAGTTACATTATTTATGAAACTGTATTATATTTTTCTAAATATATCTGACACAGAATTGCTTAAAAAATTGAAGAGTTTTTACTGGCAAACTGAACTCGATGGGTACAAATTACCTGTTTTGGTCTATTACCTAATCCGCCAACTCACCATTTTGCGGGCTCTACTGTTGATAGTATGACTCTCATGTTCGCTGCTGCTTAATTTTTACCTCTAATTATGCAGGAGCTGGATGTAAATGTGAAGGAAAAACTCTCCAGATTTTGCCATGTTCCGGTAATATGATTGACTTGCATACAATGTGCTCACATTTCTCTGTTTTGTTGGTCAAACTTTTGGTTTTTAAACGACTCCCTTCTTACTTACAGGAAGAGAACATAGTCACTCTGTATGATGTTTCCAATATATGGCATATACCTCTACTCTTGCGTGTAAGTAAAACTAGTGCATTTCTGAACTATAATGCCATTTTACTTATTTAGTATGAAATTCAGTGTTTTTTTTCCCTCTCTAGGACCAGAAGGCTCATGAAGCGATATTGAAGGTGTTGGAGCTTCCATGGTGTGCCCTCTAACCTTATTTTTTTTACCTAAGGGGAGGTTGGATATGCGTTATATAACTATCCCTGCAACAAAACTGATTTTGTTAAAGAAACTAAATTTACTTGTATGCCCCTCTAATCTTAACTGTTCCTTTTTACTTTTCACCAACATATTATTTTGTTAATTGTACTAGTAGGATAAATATCAATTGCTAGAATTTTATATCACAAATGTTTTTTATAAAAACATATCACTACACATTAGTTTAGTAGTATAAATTGTTAGTCATTTTCTCTAGTCTGCTGATTCGCTGGTAACATAAATTAAATCTAGGCAAAGCATATCCAAGCACCATCTCTTCTAGCATGTTTTATTGCATCTGATTCTACGTTGTTTAGTATTACATAATAAGCTCTAAACGTTGTTGTCCTGTATAGTATCACAACTAAGCCTGTGTTGAAAGAATGGACAGCTAGGGCTCAACTTTGTGACATGCTTTCTGAGCCGGTAAATTCAAAGCCAAAAAAACCTGCTATTGACAAAATTTATGTTTTTTTTTTGTTTTTTTTTTGCTAATTTTCATGGTATTTTATTTTTCCAGGTCAGAGTTGCGATGGTTGGGAAGTACACTGGTCTTTCCGATTCTTATTTATCTGTACTAAAGGTGATGCTTTGTTCACACAAGCTTCTAATTTTTCATCTAAGTATGCTTTCTTGAATGTTATTATTAACAGGATTTCCTCCTTCCAGGCTTTGCTGCATGCATCTGTTGCTTGCCGAAGGAAATTAGTCATCAATTGGGTGCCTGCCAGTGATCTTGAAGATGGAACAGCTATAGAAGTTACTATCTACTCGATCTCTCTTTTCATGACGATGTTTTCATAATTTTGGTTTCATTGATTGATCATGGTGGATGTTTTCTTCTTGCAGAATCCTGATGCTAACAGAGCTGCTTGGAATTCTTTAAAGGTTTGTATAATATAATCTGTGTCTCTAACATGGTCAAATTCAGAGGTGACAAAATGGATGGGGTGTTAACAGGTCCAAACTTGTTGGTTTTTTATAGCCTGACGGGTAAACCTTGTTTATCTAAAAAAAATTTAGAGTTAATTACATAAATGGTCCTTGTGGTTTGTCGGGTTTTGCAGATATTGTCCATGTACTTTTTTTTCAGCGGGTCTTATCCTTATGGTTTTAGTATGTTACGGGTCATGTCCCTTGACCAATAATTCTGTTAGTTGACTAGTTAAATGCAAGTTTGATGGAGTAAAAAGACTAAAATACCCTTAGTGTTATAACTCACAGAAAAGACTAAAAAGACTGTTATTTATATATTTATTTAGCCACTTTTTATGTATTCTTCAATCACAAATTTATCTCTGCCACATCATCAGGTTCTTGCATATTTCGCCACCACTTTCTTTACTATAACTCACAAAAACACACAATTTTACAAAAAAAAAAAAGAATTGCTATTATTTCCAACACGATCGGCTGCCCTTTTACCATATTTCTGGGCTCCATCTTCCTTGTATTTTTAACAAAACACCCAAATCAATACCCACCAAAATCAATTTAAGTTGACCCACTATAATCTATTCAACCAATATCAACAAGTATATTTAAAAAAGTCTTAAATTTACAAATACAATCATCAAACATTCCTCTTCTTTTTCAAAATTTTAAACACCTTCGTGATATAGCAAAAATCATACATAACCCATCAAAACAATATATGAAAAAAATCAAAAACTAAAAAAATAAACAAAAAAACAAAATCAAAAATCAAACACTAAAAAACAAAATTTCCTTGAAACCCACCAAAAACCCACAAGCCCGTACACACGGAGGTGGTAATTGGCTGCCAGATCTAGTCATTGGTGGTTGGGGAACGACTTTTGACGGGTTCCGGGTATTGAGGTGGTGATGGTGGCGGGTGTTTTTATGGGTTCCGGCCATTGAGATGGTGATGGAGGTGGCATCGGCTGTCGTCCGGCGGTGATTGATGGGGTGGCTGCAGTAGGTCGTGATTAATTGATGGTGTTGTGGATCTAACAGCTATGATGATTGTGGCATTGATTTATGGTTATAGTGGCGGACGATGATATGATTGTGTGGGTGTAATGTTAGAGAGAGAAAACAAGATGATAGAGAAGTGTGTGTATGTGTGGAAGTAAATGTAAAAAAGGTAACTGTGTATTTGTTTGTGGTGATGGAGTGATAGGGTAAGTAAAAAAGACAACTGTGTAAGTAAATCCTTTTGGTTTTCTAATGAAATAATAATAATAATAATAATAATAATAATAATAATAATAATAATAATAATAAGAGTTAATTACTTAAAATGTCCTTGTGGTTTGCATGGTTTTACTAAAACATGTAGAAAGTCAAAATACCCTTTAAGTTAGCAGTCAACTAACAGAATTATTGGTCAAAGGACCAAACCCGTAATGGGTCAAAACCATAAGGATAGAACCTGATGAAAAAAAGCACCGGGACTAAACCCGTAAAACCCTACAATACGGACGATTTAAGTAATTAACTCAAAAATTTAAATACTAGTGTATTAATTATTAATTAAAATATTTTTATCAATAAAGTCACATATTAAGTAATTAACTCAAAAATTTAAATACTAGTGTATTAATTATTAATTAAAATATTTTTATCAATAAAGTCACATATTAGGTGACTTTCTACTGGTTTGACTCATTTGTTTAGCTGACACCTTTGTTTTACCCTTTTGAACCGCTAGTTTTACTACATGACCCAAAGTTATACTGGTAGATATGTTATCTCTAGTCAAAGTCGTAACTTTTTAAAATGGTTTATCTGACAAGAATTCTCTTACAGTCTGCGGATGCTGTTCTTGTACCGGGTGGTTTTGGTGACAGAGGTGTGGAAGGAAAAATCATTGCTGCAAAATATGCACGTGAAAACAATATCCCATATCTTGGCATATGTTTGGGGATGCAAACTGCTGTTATCGAGTATGCCAGATCTATTCTTGGTCTTGAAAATGCAAATAGCACCGAGTTTGATCCTAGCACTAAAAGCCCTTGTGTTATATTTATGCCCGAGGTTGTCTCCAAAGCTTAATTTTTTATTACCCTTCTCAGTTATCGTCTATGTTTTACTCATAATTCTGAGACAACTACTACAGGGCTCAAAAACTCATATGGGTGGTACTATGCGGCTTGGATCCAGGAGGACGTATTTTCATGTTGCAGACTGTAAAGCTTCACAACTGTAAGCATACAATACACATAACTTTTTCTTACAGATTATGGCTCTTGTTGTAATGGATTTTTTGTTTTGTTTTAGGTATGGTAGTCAAAGGTATATTGATGAGAGACATCGTCATCGATATGAGGTACGGCCTTTTCTTGTTTAACATTTAGGGGGCGTTTGGATTTGCGTTTTATAATTATATAGGGTCAAATTATCAAATTTTTGAGAAGCAGACTGCAGTCTGATTGTTTAAGGGAAACTTAAATTGCTTGCTTATCCTTATTAATACCATCTCGTGGAGATCTTTCACAAAACTGAGAATTTATGGTTGAAACAACCTTCATATTACTTAATATCAAGGAAAGAATGTTGAAATATAGATACAATTCATTATTATTCTCTAGTAAGCTTGATATTTTTGATATTGTATCTAAAGCTTAAATACTTGATATAGGAGGATGTCTTCTCTGATTATTTTAAGTTTATTAATTAATCAGATTTGTCGCACTCATGCAACTGATTTTACGTGATAAATGCAACATCAAATGGCAGATCATCTGATTTTGATTGTAAAAAAAATTAGATAAGCAATTTCATAGAGCACATCCAAACGCCCACACTGTAACATGCATGTCTTTTTACCATGTTAACGACTTCGAGTAATATAAATTTTGAAATAGGTAAATCCGGACATGGTACCTGAGCTCGAAAAAGCTGGTCTGAGTTTTACTGGCAAAGATGAAAGCGGTCAGCGTATGCAGGTCAGCATTTGTTCTTTTTTCATACGATATTGAATTTTTTGTTCAAGTTTTTCAACTTTCATTTATTCTTTTTAACTTGCAGATTATTGAACTTGGTAATCACCCATATTTCGTGGCTGTTCAGTTTCATCCAGAGTTTAAATCTAGGCCAGGAAAACCTTCGGCCCTTTTCTTAGGTACTAATCTTGTATTTTCTAGCTATAATGCTTGTTTGTTAAAATATTTTATTAAGTCATGTTTAATTAACGGATGACTTAATGCAGACACCCTCAATTTTTTTACTTAATATTTTAAGTCATCTTTCATTATTAAGTCACAAACAAACACTTTTTATATGGCTTAATAGATTCAGTTTTATTCATATTAAGTCAATTAAGTCGAAAACAAACAAGAGTTGTCAAAAAATTGGCGGGGGAAGCTGGTTGGGTCTGGTCAAAATGGTTTAGGTGAAAACATGTTAAATCTTTTAGTCGGTCTTGTGACAAATTGTTATATGAAAAATTAAAAAAGGTTCCTGCGTCGAAAATACACTTGGCAGTTTTCAAATATGCTGGCCAATATTTTCTTAACATTTGCTTGTTTTACCCATCTGACTTGCTACTGATCAAACTTAAACCTAATTGTCACATTCAATAAATTTTGGTATATTAATACGGTGGTTTGTATGTTATGCTGATGACAGGGCTTCTAGCTGCAGCTAGCGGGCAGTTGGATGTGATTTTAAAGAAAAGTGTTGCCGCAAAAACGAATGGTTTAGTCAATGGTATGTCAGCAGGATCGCCACATCGCTATGGTAATGGAAAGGTGCCTGCCAATGGTATTCATATCAACGCAAAAGGCAACGGTCTGTATGCATGAGACACGAAGCTATTCGTGTTGGCGTGGGGTGGTGGGGTTTTGTTTTCTTATTTAAGTTTGGGTTCTGTATAGCGCTGCTAGGCTCATCAGGATGGAGCTGGATCCGGTGGTTTTTTTTAAAATGGAACAGCCTTTCGATTAGGAAAAATACCAAGATGGAAATTTATCTGGTGCACAAGGTTGGTTGCAATTAGTACTTGACGTGGTTGTTGATGTAACACCCCCTAAACTGAAGGGCATGTTGGCCTCGACAAAATAGAAACATTGGATGATGAACCATTCTGATTTTGTGCTCTCTTTCCAAACTGCAACACATGTCTAACAAAGTTAGCTATCTATTACATGTCTTTAGAAAACTTTTGTCGTAAACATGGTGTTCTTGTTTTGCATAAACTAATGGTTGCGAACGATTATGTTATGTTGTAGCTGTAGATTGTGAGCTTGATAAGGGTTGGAAACTTTTGTTAAAAGTTTTTCTGAAACACTTTAATCATGTTCGATACTGTTATTAAGTTATGCATCCTATTTTGATCCTATTTTGCTCACGTATCAAAATAGGAATACATCCTCATACATTGTCTTTGCTCACGTATCAAAATAGAAAAGCTTTTTGTAATTCGGTAGAGTGGTTCTCAAACTCTCGAAACGCTCTAAATATTCATTGTAACGTTTTCCCCTAGCTTCTTGTTAAGGTCTTAATTCAAATGCCGTCCACAGAAAAATATTCCTCGAATGTGTCTCTCTAAGACGAATGATTGAAGAAGCATAAAATCCAGTACAAGACAAAGGGTGAGTTTTTCGCTAGGTTTATGGTAGCTTAAGCTTTTAAAATTAATTAGCTTGTGATTAATGTTTTGTTTTGCGTTGAAGTTTATATGAGCTTTTGAAAATCATAAAGCTCTTAAAAAAGATATTCAGGAGGAGTTTTTAAAATAATATTAAGGGTCTTTTTGGTTTGCTCTCATGAATCACAATCGGTATGAGTTCTGATATAAAGTGGAATGAGAATAGATATGAGTCAAGTAATAAACTCAATATTGTTGTTTGATTTAAATTATCATATTTCGTATATCTTATTAATAATGTGAGGAAAAAAATGTGGGACCAGGAATAAAACAATGACATCATACCCATTTGGTGACTATCAAGCATATAACATATTTGTATATAATTTCTAGTTTGAAAGTCAAATGTTTAACAAACATCATTATTGGAATGAAAAAAATTCATCCCTTCATTGCCATTCCATCATACCAAACGCACCCTAAGCTTTTTGGTATAGGTAATTACATGAGTTCCCTTATCTATAATTTTGTGTATTAATATATTTCGCCCTCTAATGACATTTTACATCTGTAAGGTACTGCTTTGCCAAACATATTTGAAAATAAAAACTTCAGTTTCTGCTTCAACTTTAATAAGCTATAGTTCTTACAATCTCTAACTCGAACTACTTATTGATAATGCTCAAGTCAAATCGGTAACTATACGGCCGAAAATACGTGATAATGGGGGCACACGCGTATACACCGAGGATATGCTTTTAACTAGTGTAATTAATATATTTGTAGTAAGTGTATTAATTATAATAATTACTAGTTCACGAAAATAGTTAACGGTCACTAGTTATAGCGTTAGACGCATTATATACTAATAAATATAAATTAAATAGGTAATGGATTTTTTTTAAATTAAGACTTAACCCAAAACCCATAAAAAAGACCCATGAGTAATGTGATGGCCGGTAGTATGTGTATTTTCACATACCTTTTATATATAAAAAACGGACTCAAAAGACCAAAAATTAGCCATAAATGCCAAATATATGCTTTTTTGTGTTTGTGAATGTGCAGGTAATGGATATGAGAAAATGACAAAAACGAGCACGAGATTGAAAAGAGCGTGAAAAGCCGAAGCCAGGGATGAAATTCTACATTTTGGATCACCTTAAACCCTAAAACTATAAAACCTAAATCCATAACCCAACTAATAAACAAATCCAGCCCAATCCAAATAACCCCTAACCCGTCCAACCCTACCCATAACCCAAGTGAATCCCCAAATGCCCGGTCAACCCTTATAACTAAATGAAAAAGGGCGCGAAGGTGAGTTACTATTCACCCTTCGTCCCAAAACTTACTCACACACACACACCTCAATTACCCCACTTAAATGAATTTAACCCTTTTAGAAGACCCATACGTCATCCCTGATGTTTTTGGCATGCCACGCTGGCGATCCTGAGACGTATGATTGGTGGATGCAAATTGGCACATGATCCAAGGGAAAATAATGATTGGGAATGATTGGATGGTCAGGATGGGAAGATCTAAGATG
This sequence comes from Chrysanthemum seticuspe, assembly GCA_019973895.1. Taxonomy (NCBI): domain Eukaryota; kingdom Viridiplantae; phylum Streptophyta; class Magnoliopsida; order Asterales; family Asteraceae; genus Chrysanthemum; species Chrysanthemum seticuspe. Next base: position 26,153,678 of record BPTQ01000003.1, read on the forward strand.
TTCCTCAAAACATAGAAGGTTCAGCTGCTGCCTATAAAAGGAGGCCTCACTCACACACACAAGACATCTTTTAATTGTCTAGTTTTTTAGCATTATTTTAGCTTATTGTCTTAAAAGTTTTTAAGTTTAAATTGTATTTTCCTTTCAGTAATGTAACTCTTTTAAGTATTAATAAAACGTGAAGTTTATTTTTATAGTTGTGTTCAATTTACTTTTTATATATGTTGTTTGGTTAATAAGCTGTCTAATAAGCTCTTCCCTTAAATACTGTTTATCACTCAAACAAGCTTGATTAAAGCTTGTTGTTTAATTTGAAGCAGTTTGGTTTAGTAGTTTGGTTTTAAAACAGAATAAGCTTAAATTGGATGATAAGCCAGAAATGGAAGGGCTTATGGGTTTACCAGCTGATAACTTCAAATAATCCTGAATATTAAGTATCAATTTCTCCCGATAATACTCGTATTGTATATCATTTATATGGATTTATGCTTGTTTTCCTCTATATTTCACTTTCAGGTAAATTGCGAGCATTAGAGCTAAAGAGACGCGGATTTGGAGAGTTTATTGAAGATATATGATAGTATGCTCATTTTGAAGATGTTACGGCGTAACTCCCCTCTCACATTACGCCGTAACAGAAGCGTGGCTCAGAAAACCAACTAAAGGGAAGATTACGGCGTAACTCCATCCCAAGATTATGCCATAACTAATTAGGTTAAATGAGGTTCCGCGCCGCTGCAAGCTACGGCGTAACTAATTCCACAATTATGGCGTAACCACGATTTATTGAAGATACGGCGTAACTCAGTCCTGATGTTATGCCGTAACCAGCTTTTCTAGAGCAAATTACGAAGAAATGGATGTTACGACGTAACTATTAACTTAAGTTACGCCGTAACAAGATCTGGCCGATAAATACCGCCCAAATTCCATCATTTCTAATCATCCCATTTCACACAAAACATCAGTGAACGTGAGTAGAAGTAAAAGGCAGATCTTGAGGAGCATACGGAGCTATCTCCAAGGGAGAAATCACTCCCCTATGATAAGCATTAGCATTTTATCTTTTCTTTACTTTTAATTCATGTATTTCGTAATGTTAAACATTGAATCGATTATTTTAGTTAATATTAGCGGCTAAGCACCTCTGGTGCTAGCCTAGTTATGATTCCTTAATTGTTTTGTTTATGTTTACATTGCTTCCGTATAATTATTTCTAGTGTATGCATGCATAGTTTGTTGGTAGCTACCCTTGTTTCGGTAGTTTTGAATGGCGGTAGTGGCTAGTTACTTAGGAGATATGACCAACTGACCCTAAGTAGGTAGGCTGAGTGGGAAGGGTAAGATATGACCAACTGACGACCCTTCCTCGCTTGTGCGATTTGACCAACTGATCACCTACCGTTTGAATGAACTTAAGAAGTTAAGGATGAGTGTTTAAGATGCTAGCGCCTGGGCACTAATTGTTATGAATCTTGCTTGTAGCGGTACTTAATGACTTGGCTTAGGGGACTAAAAACAACTGAACTTTCAACGGGTCACCTGCGATCTCCAGTGGAAGCCTTTGCTGATAGGTTAGGACGAACTGACCAAATGCTGTCCTAGCGACTTTTACCCCCACTTGTAGTAATTGGAAGTAATTAAACGTGAACTTAACATGATAGGATGACTAACTAGGTTAGCACACTTCTCCTCTATTGATCACAACCCTTGCCTCTACTTGCTATCTTTTATTTTCTTGTCTTTAGTAGTTAATTAATCAATTCAACCTTTAAATCTGTGACACCTAGACTTAGTTTAAATCCGCACACATAGTTCTTGGGACGACCTCGTTTTTACCGAATACTACACTACACACGACCGGGTACACTGCCCGTTAGTGCATTAGGGTAGACCATAGGTATAACGAGACATTATAAATATTAAAACCTGATCAGTAAAACCTGTATCAAGTTTTTGGCACCGCTGCCGGGGAGTTATTAGGATTTTCATTAAGTCTTTCATTTCTATTTTGTTTTAAAATTTTCTCAATTTCTCACGATCTCTTTTCAAGTTTCAGGTACCATGGAAGTTTTTAACATTGATGGCCTCACTCTTGAGGAATATTTGGCGTTGACAAGAGAAGAACAAGGGCCGGGGCTAGTAAGACCGGCGATTGGAGCTAATTTCCGTTTCGAGATTAAAGATCAATTTATGAGGGAGCTTCGTGCTAACCTTTCTTCAAGAAACAGAGATGAAGATGCGTATGAGCATGTTGAGAATGTCTTGTACATCGCAAGCCTTTTCAACATTCCGGGTGTGTCTCATGACGCTGTTATGCTAAGGGTGTTCCCCGTGACTCTTACTGGGGGAGTAAGAAGATGGATCGAAAGATTGCCCGCCGGGACAGTTGATACATGGGCTCTACTAAAAAAGCACTTCATTCAAAGATATTGTCCTCCGTCAAAGATATCTAATCAGCTCATGGATATCTGATAACATCAAATAGTCCTGATATTTTAAGCGTTAATTTCCCCCTTTATCATCACATTTTGAGTAAAATGCTAGTGAAAACATCCTTATTCCTTATTATTTCATTTCAGGACCTATTTTATGCAAGGAAGCAGTAATTGGACGTTTTCAAGCCCATAAGATGAGTTGTCTCTCAACTACGGCGTAACCAAGTGATGAAGTTACGGCGTAACTATGATTATGAAGAATACGGCGTAACCATGGAATATAATTACGCCGTAACATGCTACTGAACATTATGCAGCTTACTTGATAAGAGATACGACGTAACCATCAGCTCAGGTTACGACGTAATGACAAAATGCACATGATTTACAAAGGCTACGGCGTAACCCCCTGCTCAGGTTACGCCGTAACCATGGATAAGCACAAGAATTGAAGAGTTACAGCGTAACTACTTTATAAATGTTACACCGTAACTAGTATCGGAGCCTATAAATAGTCATAGATTTCACCAGTTTTAATCATCTCTCCTTTCCCAAACCTTCTAGGGTTTGGGGAGATCAAACACAGAAGAATAAGCATGGCTTAGGAGCATCGAATAACGAAGTTCTCGTCTATGATTTCCAATGTATTCGAGTTTGAATTCCTTTTATATTTTTCTAGGACTTATTATATGAATTCATGTTATTAATTGAAGTTTGCATTTGTGTTATTGATATTCTCTTTAATTCTTTATAGACATTTTCTAGTCTTATCATAGATCGCCAGTCTCGGTAATATTGTAAGCTTGGTAGTATCTAAAACTGGGAGATATGACCAACTGACCCCAGTCTGATAGATTGCGAAGTATGAGAGGAATTGGCCATAGTACAACCACTCTTCGTGTGCGAACTGATCAAATGATCACCTATCAAGTGGAGTATTTAAGAGGTTAGGGGGAATCTAAGTTCCTAACGGTCGGGTTTCCACAGACTAGATCTAGTAGATTTGGCACTTAATGACTGCTATTAGGTTGCCGAATGATCTCGGGTGACCTGTTCATCTTTGTGAGGAATCTAAGAACCATAGGCCATGACGAATTGACCAAAGGAGTCTGGTGATAATTAACCACTATATTGAACCTTTATATCGAGAATCAATTCATATTTGTATTCTTCGTTAAGCTTCGTTTATCTATCTCTTTACCCTAAATTTCTGGTGTCTGTGTGTGTGGAATAATAACATATCGATGAATTACACCAACCTTATCACACCAATATATTATCAATATTATTTCTAATCATCTTAGTTCTTTCAAGGTCACATCTCTCTTGGGACGATACTCGGATTTACCTAAGGCTTTACTACATCTGATCGGGTTCTCTGCCCGTTAGTATATGTTTATCCTAAATTATCTAAGTTTCATAAATATTAAAAGCAGGATGAAATAGCACATAAGATTTTTGGTGCCGTTGCCGGGGAGCAGTTAATGAAAGATCAAAGGTATATCATATTTACCTAAATAAGAGATTTGAGCACTTCCAAACCAAAGTATGTATCTCAATCTCTCGTATTGCAATATTGCACATTCATTCTTCGAAGCTATTAGTTACGGCGTAATTCCTGTTAAGAGTTACGACGTAACCATATTATAATCTTAAAAAATTCTAAAAATTTAAGAAAAAATAAAAAAATAAATATTTAGTTACGGCGTAATCTATTTTAGGATTACGACGTAACCATTTTGCAACAATAAAAATTATAAATCTGAAATTCAGTTACGGCGTAACTATTATCCTAATTACGCCGTAACCTCCTGGCGGTATAAAACCTTATACGGATGAAAAACTAGGTTTTACATAAACACTTTTCACCGCCTACCAAAACAGTAAAATTTTCTCTCAAAAATTTTCTATCAAGATTTCTTCATCCCGTCACTCAAACCATGGCTGGTAAGATCTATTACTACTCTTTTTGATTCGTTTCTTTCGATTATTCAATTAGGGTTTATATTTTAATATTTTGGGGATCTTGCTTGTTTGATTATTTTATTGCTATTGGTTTGATTAATTCTTAATTATGATGAATTCCCTGTAACATATTGGATTTCACAAACACATCAAACCATGATTATAAGTGGGCGTATACTTTGAGGTTTTAGAGAGAGAAAGTTTAGAGGTTTGGGAACTTAGTGAGAGAAAGTAAAAGTATTATTATGAGCTTCAACCCTCTATCTTGGGAGGTAGAAGGTATTTATAGTATCTTACATAAACGCCACCTACGGGATGTGGATCAGGCATACAGTGGGTAAAGACCCGTCCGTCCTCCACGGTGATACTTAACTAAATACTACCTAACATTAAATAACTACGACTACGAGCTTTCTAACGAATACATATACTTGAGGTGACCAACACTTTAATAATTGGATTTACTAAATCCTAACAATCTCCCCCTAAGGGAGGTCACCTAAAATTACATTGAATACAAACAAATATTACATTAAGGCTGTTCTTGGATTCTTGTTAAAGTTCTTTGCTCAGTAGCCCGTAGTCATTGATTCTTCATGTTTTGCATGTTTGGTTAAACCGAGTGGAGGTCTTTAACTGATCCTCGTGATAATGAGTTTTGAGCCAGCTTTGAGATCATCAGCTACCATAAATCTCTGACTCTTCCTTTGTAGTGTTGACATTATGTGATGTTATGACTTTTGGACCGATATGCTCACATTCTGGATCATGATATCTTCTCATCAGAGTAGCGGAAGCTTTAGTTGATTCAAGATATTTGCAGCAGCGTAGCAGAAGCATGGAGTGAAAATATCAGAGTCGTTGATGCACTTATCATGATTTCTTTTGAGATGAATGTGTTGTGTGAGCATGCGGCTATGGATTGACCTCTCTATTCTGATCAGCTGCAAACGTTGGGTGAACCTGCATACAACAGTTAGCAATAAAGAGCACGAAAGTGTCTTTGATCACTTTCATTGAATGGAGGTACACGGCCCACGGTTCCCCGTTGATTAGTACAAGTACTGCCTGTGATCAGGTATAATTCCGAAGAATCTCCTTGACAGGGTTTTGCAGCTGCTTCAGCTGTTCTCAAACCGGAACGTCTCAAAGAAGACAACACGGAGTGAGTGAACCAGCGAATTTGAGATTCACTGATTGATGAAAAGAGATTTGAAAAACAATCGAGTACTGCTTAATAAATTGTTTTTGCAATACAACGAAGGTTTTAAGGAAAATCAATTATCAATCATAAACACCTTTTAATTTTTGAAATATTAATACACAGTTGATGTGCTAGAGAAAAGAATTTTAAGCACACTGACAGGTTTTTCAAAGGTATCCATCAATCCATTTCCTGGACCAAGTTTGATTCAAGATTGAATCGCCCCATTGTTTCTATCCAGTTGTCACATGGTTGATCTATTGGATAGATCTCACATGCCACCTACCAAGAGCTTGTTTGATGTTGGCTTTAGAAGGTTTTCCATCTTCATTGTGAATATGTTATCATATCACTCAGATGTTCTGGCAATACCACTAGGATAATGCGTAGGACTCTTAAAATATGTTCTCTCTTTCCACAATGTGTGAAACAGAGAGTCTTCATTGACAGTGTCCTAATGAGATTTATTAGATGATCTCGTGGCTCTAGACTCAATAGTGCACATTTAGTTCCTATGCCGGAGACTAGGGCGAGGGTGTCCCTTTTCAATGTCAACCATCTCTAAAAGAAAGTTGATAGATAACGTAGGTTCCCCGTGAGAATGAAACAAGTCCTTTTAAGAGAAACTTGAGTAGCCTGGGAAGTTTAGTGCAGTGCGTCACTGGGTCCATGACGTCTTGTCTTCAATACCAGTGTTACCTTAGTAACAGCTAGTAGCATATGTATTGAACCCGGTTTCTGCCCTAAGGTTGAATTATTGGAGGGCTATTTCTTTTCACCCTTTTCTCATTCAATTCTTTTTCATTCTTCAACCCTTCAGTGCTTACCGAGACTTCATAACTAGAACCTTGTTAGGTTTATTCCAGTACTAGCTCAGCCTCAGTCCGCACTCTTCCCGTTTCTCACTTTTCTCCCACTTTTTTTTCATCATACCTAAGGACTTCTACACTATCTAGTGGATTGTCCCTGGGTAGACCCCTCCGGCTCTGGCGGGATCGTGGGAACGAATACCTAACCTAACCATCCTTATATCACCTTACATAAAGTAAATTTGGTCGGTCTTTTTGGTATTGTTCATCTGCCATTGGAACTAATTGAAAACCATTTGAAAAGCAATCAAGGTACTTGCGATATAATATCAAAGCAATTTATACCTGAATTGTTTTTGATATTTCAGAAAATGAGCTCCCCCTCAACATGTGCATCTAATATTTGAAATCATTTCGGCACATGGAGGCAAGAGGAAGAATTCAATTCATTGATAAGCATTTTCTAAAGATATCTACATCACCTTCCCGATCAAGATTAGTACTTTTGATACTTAGTTAAAGATATTTTTGGGAAAGAATATGGTTTTCAAAAAAAATTGCTCCCCCTCAATATGTGCATCGAGATTCGAAAGTGTTTTGCACATATAAGGGAAAACCTGCACATTGAAACAAATCAATCACGATTCAATCCTTTTTGGTTTAAATATATGCTCCCCCTCAACATGTGCATGGGAAATTTGAAATCGTTTGGCACATGTAGAGATGAGAGCTTGCTAATCACTTATAAAACCATTTATCAAATTATCAGTTTAAATCCAATTTAAATCACAAATTCTCCCCCGATCACAATTTTCAAATCATTTGAGATTTGTGATCTCTATAGATTTAAATTGTTTTTGAAAGCTTTTGAGGAGAATTGTGACTTGCTTATGAAAACATTTAACAGATAAGGATTAAATTTGAGACTTTAATCTCCAATGTTTAAACATGCTTGAGTATCTTTTGAAAACATGACATAAGCCTTGGTGTTAGAATCGATGCTCGAGGTTGTTTACACCTTATCTAGGATTATCAATAAGCACAAATAACAATGAACAATAATATGTATGCACAGCGGAATAATCAAACTATCATTGTTATTATTAAGGTTTCTTCGTCATCATCATGTGTTCTACAAAACACATCCACATCCCCAATCCTAGACGATCAAATCTAAGACGGTTACACAACAGGGATCAATGATCCTTGGGGCTAAACACTACAAGTCGACTATCACCTAGTCTAGGCGTTTACATACTCACGCCCTAGACCTACACACACACACCTTTGTCTGATGTTTACATTGTTTGACACACTAAAACCTAATTCCCTGTATCTCTTTATATAATAGAGATACTAGGGTTACAAATGACTACAAGGGACTAGATAATAAATACTTCTTTGCCAAGTAGGTCCCTTGTCTTTCTTTGTCTTCAATAGTCCTTCATCTTTCATGTATTTTGTCTTATTAACTTTAAATATAGTTCCCAACAATCTTCCCCTAGTTGATAATGACAAAACCAAATAAGCACGAACAAGTATGTCATGAAAGATAAACAAACTTCCCCTTAAACATGCAATATCACCAAGGATCTTCAAGTTGCAAATCTTCTATGTAATGCCTTCTTCCCCTTTTTGTCATAATCCACTAGGAGACACTAAGTAAAAGCAACTTTGATTCCAACCACCACAAACCAATATCATACGACTAATCCATCCTTCTAGTGCCTCAAGATACCCGCCATGAAGATCACCAAAAAGCTTGCTAAAAATGAAATTAAGGCAAAAGAAATCTGAACCCGGAGTATAAATACCAACAAGTAGTAGTAAAAATCTTCCCCTCGAATGATGCATGTAAATAACCATAAGAACTTGTCGAATAACTAACCACCATGGTCACAAATACGTTGTAGTTCCAGCCATGAAGAACATAGTACCAGCCAAAATACTAATAAAGATGACTATAATCGCATTTGAAACCAAGTAGTAGTAACATGAAGAATAGTTCTTTGGTTAAATAGTAGAGACCATGTAAAAAGTGAAAAACTTCCCCTGAACATGAACATGATATCTACTTCAAGCAATGTACTTGACCAAATAATAAAATCATCATTATTAAACACCTGGTCTTGAATCATTACCAACCGTGTGTGTATCATTCGACATCTTCAAACATATCTAAGAACTGTAGCAATACATGAACAATAGAAAGTATTCAATGTCGAACCATGTATTATGTCCACAAAACTCCATCCGAACATAAAGCTTTCATCTCAGTAGACTTAACGAATAGAGTAATACACAGAAACTACAAATCTTCGATACGTGACATGTCAAGTATCACAAAGATTAATAGGCATTGACCAATTCAATAATCAGTAACTTTTGTAATAATCAAATACCACACGTGACTAGCCCATCAGTGTATGGTCAATTAGATCATGCTCCTACCGTCCATATACCATGCTCATAACATGAATACGTATCAATTTCAACATGATAACCATGTACAAATAAGATATCTTCGATCCACGATTATGCTAGAACATACCATAGCCTTCAAGATAATGTCGACATAACCATATTCAAATCACTTTTAAGCTTATACCTCATCATGCATGTCCACGTCCAGATCCTCCTTCTTTGATAGTTTGATTAACCAGTAGCATTAAGGTTACACCAACAATAATTGCCTACTCAACGCAACCATAACACTGATCCACATGTAAACAGCCTTTATCAACAATCCACATGAACATCAGAAGTTTACAACGAGCAGCTTAAACCTTATCCCATCAGTGGTAATTTAGAAAGAAAGCAGTGGAAACAATCGTTCGAGCAGTGGCGAGTGAACTGGCAGTGGAAATTAAAGCTAGCAGTTGTAACCGAGATAGGTAGCAGTGGTTAAACTAGAAGCATGTAGCAGTGGTAACCAATCGATAAGCAGTAGTAACTGAGAATCACGATCAACCAGTAGCTTCTAGATATGAAAACCTAATGTAGTACCTGCTCTTTGCATTAGGGTTTCGATACCAATAACGTCAATGGTCTGTAGCAACAGTAACAGTAGTATTGTGAAGCGCAACATTAAGTAGCAGCAATAATATCTTGTAAACCCTAGATGTTGCCAGTGTTCCCAAGAATCATGCAAGCACTAAGTTTTGTCAACCAATCGTATCTATTACTCATATCACTAATCAAACGAATTATAGGAAGAATTGTAACCGACCCATGTGACCTTCAGTGATAATAAGAATAATACAATCCCAAAAAGAAATCATTATCTCATGGAAAGCAACCAATATGAAGTGTAATTAATCACCATGGTCTTAAATGATACGAAGTGAATAAAATTGATAGACCAATCAAGTTGAATAAATAATTGAAGCCCCATAGAATTGGTAAAATAGTAGCGTAGCATGTTTACCATTAATTCCAGCAATGAATTAATTAGCATGTTTACCATTAATTTCAGCAGCCACCATCCCACAATAAATTATGTACAAGGTTTCAATTAGTGACCAAAGTATAATTGTGTGTTCACAGCAACAAAAACCCTAAAAATTCGAAAATAATACCTTCCTCTGCAGCAGAATTCGACACCGAATATCTTTTGATTGAGAACTCAGATCGACAATCCCTCCGGTGAAAAGTTAGATGAATATATAGAGAACGTCCACCAAACATTTCGTCACGATCCAACGGTTAACGAAAAAGTTATGATCATTACAAAACAGTGCTGCAGAAACCTATACGAAAATTTTTAGATTCGAATTTCTTCATCTTTTCGCCATTTTCTTCGAGAAACCTTGCAAAATCCTAGATATCAAGAGCCACCCGCTCTGAAACCACATGTTAGAATCAATGCTCGAGGTTGTTTAGACCTTATCTAGGATTATCAATAAGCACAAATAACAATGAACAATAATATGTATGCACAGGGGAATAATCAAACTATCATTGTTATTATTAAGGTTTCTTCGTCATCATCATGTGTTCTACAAAACACATCCACATCCCCAATCCTAGACGATCAACTCTAAGACGGTTACACAACAGGGATCAATGATCCTTGGGGCTAAACACTACAAGTCGACTACCACCTAGTCTAGGCGTTTACATACTCACGCCCTAGACCTACACACACACACACCTTTGTCTGATGTTTACATTGTTTGACACACTAAAACCTAATTCCCTATATCTCTTTATATAATAGAGATACTAGGGTTACAAATGACTAGATAATAAATACTTCTTTTCCAAGTAGGTCCTTTGTCTTTCTTTGTCTTCAATAGTCCTTCATCTTTCATGTATTTTGTCTTATCAACTTTAAATATAGTTCCCAACACTTGGTATGAACCAATTGTATGACAAATAACCTTTTGATTTAAATGAAATCATTTTCCCCTTCAATCAATGACATAAGTTGTTGATTGAGAGATAGAGATTTTGACAGATGTCAAGTCCAAATGATTTTCAAAAAATGAGTCCGAGTTATTTTTCTTAGTTTTCATTTAGATAACAAATATTTTTCAGAAGAATTTATAGAAGGAAAAATATTTGTGAAGAAAACATTTTTCTTTTTAGTGACAAACATTTGTTTTTAGAATCAGAGCATGAGATTTGAAACATAAGATAAAGCATGGCTTTGTTCTTTCTTTAAAAACGGGTTATAGACAGAAGAGACTATAAGCCTTGTCTTACATTCTCTCAAATATATATATATATATATATATATATATATATATATATATATATATATATATATATATATATATATATATATATATATATATATATATATATATATATATATATATATATATATATATATATATATATTTTGTTTTTTTAAATATGTACATTCGAACTTCATCTAAAGACCCGTGTCACTTTTTGAATGACAACACAAATACCGTAGATGAAATCGAATGAAAGGGATTGATGAGAAAAATATTTTTAGCTTTTTCAAAGATTTTTTTTTTTTTTTTTTTTTTTTTTTTTTTTTTTTTTTTGTGGATTTTTGAAATTTTATATTTTTCTATTTTCTTTTGAGGGTTTTATAATTTTGTATTTTGGTTTTTGAATAAATATATATAAGAGATGGATGAAGAAAAAAACTTTTTACTCCTCTTCTTCCTCTTGAAGACGTTTGAGTGTTTCAGGTTGTAGACTCTTTAGACCAAGTCGTGGAAGGATAAACTCAAAACGTTCTCTAGGAAGAGCTTTGGTGAAGATGTCTGCTAACTGGTATTCAGTCCTCACAAAATAAAGTTCCACCACACCATTCTCCACTTGCTCCCTGATAAAATGATGTCGAATGTCGATATGCTTTGCTCTTGAATGTTGAACGTTGTTGCATGAGAGAGCAATAGCACTTTTGTTATCACAATACAGAGGGATTTTGTTGAATTCAAAGCCATAGTCAGATAATTGGGATCTCATCCATAGGATTTGAGCACAACAAGATGACATGGCTATGTATTCAACCTCTGTAGAGGATATAGAAGTACTCATTTGTTTCTTTGAAGACCAGCTCACAAGCTTATCACCCAAAAACTGAGCACCTCCAGACGTGCTTCAACGTGCATCTTGACATCCTGCATGGTCAGCATCTGCATAGGCTATTAGTGACATACCGGTGTCCTTCGGGTACCAAAGTCCCATGTTGATGGTTCCTTGGAGATACCGAAAGACCCGTTTAACCGCTTCAAGGTGCTTTTTAGTAGGCTTAGCCTGGTATCTAGCACACATGCATACAGCGAACAGAATGTTTGGTCTACTGGCAGTAAGGTACATCAGGGATCCAATCATACTACGATATTTTCGTTTGATCTATCATGATCCCTGAGTAGTCCTCATCCAGTTTGGTACGTTCTACCATGGGAGTGTCAACGGTGTCACAAGTATCAAATCTAAATTTCTTTAAAATTTCATTAGCATATTTAGATTGATTGATAAAAATGCCTCCGGGACTTTGTGAAATTTGTAATCCCAAGAAAATGACATTTGTCCCATTATAGACATTTGGAATTTGGAACCCATTTCATTAGAAAAATGGTCACATTCATTGGGGTCAGTCGAGGAAAAAATAATATCATCAACATAGATTTGAACGTGAATTAAGTGTTTGCCTGACTTTCTGGTGAACAATGTCGGATCAACTGCTCCTTTGCTGAATCCAGTAGATAGAAGAAACTTTGATAGCGTATCATACCATGCTCTTGGAGCTTGCTTCAAACCGTAAAGAGCCTTCTTCAAGCGATAGACATGAGTAGGATGCTCTAGATTCACAAAACCTTCCGGTTGGCTGACGTATACGACTTCTTTAAGATCTCCATTAAGAAAAGCTGTCTTTACATCCATCTGATAGACAACCATGTTCTTACTTGCAGCATTATCCAGGAAGATTCTGATTGCCTCGATACGTGCAACTGGAGCAAATGATTCTTCAAAGTCAATACCCTCCTCTTGACGATATCCTTTTGCAACTAATCGAGCCTTGTTCTTCAACACATCACCATGCTCATCAAGTTTTACTTTGAAGATCCACTTTAGAGCAATGATCATAGCACAGTCAGGAGCAGGTACTAATTCCCATACATCTAGTCGATCGAACTCATGAATTTCTTCTTGCATGGCATTGAACCAACTGTCTTCATTCATAGCAGTTTTAACGTCTTTTGGTTCGACCTTAGATAGTACGGAATTAAAGAAGCACCATAAGGCATTAGTTGCGAGTTGTTTACGAGTGGATACTGGACGAGAAAGGTTTCCAATGATGTTGTCCAATGGATGATCATGTGTCCATTTTCTAAGGTGTTCATGTGGTTGTTGTTGAGGAACTGAAGTAGCAGAGTCGTTTTCTCCTGATGAAGGTGGTTCTGATGATCGTTCAGGAGCAAATATGTTCTCAAAGGGAGCATCTTCAGGAGTAGCAAAGGGATTATCTACATCATAGGTGCCAGAAACAATTCCATGATGTACACTTGATGATTGAGGATTTGATGATGAGACAGAGTGATCAGCAGTAGGCGCTTTTTGACTCAATGACATAGAAACTGAAGGGTTATCTACGTTGACAGGGATAGGAGCAGCCTCTGTTGATGAATTTGACAGATCATTAGCAATTGGCTCATATTGTTCATCAAACATTGGATCAAAAAATTTCTTCAAATCATCTTCTGAAGGAGATACATAAAGAGTTGCTGGTGAGAGATTTTGTACAAGAGAAGAACTAATGGGACTACTTGATGAAGGTTGTGATACGGGTCCAGAACTTGATTGTCCTGGAGCCATTTGCCCAGACAGCTCATTGAACGTGACGTGAATAGTTTCCATGATATCTCGGGTTCTTTTGTTGTAGATTCTGTAACCCTTCTTGTTTGATGCATAACCCACAAAAACTCCAATGTCCGCTTTGGCTCTTAATTTACCTAAATCTTGACTGTCATTCGTTGGATAGCACAAAGCACCAAATACACGAAGGTAGGAGAGATCAGGTTTTCGTTTATGAACAAGTTCGTATCGAGTTTTTGCATGCGAAGTGTGTATGAGGGAACGATTTTGGGTGTAGCAAGCAGTGGCAATGACTTCAGCCCAAAGAAACATTGGAACCTTTGAATAAATTAGCATAGTTCTTGCAGCTTCAACAAGGGTCCGATTTCGTCTTTCAACTACACCATTCTGTTGAGGCGTGCGAGGAACACTTCTTTGATGAATGATTTCAATGCTTTCATAGAATTGGCATAGGTCTTTGTTAACAAACTCAGTGCCATTATCTGTTCGAATAATTCTAACAGTCTTGTTAAGTCGAACCTGAAGCTGCTTGATAAGTTTGATGATGACATCTGGATTTTCATCCTTTTTCCTCAAAAAATTTACCCAAGTAAATCGAGAGTAGTCATCAACAATGACTAAAATATATTTCTTCCCATTTAAAGTTTGCACTCTCATTGGTCCGCACAAATTCATATGAAGGGTATGAAGAACTTCCATAACTGAGTTTGTAGGTTTGGGTTTGTGGGCATATTTCCTGCTTTTTCCCAATTGGCATGCTGAACAAAGATGATCCTTTTTTCATACTTTAATCTGGGTAAGCCTCTTACAAGGTCCTTTCTGGAAAGATCATTAATGGTGCCGAAGTTCAAGTGATTGAGACGACGATGCCATAACCATGACTTTGTTTTCGAAGCCTTTGACAACAAGCAGATTGGAGAAGACTTCATCATGTCATCGATAGAGATGGTGTATAGATTTGAACCCCGTGTTCCTCTTAAAAGTTCCACACCATCTAGTTCTCTAACGAAACATGTATGTTTTCTAAAAGCCACCTCTAGATCGGTATCACAGAATTGACCAACAGAAAACAGGTTGTGACCAAGACCTTCTACATAATATACCCTGGAGATTACACTATCACCAACAACATAGTCTCCATAACCCATAATTGCACCAAAATGGTCGTTCCCGAATCTAACAGTCCCGATGAATTTACTCATGAAGTTCATGAGCCGCGAGCGATCTCCAGTCATATGCTTGGAACAGCCTGAGTCCAGGTACCACAGAACGATTTGAACGATCTGCAGTTGAACACATACAAGAATGGATAACTGGATAATTGGGAACCCCATGCACTAATGGGTTCCACTTGGTTAGACAAAGAAATTGGAACAACCACATCAGAAACATAGTGTTAGGTCACTAGTTTTACAACACAAGCTTATAGAGAAAGAGATAAGGCGATTGAACAAGTAAACAAGCACACACACACACAATATTGTAACCGGTTATGCGTAGGAGGTGAGTGAAAGAATAACTTGAACAACCAACCTTCAAATGAAGGTTATTACAATGTATTTATAGGCAAGGAGCTAGGGCAACACTCCCTCTCCTTCCCTATTCCTTATTGGGCTTGGATCAAGCTTATGGGCCTTCTACATAAGCTTGACCTTAATCAAACATAAAGGCCATAACAAAGCTACCTATTACATATGAAATATAAATACTTGAAATACTGTTTAGGAGTGATTCCAACAATCTCCCCCTCAAGTATATATGAATGTAAACGGTGAAGGCGTTGATGTAATAGTAGCTATGACGTCTTCTGGCATTCTTCTTTCTTGTGAGAGGAATTGCCTTGATTCAAACAATCTCACCAGTGTAGAGAGATAGTTATCTTTGAACGGTTAAGCTTCGACGTCATCTTTAACTTTGTTCTTTGATCATTTGTTCTTTGTGGTGAAAGTGATAGTATGTTGTTGTCTGCATCAGTCTGCCTCAGGTCTGCTTCGCTGCTCCAATGTCTCCACGTCATTCTTCAACATGCTCACATGCTCTATGACGTTGGAATTCAATCCTGATGAAGTTCTCTAAGTCTTTAACTTTGTAGATTCTTTGGTTAGACGAAGAATCATTCTGACGATTGTGTTGCTTTTGAATAGAACTTCCATTAGTGATGATGTTGGCGTGAGCATGAGAAGAATCAGCACGATCATTCCGCTCCAGAGCTTCCATAAGAAGAAAACATTGCAAACGGTTAGAAATAAGCGGTTTCCGGCACTTACAAGTTTGAACTTCGAGAGTGTTAACAGCATAGTGTGAAAACACAACTCTAATTCTTACAAAGGCCGTTCCTGAACTGGAGTCCCACAAGTGAGATAACGCGATGTACCGAAGTACATCTACAGTTCAGATGAGTCGCTGAGGTACACCGAAGCATCACCTCACGACTGTAGACCGTTTGAGACACACTCCGCGTAATCCACGGGGAGTTACCGAAGCGACCTGCTGTCAGGGCTGTTTGATGTTGACCCTGGCAGGAGTTTCCATTCAATCACTGAGGATCACAGATGTGAACCTCTCATAAATGTTCTCGACAGATTGCTAAGATCTGTGAAGGACTCGATATGAACCACTGAATTACTGAAGACCTTATTGTTGATCAACAAGTGATTAAATGTCAAGTGTTCCTAAGAGATCTTTTGATGAATCTCGTGGCTCTAGACTCAACAGTGAGTTTTGGTTTTCCTGAGCGGAGACTAGGGAGAGGGTCTCCTTCTTCAATACCAGCGATCTCTAAGAGAAAGCCAATAGTTTATGTAGGGTTCCCTGTGAGAATGAAACAAGCTTCTGTTGAGAGAAACTTGAGTGGCTAAGAAGGTTTAGTGCATGCGTCACTGGGTCCATGACGACTTTTAATCTTCAATACCGGTGTCACTAAGTGACAACCAGTAGCATATGAATTGAACCCGGTGTCTGCCCTAAGTTGAATAATCTGGAGGGCTATTTCTTTTCACCCTTTTCTTTACATTTCTTTTTGATTCTTCAACTCCTTCTTTCTCCGATTCTCATTTTCTCCTTTTTACAATCTTTCCTAAGGACTTCTAACACTAACTAATGGTAGTGTCCTTGGGTAGATCCCTCCGGCTCTGGCGGATCATAGGACGGTTATTCCTAACCTTAGTCACCTTATAACTCCATGACTAACCTATGTTTGCCATTATAACCACTGTAAGTTAAAATATCTCTCAAAGAGTTTGTAAATGAAAGACATGTTTGAACCACAGTGAGAGATAAGTTTTTGCATAAATACTCCCCCTCCACATGTGCTTAATAGTTTTGATGGTTAAACGCACA